>OZ012740.1:466584789-467184789 GCA_963859935.3 Lathyrus sativus
TAAGATTTTACAAATGCTCATACCCAAGGTCCAATACTTCTACTCAAACTCCTCACTCTACACTTCCTGCTCAGGTTCCACGAACCTAAGACTTCCTTGCTCAGGCCCTCAGCCCAAGACTTCTTCTCTAAGTCCCATGAAACAAGTAACTTTGCTTGCACCCTTCAGGTCAAGACTTACTGCTCAAATTCCATGTACTGAGCATTCCTGCTCAAGCCCCTCAGGCCCAAGACTTCTGCTCAAGGTTCCATGTAACAAGCCTTCGCTTGCACCTCCCCTGGCCAAGACTTACTGCTCCAAATTTCATGAACCAAGCTATCATGCTCAAGCCACACTGGCTCAAGATTTTCCTGCTCAATCAATCTACTTGATTAAGACTTTCACTACTCAAGCACGTAGCAAGAGACTTACGTGGCTCAAGCATCTTGGTTCGAGACTTCCTTGCTTGTATCCCAATGATATAAGACTTTTGCTCAATCAATCCACTTGATTAAGACTTTCACAGCTCAAGTACATAGAAAGAGACTTATGTGGCTCAAGTATCCTGGCTCGAGCCTTCCTTGCTTGTATCTCAATGATACAAGACTTTTGCTCAATCAATCCATTTGATTAAGACTTTCACAGCTCAAGCACATAGCAAAAGACTTACGTAGCTCAAGACTCTTGGCTCGAGACTTCATTGCTTGTACCCCAATGACACAAGACTTTCATCTAAACTGCTGAACAAGCTCAGCAAAATAGGGAACAAGGTCTACATGATACAAGTATCAGAGGTACAGGAAATCACCATAACAAAGACCTAAAACTCTTATGATTTATAAGATATATAATATGTAAGAAATCTTAAGGCTCTTACAATTATAACCTACATCAGAAAAATCTGCATATACATTAAGTTAATAATTGTTGATTTTGTTAATTCTTCTTCTGGTTGATCCTTGTTAAAGATTCAGTTTGAACCTTCAGCCACATTTATAGCCTTTTCAGAAACTAGCTGTTGAGGAGGTAACTTGATCAAGAGTATTTTTTGTTACTCCATAGTACAAGAGCCGTTGAAGATGGATACACCAAAAGATCTTTATCTAATGTGTAACATGTTTAACCTTTAAGTATTCAAGAGATTATGTACTATTAGTCGTTGAGAGTAGATATCCCTAAAGCATCTCAACCTTTCTTGAGCCTTGTAATCCGTAGACTCTAGCTGACAAATTGATTTGACAATATAACTTGCTTTCTTCAGTATAGATAACTTCAGCTTTATCACCAACTCTGAATGGTACCAGAAGCCAATTTGTATTCACTAAGTGTAGAGACAATAATGTTTCTTCTTTTGATGCTGAGACCTTCAGCTTCAGAGTCTTCATTAGACATAAGTTAGCAAGTGTTCTTCAGATTCTTCCACCACAAGCTAGCAATGCAGCAATTCTCAAAATGTGCTTGATACAAAACAGATTGTGATAATAATGTTTGCAATTATCAAAACCTACACACATGTAACACACATCAAATAAACCATTTTTTCAATACTTTGTTATCATCAAAACCAAAGGAAAATATTTCATGAACAGATCTTTTTCTAATAGAGGTTATAAGTGGATTAGCTGGTAATGCATCCTTGAAACCTGTGTCGAAAACTGAGCTATGGTACGTGAGACTTTTCCATGTCAGTGAAAAGGGCTTGGTCAAACCAGGGAAAAAATCGCTAGGTGGTAACAAGGTCAAAAAGATGGAGTTCTGTGAACCTTGTGTTTTTTGTAAAGCTTGTAGAGTGAAGTTCAACAAAGGCAAACAAAGAACACATGGATCCCTTGATTACATTCATGTTGATCTTTGGGGGCCTACAAGGAACCCTTCACACTCAGGCGCAAGGTATTTCTATCCATAGTTAATGATTATTCCAAAAAGTAATGAATATTCACTAAGAAAACTAAGGATAAAATTTTGAGAATTTCGAAAGTTAAAAGACTCTGGTCGAAAACAAGACTAGTAAGAAGATCAAGAGGTTGAGAATCGATAATAGGCTTGAGTTCTGTAATGAAGCTTTTGACAAGTATTATGTTAGGTATGGTATTCCAAGGCACACGATTATAGCAGGTGTTCCTTAACAAAATGGTTTGACTAAAAGATTCAATTGATCTGTCCTAGAAAGTATTAGATGCATGTTGGTTAGTGCAGGATTGAGAAGGTGTTTTAGGATGAGGCTGCAGTAACTGTAACGTACGTAATGAATAGGTTCCCCTTGACTGCCTTGGGGATTAAAATACCTGAAGAAGTCTAGTCAGGGCATCCACGTGATCTCAACAGACTTAGAGTATTTGGAATTGTAGCCTATGCTCACATTAGGCAAGACAAAATCGAACCTAGAGCTCTTAGATGCGTTCATGGGGTATCCTGAGGGATTTAAATCCTGTATGTTGTGGTCCCTAGAACCGAGTCATGGTAGGCGTATCACAAGTTTTAATGTAGTTTTCAATGAAGATTAAATGGCTTTCAAGAAAACATATAATGTTGGTCAAAATGCAAAGATCTCTGAAGAAGAGCTAGAACTGAAAGAGATTCCTGTTGAGGTGGAGCATAGTGATGTTGTATCGCATAACCTAGATGAAGTCGAAGAAGAAGCAGAAGTTACTGATGAAGATGAGGAAATTGATAAGGACTACCTGCTGACAAGAAACAGGTCGAGAAGAGTCATTAAGCCACCTTAGAGGCTTGGTTATGTAGATCTCATAACTTTTTCCTTAATCTCTACAAGTGAGGTTCTTGATGACTAAAAACCATGGAAATTTACTTGTTATTTTGTTGCTTTATGTGATTGACATCCTCATAGAAAGCAACAATGTTGAGGTTGTAGTGAATGTGAAGGTTGAACTCGGTAAGGAGTTCGACATGAAGGATATGGGAGTTTCCTCCAGGATTCTTGGGATTGACATCTGAAGAGATAGAAAGCAATCAAGGTTACTTATCTCAAGAAACATACCTGAAGAAGATTCTCAACAAATTTGGTATGTCAAATTCAAATCATGTTGTAACACCCACTATCCTAAATTCAAGCTGAGTACGACTCAAAGTCCTAGTATTGAAGTCAAAAGATCCTATATGAATAGCATACCATAAGCTAGTATAGTATGTTCTTCGATGTATTTTATGGTATGTACGAGGCCAGACATAACATACCGAGTGAGCCTTGTAAGCAAGTATATGGCCATTCTTGGGAAGGCACATTGACACGCTTTAAAGTAGATTCTGAAATACATAAAAGGATCCTTGAGTGGTTTTGGTTTATAATGGATCCATAACTGATGGTAAAGTCAAAATCAAAGGATTTGTTAACTATGACTATGCAAGATGTATGGATACTAGAAAAACTAGTTTTGAATATGTTTTCACAATGCTTCACACAACTATTAATTGGAAATCTTCTCTTCAGAAGTTTATTGCCTTATCAATCACTAAAGCTAAATAAATTTCCCTCACTGAAGTTGTGAAAGAAACATCGTGGCTTGAAGGGTTTGCTAAGGAATTGGAACTTCAATGTCAAGTTATCACTGTTAAATGTGATAGTGAAAGTGCCATACACCCGTCAAAGAATTCAGCCTTTCATGAGAGAACTACGCACATTAGTGTTAAGTTGCATTTCATCAGTGAGAAAGTCAAGAAAGGAGACGTGAAAGTGCTGAAGTTTTTGACTAAAGATAATGGTACTTATATGATCACCAAGTCATTGCTTAGCAGCAAATTCTTCTATTATATGCAGCTGATAAAGTTGTGTGATGATAAATAGCTTGTTCCCTTGGGGTTGTAGAGTTCGTTCCAAGGTGGAGAGTTTTTTTTGGTATTTTTGGATCAAACTTCAGTCTCGATATGGGAAGCTTCATGGTTCAACTATGATGTACATGTTGTAGTTGAAGTCAGTTCGAGCATGCAGAAGTTGAAGATGCACATGATGTAGTTGAAGTTAGTTCTAGCATGCAAATGACTTAAGCTAGTTATATACGTTGTTATGTAACCGTTATGTATATCATGTATGAGTGTTACCATCATAAATGACATGCATATACTAGGACTCTATATATAAGATGTACTCTAGTGTGTTATAGTAATTGTAACACCTTTTTCTACCCCACAATTTTAATAGCAAAATATTCACATTTATCAGAGTAAAATATTAAACTAAAAAAAATCACCTTAAAGGGCGTACGTTTCCCAATAAATCAAATATAGGTCAAGGCTCCGTAAATAACGGGTTTTCCCAAAATTTATCAAAAATTGCTGAAAAGACAGCGGAACTCAAAAGGCATAATCCAAAGTTTTTCTTGCGCCGCAAGGAAATCAACATAACAAAAACATCAATAAAATAAGGTTTAACTCAAAGACCCCAACCTGATGTTACAATATCAGAGCAAGACTCTCTAAGTTAACCAAAATGGCCAATGACCCAAAACTTCAAAAGTCCTCGACGGCATCCACGGCTAAACCTGGTCATCTGCACGTTATCCATGTGGAGGCAACATTCAAACAGGCAGGGTGAGTAAAATGATTCATGATAATCAATATAGGAAATCAATATATAAAACAACATCATTTTCATATTATGCATCATCATATTCATCAATGGGCATTAAAAGCCACAACATCATAAATTACTCAAGATTATCTCATAAATGCAAATGCAACAAGACTCATGCATGTGGTACCAATCGTCACAGCTCGATGGACACTGAGCCATCAACCCTCCATAGATCCCCATCAATAGGATCGATTCTATACAAGAACCGGAGCACATCAAAGTACCCCACATCCGCACAATGAGACTGAAGCCAAAGAAATCAAGGTCCTGAATCGAAGTCCGGATGCACATGAATGCATGATGCACACGTCAATAATCATCCTCAAAATAACATCATAGGTGCATCATCATTCATCAAAATCATCATCATAAATCATGTCATCAAGGAATCATCAACACTCATGGAAATATCATCATAACTCATCATCATTACATCATAGGAATCATCATATAATCATGTACTAATCACATAGAAATCACAGTCATACTCATATTAATTCGTCAAAGAAATCACAACATCAAAACATCAAGGCATCACTGCACAAAATCAGAATTCGCGAAAACTCTGCTACATTCTCTAGCAAGTTTGATGTGCGAGTCTGGGGCGAGTTTATTCGATGCGTGAAGGATTCTTCACTGTGCGAGTCTGGGACGAGTTTCATTCGCTACGCAAAGGATTCTCCGCTGTGCGAACACACGATTACATCAAAACATTGTTACGCACCAGAACCTAAAGTCAACCCAAAAGTCCAACGATTCACTTCCGCAATAACCCAAAAACATCCCTAAATCATTCCTAAGGTATTACGGTGATAAAGGCACAAAATCTATGACTTATTAGGCCAATCCTGTATCATATTCACGCGCTAATTCCCATAATTTCTATTGCGGTTAGAATAGGATATCAAATTATTAATTAATTTGAATCACATCTTTAGTTCACAACCGGTATTTAATTTATCCGAAGGAAATGTCAAAGAAAGGAAAAACCCAATTTTGCATCGTAAAAACAATGCGGGGAGAGATCTAGGTAAGGGGTTGGTTAAGCTTAGGGAAGGTATTAGCACCCTAAACTTCTGTAGACTCTACAGGAACCTTTTGTTTATTGTTTACTATTTTGCTTTAATTATTCGCTTGAAGATATATACTGAGCTAAGGGTTAGAGAATGAAAAATGCAATGTAAGGCGTGATGTTAATGCGATGCAATTCGAGAACTTCAATGGTCGATTGCAAATATTTTCTAAGAAAGTTGGAAAATGTTTTAGACTTTAAAATTTAAGACTTTTTGAATTTGCAAAGGACAGTTGAATTCCTTGAAACTAGGAATGATATGATGCTTTATGGATGTAATGCATACATACACACAAAAGCCCTAGGTTAGAGGAACAATGAGCGGAGTTAAGGTCTACCCATCCCAAAAGGTATGTACTATAGGTTAGTTGTACCTACAGAACAAGGTTCTAAAGAAGTGCCCAAAGTCATCAGTCCATCTTTAGGATATTATCAATTTCCTGACTGACTCGGTCGTTAATAATATTCTCAAGAGAACCTCGTTTGAGTGTAGTATCACGTAGCAACTATTTTGGGACTACTCCCTCATAGTTCCTGTAACGCCCCGATTCTGAATTTCCCATTTTTATTGAGTCCTTTTTGATTTATTTGGATAATTGGTATTTTAATTGTGGAATTTATGTGTTGATATGTTTAATTTCAATATTGTGCTATTTTACCGATTCAGAGAGTTTTCGGGGAAAATAGAGTAAAGGGTATTTTAGACATTTAGTATTAAGTGTTAAGTGAATTATTGTGTGAGAATTAATTGGTAAGTGTTTGGAAGGAAATGGAGAGGAAAAAAAAATAGAAATATAAGATAAGAGAGAAAAGGAGATAGATAGAATCATTGGTGGAAAAACAAGAGAAAGAAAGAAGAGAGAAGAGAAAGAGGAGAAAGAAGAGGAAAACCTAGAATTTCATCAAGGATCAATGTCACACCCTCATTTTCGTCTTTAGCCTTTATACCCTACATTCGCCATACCATACATCATTTTATTGCATATCGAGCATGTGGGTACGGATTGGGTCGATTTGTCATTTTCCATTTCAAATGAGATAACTTGTCTACCTTGGACTACATGGAAGGAAAGGTTCATCATTTAAGGTTTGATCTAAATTGGAAAGTCTATTCTTGTAGATTTCTTCAAAGAGAAGTTACTTGACGAAATATTAGGATATTCAAGATATATTCCTAATGACCATGAAATGCAAGGCATAATTCAAGATTGCTTCATCCAATTTTGTTATAAATTCTTGATCAAGTGGAGTCCAAATTTGCAAAGCATGAGTCAAGATCACAAGTCCATAATTCAAGACTTCATCCATTTCAAGCTTAATGGTTCTAAGAAAATCCATCATGAATTCAAGATTAAAGGCAAGAATATTACAAAAAGAAATTTTATGACATTACAAGAATGTCATTTGTTGCAAGATTTCCAATTCTAAGTAATGTTTAGAAATTAATTTATTTCTGATCTTCATTCAAGTCTCTAGTCAAATTCATGTTATGGTAATGTCACACCAAGTCTACATTATGCTTATAAACATCCAAGAAACATGCAAGGATTAAATCAACATTGGAATGTTTTAGGACCAAGATTATGCATGTTAGTCATGAACAAAACAGCCCCATGCAAGAGGAGACAAACTACCTCATGTCACAAAATCTACATGTCACAAGACCAAGGGAATAACATGTGACAATGCTTCTACATATCAGAATTTTCAAAATGCTGTCAAGAGTTGGTGGCATTGACCAAGAGGAGCTGTCCAAACACAAACAAACAAAATGGGTGCAAGGCACAAGGTGCTGCAGAAAAACAGCATAGGCAAAGTGCAACAGCAAAAATGCAGCATAGCTCTTGCATGGAAATGGAAAGAAAGAGAGTGACATTAGAAAAGGTGGTAAGAGACACCACTCCATGAAAAATCTGATACGTGGGGAGAAGTGAAAACCCTAGAGGGGCTGAGATAAGAGGAGGAGGCTATAAACAAAAAGAGATCACTCTTCATTCATTCAACATTTCATTCTACACACACTTGAAAAAACCAGAAAATAGAGAGAGCAAACAATACCCTAAAAAATAGAAAAATAGGAAGCTTTACAAACCAGAAAAAAAAAGAGTGATATAGAACCAAAAGGATCATTAAGAAACATGACCTTCACAACATAGAGGGAAGAGGAGTGAGGTACATTCAACCAAGACCAAGGAGGACTTGCAAGAAGGATAGAAAGTTCTTGGGTATCCATTTCCTCCAACCTTTCTCTCTTTATTTCTTTGCTATTTACCTTCATTTTGTTTACTCTTTTATGTGTTGTTGTATTGTATGTATCATGTAAGGTTCCAAAGGGACCAAGAAACCATTCTCAAGAAACCACAAAAACGAAAGAAAAACATAGAAAAAGTCAGGTTTTTCACTCTGGTAGCCTGACACGGGCCGTGTCACACAACACGGCCACCCGTGTCGCCCAACACGGGCCGTGTCACACAACACGGCCACCCGTGTTGCACCTCTGTTTGAGGTTTCAACATCCAAAAACCCTAGACTTTACAACACGGGCCGTGTCACACAACACGGTCACCCGTGTTGCACCTCTGTCATGCCCTAAAAACTCACATTGCAGGTACCCTATGACACGGGCCGTGTCATACAACACGGCCACCCGTGTTACTCCACTGTTTTCCACTTATTTTTGTTTTTTTTACCTCCAAAAATTTTTTCTCAAGGAGTTCGCTTGCATGTCTCGATTTTTTTTTTTTAGCCGACTAATCCCATACGTTGTATGATTTTAGTGTGAATGTTGCTATTGTCCTTGGTGACCTTTGATTCCAAAAACCATTTTCAAAAACAAACTCTCGATTTTGTCGAGCCATTTTTAACCTTGTAAGTCGGTTGCCTTGTGCACCGCCATCGACCTTGTCCGTATCGCTTCAAACGTATCTTTTACAAACAATAAACCTTGATCCAACGTCAAGTGGTTCTCTTTTCTCATAAAAAAATCCAAAACACAATAACATAAACGATTAGAATTATGCACCACGAACTTTAAAGCGGTGGAAAAGGAATGAGAATGGAGTCCTCCTACACTCGTTCTGAATGTTTTGGATACAAGACGCTCGACTTGGTTATTCGAAACATTCATTTCTATCCAAAGTCTTTTGTGTATAATCCTAATGAAGAATAATTTCTCTTAAGAAACTTAAAGATAACATCAACACATCAAACCTATTTTCTCCTTAGGGCATCAATCCAAAAACCCTTTTTCAAGGTATAAAATCAACCAACAAACAACTATTTCACAAGCCTCCGAACTACGGAGCTCTGATTCTTCACTTCTTTTAAGTGAGGATACGTAGGCACAAGGGCCACAATCCTTGGCGAGCATTAAAATAAATAAACCAACCCTTCTTTTCCTTAAGCAAGCAAAATAAAAATACCCATTCACGCGAAATAACCTAGGAGGTTCCCATCGAGTACGATGGATGCGAGGGGGTGCTAACACCTTCCCCTCGCATAACCGACTCCCGAACCCTAAGACTTGGTTGCGATGACCACGCTCTTTTTCCCAAAGGTTTTATCGCTATTTCCCTTTCCCTCATTGGGATAAATAAAAATCTGGTGGCGACTCTGTGTCATTTTTCGCGTAGCGACAATCAACATCCAAACTTTCAATCGATCGGGTAAGGGTGTGAAACTCTATTATACTGTTAATGTGTATGATTATGTATGCTTTTGGTTGTTTGATGTTGGATTGAGGAGGGTTTCTACTCATTTTCATCTTAGGGCAATATTAGGATTTAATCGGTAGAATGTTGTTTTAACCGGTTAGAATCGAGAAATGGATGGAGTAGGATAGTCGGGTGTTATTGGGTTGAACTTACTGGGGTTGTTTGGTTTTAGAATTGGTCGGTTTGTGAGGTTTGGGCTTTTGGACAACCATGGGAGTTCTGAGTTCGCAGGTTCGCCAGGCGAACGGCAGTGAAGCTTCGCCAGGCGAAGCCCAGCGAGCAGCAGTGAACCAAGTCAGAAGCATCCACCCTGTCTTCGCTGGCAAGTTCGCCAGGCAAATGAGAGTGGCGAAGGTTCGCCAGGCGAGTGTGCTAGCGAGTAATTCCAGAATAACTCCCAGTGGTCTTTGCTGGCAAGTTCGCCAGGCGAACTAAGTAGCGAAGGTTCTCCAGAGGCTTCGCCAGGCGAAGGTTGGCGAATGCAACAACATTTTCCCATTTTCTGTGTTTTTCTTTTCCATGCGGATTTCTTTGTTCGGTTACGTTTAATCCTTATCGAATTGAATAGTTTTGTGTGACGTGTGGTACGTTATGCTCTGGGTAGCCGCAAGGCGTGAATCCTAGAATGTGGAGTTTTGATTGTGAAAGTATATGCCTTATATGGAATGGTATGTGTTGAAATGAAGAGTATATATATTATGGAGTATAAGTATATTGTGAATGTACATAGATTGTATGTGCCTGTATAAGATGAATATGCATAGTGATATATTTGCGAATATGTATGCATGTAGAGAAATGTTGTGAGTCATTTTGCATAAAAGGCATCATGATGTACATTCTAGCGATGTTGATTCCTTGGAGAATCTGTTGTAATATTTGATTCCTCGGAGAATCTGCTGAGTATTTGATTCCTCGGAGAATCTGCTGAATATTCGATTCCTCGGAGAATCTGATGAATATTTGATTCCTTGGAGAATCTGTTGAATACTTGATTCCTTGGAGAATCTACTGAATACTTGATTCCTTGGAGAATCTGCTGAATTGAGTCGGTACCATATTTGCATCTGCATAGAGTCGTGAGTCGGTCTCTATGAGTTGCATTGGTCATCTTTATATGATGCATTGAGTGAATTGAACATAATTCTAGATGTTTATGTGGAAAATGATGAGTATGTATAGACGCATGATTTGATGAATATGCTTGATTGTGTGAATATGCATTGTGATGTATATGATGAATTGTGATGAGATGTGGTGAGAATTTGAATTGTGTAAATCCCATGTATGTATATAGATATATAATTATATGTATTGACTGTTATGATATTGTTTCTCACCCTTCTGCTGTTTTATAATGCCCTATGAGGCATTGCAGAGTAGGATTGCTAGAGGTCCTTTTTGTGAAGCAGGTCTTCATTATTTTTGGTCGATGGCTCTGATATGTAACATCTGGGTAGTTAGGAAGCCTTTGGCTCTTTTGGAGATACATTTGTTTTGATTCTTTTGTGATACATCTGCGTATGTATCTGATGATGCATGTTTTGTACACAAGAATTAACTGAATGATGTATATACGTTTATATGAATGTACTGATTCAATGTTTAGATGTTTCCGCTTTTATTCTAAATAATGAGATGTGGGTTTTAGGACTATGTTCCTTAGTTGTGAGTTGCTCATTGTTGCATATCTATTTGAGCAGATGTTGTATGTGTTTAATTTCATGATAATGCGACACACCTCTTTTATATCATGTATTAATTAAACTCTGATGAAATTTTTATCAAGTGCCTAAATGATTTATTTAATTATTTGGGGGTATAGAAAGGGGGTGTTACAGTTCCCGCACTACGTCCTAGATAAGGCCAAGGTGGTGTTAAGGTACTACGATCCCCAGTATCACTGACTCCAATCGACAATAGTAAACGTTTTCACGACTACTCGTTCAACCGAACCATTTTCGAAAGGGTCTCCACTGAGCGGTGATTCTCAAGTCAGCTTGGTCGGGAATCAATCCATATAAGCCTCTTCGAATACATCACCTTCCTATAATAATGTCACTCAAGTCCAAGTGTAGGACTTATCTCACAACAGCAGATACCCCAAGTAAGGTACAAGATATATATTATATACAAGCAAGCAAATAACGAAGCACATAGTAAAATTAATAACAAAGTAGGGGTAACCCTTAAAAGTTAGGACTGTCCCCAGTGAAGTCGCCATTTTTTGTTGCGGTTAGAATAGGATATCAAATTATTAATTAATTTGAATCACATCTGTAGTTCACAATCGGTCTTGAATTTATCCGAAGGAAATGTCAAAGAAAGGAAAAACCCAATTTTGCATCGTAAAAATAATGCGGGGAGAGATTTAGGTAAGGGGTTGGTTAAGCTTATGGAAGGTATTGGCACCCTAAACTTCTGTAGTACTCTACAGGAACCTTTTGTTTATTGTTTACTATTTTTTTTTAATTATTCGCTTGAAGATATATACTGAGCTAAGGGTTAGAGAGTGACATAAAAAAGACCTATGGGTTAGTCCTAAGTTTACTCGCCAAGATTCGCATCTTGTGCCTACGTATCCGAGGCAGGGGATGGAATCAGAGTAACCGTAGTTTCCCTCGAAAGGGAGGTTAGAAACGTGTTGACTGTGGTCAAGGTTTCAATGGGGAATAAGCGTTCTTAAGGAAGCGCTTACATGGAGTGTGGCGACTCCTATTTCTACGTTGAAATAGTTTGAATTGAAATTAGGGTTAACTAAACATTCAACGGCGGGAAACCCTAAAACAAAGTGCAGTGAATCCTTAACCTAATGCTAGGGTAAAGGGTACTTTTGTCCGCGGCAGACGCCTAGGAAAGATTAGGGTTTTTAAATGGTCAAAGATTAGGATTATTGACTCGGCGGTCAAACGGCTACACCTAATCCTTCAGAAGGTTTAACGGTAAGTAATGCTGATGATAAGTTATTACATGGAGATTAAAATAGAAGAAAATATGAAAGCAGTAAAGAAAATTGCAATGCGACGATTACTCGCATAAATTACAACCACGAAAAAACAAAAGCAAATAACGGAATATCAGCGACGATAGCCTCGCGTAATTACAACCGTGAAAAATGCAGGAATAATAATGAAATAAAAAAGGACGAAGTCTCGCGTAAACTACATCCATGAAAAATAAATACGGAAAATAAAAGATCAATAATCAAAGCCAAACGAGAAACGATGAAAGTTAGATGAAAATTTTTACGGGAACTGTTAGGAATTTTGGTTATTTATTTTAGAATTTTAGGTTAATGTTCAATTAAAAATTAAAAATGAAAGTGCTTTAATTAATAAAAAAAAGGTTTGAATTTAAAATATTTCAATTAATTCAAAAAAAAAATTAATTTAAGAAAAGTGGTTTTGATTTTTATTTTGTTAAAAAAATGATAAGTATTAATGTGAGTTTTTAATTAAAACATAAAAAGTGAATTTAATTTTTATGTTATAAAAAATGGTTTTTAGTTTTAGAAAATGATTTTTTAAAGTTACGGTTTGGGCTTACTAAATAAAAAGTGTCAATTAATAAATTAAAACTAACATACTAATTACTAATTACAACTATTAAAAAATAAGATAAAATAAATAACAAAATAATATAATAAATGAAAATAAATAAAAAAGAAAAAAGAAAAGGAATTAATAAGAGTGGGGAGAGGTAGATCGTGTTGCTGTGTTGTTTCTTTAGGGTTTGGGAAAAAATCCTTTCCCTTCTTTAGGGTTTGGGAAAAAACTCTTTCCCTTCTTCTTCTTCCCAACCGGCGACGGCTCCTCCATTGCTCCTTTTTGAAACTTTCCTCTTCTCTCCTGCTTCACCTTCGTCTGTGCATACCTGAAACCAAATAAAACCAAACCAAACCCATTAATGTCATAATCTTACGTTTAGGGTTTTTGATGACGGTGTTTCGACGGCGAGGTGGTGGTTTTCTTGGCCGGTGATAAAACTTCTTCTGAGCCTCTTTGCTTGGTTGTTGACCGCCGGTGGTAGTGAGACTCTAAAGGATCCACGATCGCCGTTGGATGATCCTTGTTGGTGGATCTTCTGAGTTTTTCTCAAAACTCTCTTCTTCCTCTTTCTGATGACCTGTTCTTGATTTCTGATTTTGATGAAGTTTTCTCCCCCTTTCTTAAATATCACTTATGTTTATATTGGTATCAAAACTATGGTTAAATCTAACCTAATACCCATTTTAAAGCCCAACTTAAATTAATATTAGCTATAACTACAGAACTTAAATAATTAAAATAAAATTAAAATAAAATTGAAATTAATAATTCTATTTATTAATTTATTCTAACTATTTAGACAAAAAATAAAAATAACCGAAATTCAAATAAATAAAAGTCGGACGTCCAAGTGCTCGAAAAAATAAACCGAGTACACTAAAATGATCAGCGCAAAATATACGACTCAGAAAAATATCGTTTTTCCAGATTTTGAAATAAATTTTACTCGATAAAATGACTTAAACTATCCAAAACACGAATGAAAAGTGGTCGAAAAATTTAATTGAACACGCCGGGTTAAATTACGACAAACATAGATTAATATGACTGACGTTTGCAGGCCTGACTTTAAAATTTTCTGTCCGCTGATTTTTCACAAACTTGACTTTTAGTTTGACCGATTCGGCTGTAATTCCGACAAGTTTATTTCAGCTGATAAATTGGATATTATGAAAAATGACAGACATGATATGCTATACAGGCAATGCAAGAAAAATATGAGGGTAAAATTTAGGGTGCAACATATGCCCCTATTTAAATAGCTTCATCGGATGATATGAGCGACGACGACTCGAGGAATCACGGTGGAGGGATTTAAATACAGATAACCAAAAATTTTGCCCTCAGATGCAGTGATATGCAATGCTATGGACAAAACAAGGCTGACAAGGCCATGAATCTAGTATGACTCCTATGATGGAATTGATAAATGCGAGGATGCAGACGACATGACGACACAGGGACAAACGCGACGAACAAACCACTGGGGAATACGGCGCACTGGTGAAACAACACGACAATGGGGAATTCAAAAGTGATGGATCAACCGGTGTAGGCACGACCAGTTGTCACTTTAGGATGAAAGGTAGCATAGGATCCATACGGCTGTAGGATCAGGTAAACAACAAGTGCTGGAGTTTTTGGGAAATTCCTTTAAACGAAGAGATCGAGCGGGATCTTCTGGAATCGTCGGAAGATATACAGGGAGAAAAAAACATCAGAAACATCCAGAAGAACATCGAATAAACTCTGAAACACACCAGAGATACTCGGAAAAATATCGAATAAACTCGGGGACAAAGAAACAAATTTCAGGGACATTCGGAAGAACATCGAATGAACTCTGAAACACACCAGAGATACTCGAAAAAACATCGAATAAACTCTGGGAGGTATCCAAAAACAAAATGAAAACATATATAGGAGCACGAGATGACGACAAGGTCTTTGAAGGTACATCCGAAACATTTAGGAAAGCAATAAATGTAACGGGACAAGTTTGAAGACATATCTGGAAGAACATCAGATAAGCAACAAAGGGATTCTAGAAGAACATCAGAATAAAAACTCAATCTGGAAAAACATCAGAGAGAGAAACGTATCCGGAAAACCATCGGAAAGATTCTGGAAAATGATCAGAAAAATTCTGGAATAACATCAGAACAAAGAATCAATCTGAAAAACCGTCAGAAAGAGAAACAAATCTGGAAAACCATCGGATAGATCCTGGAAAACCATCAGAATCGAAGGAAAATATCTAGAAAACCATCAGATAAGTTCTGGAAAAACATCAGAACAAAGACTCGATCTGGAAAACCATCAGAAAGAGGAAAGTATCTGGAAAACCATCGGATAGATTTTGGAAAACCATCAGAATCAAAGGTAATATCTGGAAAACCGTCAGATAAGTTCTGGAATAACATCAGAACGAAGACTCGATCTGGAAAACCATCAGAAAGAGGAATAAATCCGGAAAAACATTGGAAAGATTCTGGAAAACCATCAGAATCAAAAGGAATATCTGGAAAACCATCAGATAAGTTCTGGAAAAACATCAGAACAACGGGACTCAATCTGGAAAACCATCAGAAAGAGAAATAAAAATAAGGATACCAGACATCCAATAATGGCTTTGAAAGAAAGGTATAAACACAATATATGAGAATAGTATTGGACGTAAAAGGAACAGACATATCCGGAAAACCATCGGATAAGAAAAATGTTATATCTGGAAGAACGTCAGATAGACACAACACAAAACTGTTTGGTAGGTGCCAAATGAGTTGGACTTTGACCACAAGGTGAGACAATGGATATTGGATAAACACTATCTCGGGAGAAATGCAAATGAGGATAAAACACTCATGATATGTATATGTATATGAATTATGCTATGAGATATGATCAAATGCAAATACAGATGTCGACGACAAGACTCGACTCTTCTGGTAAGATGACAAGACTGGAAAACTGATTCCTCAACATAGAGATCACTGTCCTTATGCTTTAGGGACTAAAGATGTTACTGCTGAACACATCTCTGCCCCATTTTTAAACTGTATCAAGTTGATGGTCCTTGTAGGAAGGATGAAGAATTGTTTGGGGATCCTTCAAGTAAACTGCCCCAGATTAAACCGTCAGTTATAGATGAACTGATAATTGCTTCAGCTTGTCTAATTCTGAAAAGACTGTTTTACTGTTCCCTCGGAGGCTTGCCCCAGTCTGGGTCTTGAAAAAAAATCTTATGGATAAACTAAATCTGAGAATAACTTTGCCCTGAACAAATATTGAACTGGTTTTCACAGGATATAGAAAGGAACTTGCCCCTGATAGGATCACTTGACCAAGTTTCTCATTGTTTAAAAATCCCTTAGAGGAAAGTCAGTTTGCAGACAAAAATATTCATACAAACATGGTAACGCAAAGTTCATGCAACTTTTGAAATCAAAATCATTTTTGAAAGATGAAAAATAAATGAGTCGTTGGTCAGAACACAGCGGTTCAAGACGCTCAAAGTTTAATACAGGTGTACCACCAAAATAAATGATTCGCAAAAATCTTTTGGAGTCATCTTACGCAACCTTGCTGTAGTATGCTTTCAAAATAAACCTGCTTCAATTAGGTCTTTTGAGGGTTGTAACGTAGTTTGGTTCACGGTTTAGGAAACAAAGGATAAAGGCTCAAAATTTATTTGTACCCACCCAATCTACGTGATAATCTTCATTCCTACGCCCAGTTAACTCATATTATGCATTCAGGTTCCTATAGGTTAGGAATTGCACTGATGGTCGCAATGATGGTTCAGAAGTCGAGGACCTATGAAAAGGCAGCCACTACTTCCCAACGACCTTTGGTTGTTTTGACATTGAGGACTTTCAGGAAAAGGATTTAAAGATCTCCTCTTTTTATTAACCCTAACTTTTGCCTGAATTGTTTCTTATGAAGATTACAGTCAGCGGGATGCCCCAGTTTTTCCTAAGTCTCCTTCATAGGTTTTGACTTAGCGGGATTTTTCTTTTGATTTTTTTTGGAAGAAAGTGACTGCCTAGCTCTAATGATTACGGTGAACCATCATCGACTTTTGGCTTAAAACATCTTCGACACTTGCTTGTTGTGCGCGAAGGAAGATTGTGAGTGTAACCTTTGTATGAAAGGTACATTGCACACAACCAAGTTAACTGAGAACTACCCATGCCCCAGGTTAAGATTGCGGTTTTTTTTGTAAAGAAAGAAACTCCAACTTCTAGGCTCGAAGGGGGTGACAAGGGAATAACTTCCTTTAATTCTCCAGTGTTTGGGGATTGAAACAATACCTTACATCGTCAACAAGGTTTGATTGAAAGCATATTGACAGCAGTTATGAGTATAACGTTTTCATCATCCTCCTTCCAATCTTTGCATATCAAAATTTTGGACAAGGAGTAAATATTTGAAAGATAAAGTATAAAATGAATTGAAATCAAAAGTTGTAATGCTCATTTCATTGGTATGAAAGTACAAACATAATTTGAAGGCAAACAACTAATATAAAAATAAGGAAAGTACAAACAACGAGAAACATGGCCTATTGACTGAAACACTAGCGTTTAAGAAGATAGTCTGCTGAAGTCGGACTGAAACTTCACTTTTGATGCACTGGCAGCATTGTAGTCAAAGAAAGGAGCTTGGATAATCTGGGCAACAATATGGACCACATGTCTAGGAGCTTGAAAAACCGGTCTGACAGTATGACCAATCATAGCAGTAGATGCAAGAGGTGGAGAGTAGTTAGGAGGTAAACCAAACTCTGGCCAAGTAGATGGCGGCATTTAAACAGGAGGCGGATCAGCACTTGAAATTTCCTGAATAATGGTCCTCTGAGGTGGCTCTCCTCTGGCAATCAGTACTTGAAGCATCTCTGTAAGCCTGGTCATGCCTACTTTCAACTCATCGATCTCCATTCAGACTTCCGCATTATGTTCCTCTTGTTCTGACAACAGGAGTCTATAGTTAGCACTGGTCCGATATATGTGTCGAGGAATCAGCTTGACGACTCAAAGGAACACTGGAAGATAAAGAAAACTGGACATGAGAAACCGGAGGGAAAATGAAATGCAAGGCATGATGTTAATGCAACGCAATGGTTTCGAGAACTTCAACAGTCGATTGCAAATATTTTCTAAGAAAGTTGGAAAATGTTTTAGACTTTAAAATGTAAGACTTTTTGAATTTGCAAAGGACACTTGAATTCCTTGAAACTAGGAATGATATGATGCTTTATGGATGTAATACACACATACACACAAAAGCCCTAGGTTACATTCTCTCATTCATTCGCTTGTTTCTCTTAATGCTGATACTTTGAGTTTTCAGTGAGATTTTTGTAATATAATGAACACCCCAAATTTAGCATAATGAACTCCTATATATACAAGTGTGAAATTACTACCCATAACGTTTCTATCTTCAGAATTTGCAACGTGAAGCTCTGCATGCAACCTATCTTCGTACTCCCCCCACATGTCTCTTCAAAAGGAAACCTTCAGGCAGTTGTTGATATTTGAATGTGAGGCTGCGCACCTAAATAACTGCCTTGTCGACCACTTCGCCACTGTCGCACAAACTATGCGGTCGATGACGATACTTAGTCAAAATGTCTTTCAAAACAACCAAACATTTCACTAGGTCCAGACTCTTGGTCGAACCAAGACTTCTTCAAACTTGCCCTTGTTTGTTGGGGTTTTTCCCTTAGTCAAAAATCTCAGCTAACAAATTTCCACCAAAAAGGCCTCTTTCAATTATTCTAGGAGATAAGGGAATTTTTTTTACCTTTCTAGCCACTGCTCACCTAGTGGGTGGACGTCATTCCCATCATGAAATTTCTTCCAACTGTCACCTCAAAAACATGTTATTCTTGCTCCTTATACCTCTACTCATCATGGCACTGGATTCATATGGTAGTGTAGCTATGTGCAGCAGGACATCCTAACTTCTTCCTATAGGGAAGTGTCGCGTGACTCCTGCTTTCCCCAACTACTCAATTAAGGGGACCAAAGAGTTTCACCTTCTCCTACTATAAATAGTGTGTCTCTCCATTTTCAACACTTTTCCAACATTTCCTCTAAAATCTTCATTGCAGAAATCTTCTTTTCCAAATTTTCTTCAGAAAACTTTAGAATCTCAACAATGGCACCTTCTACCAAGAACTTCAAGGCCCCCAAAGAACCTCTTCCTCAAGCATACATGTTGAACAAGGTCAATGCAATAGGGAATTCATAAAACATCCTAAAACCTCCAGATTTTGAAGAAAAACTTTGAATTTACAAGTCCCAAGTACTTATCCCTTTTAACATCTCTGGAATTGGCCGTGCTTTCATGGGTCCTATGCTTGACCCTACAAAGGATATTACTAAGTGCAAAGATTTATTTCCTGCTTACCATATGACTAAACTTATACTTAGCAATAAGGAACCCATGGACTTGGAGTACCAAATCACCACTCTATAAGTTTTTCGCTATGCTCCCCCAACCAAAAACATAACAACTATATCTCATGGTTAGATAAGATAGATGCCTAAATGAGTGATGTTTGGAAATAAATGGGCATCTATGACTTGATCCAACTGTCGAGGATTGGCCTGACATATTTCCAAAACATGTTTATCGCCTCCCTTTACAATTAGGAGAGCACGACTAACACCTTATAACTTCCTTGTGGAATGTTAACACCCACGCTCTTCGACATGGCGGCCATTACTGGACTTCATCTTGATGGTGGTAATTTTGACCCCATTGAGCAAGATGAGGATAACATTGAGTTTGACAGAAATCGCACTAGTTTCACTAGGTACAACGTAGACTATCACATCATTGACGCTCTTGAGGTCACTGCTGAAGAACACACCGCTTTCCTGGCTTTGTGGCTATCTAGATGTGTTTTCTGCTATCGATCCCTAAAGGTAGCAAAAAGATACCTGACCCTTTCCAACCAGCTACATGAGGGAAAAAATGTATGTCTCATCCAGCTAATCTTAGGGTCCTTGTATGCATCACTAGAAGAAGCCACTGATGCTTTGAGAAACATTAAGCCTAAAGACGACCTTCTGCTTGCTGGACCATTCTGGCTTCTTCAGTTATGACTTAACGCCACCTTTGAAGCCTCCTTGAAAGTTTAACGCCCTGACGATACTGATCCAATCATCAATGTCTGGAGCATGGAAGGTATTAGGCTGAATCTCCTAACCCCCACTGATAAGAGCAGGTCGAACAAAGACGCATTTGGTTTCTACTTGACAATGTTTTATAAATGTTATACCTTCACCTCGACTATGGCCCCTTTCCCCATAAGGAATCATGGACAAGAATGGTTTACCTGATTACTCTCAGGCAATGGCAAAAAGGAGGAGGAGTCTAAAAGGATGTGATCATCATTCCTGACACCTAAACTCATTTCTGTTCGACTTGAGCCTTCCAAACATCATGTGAGAATCCTCAGTTACCAACCTAATATGGTAACACACCAATTCAAAATCTTTCAAACCATTCCTCTGAGTTATGCCTCAATACCATTGTCTATTCTGAGGATGACTGCCTCCAATGGTTCACTCGACATGCTGATGGCCGGCCTACCCTAAGCCTTTTTAGCTTTGAGACCACTTATTATTGCATTCAAGAGTTTGACACTTGGTGGTGAGCCTACCATGGCCAAGAATTCATGGATGTTGAGATAATTCGAAAACATCTCACTGATGCTTTTTCCTTTTTGCAACAAAAATTCAAGAAAGGTTGATCAAAGCATGTTAAAGAGATGCAGGCTTTCCAAAAATACTTTGAAACTGTATATGACCTAAATGATCTTAGACAAACGATCAGGGAGGCAACTAGGACTCTAAAGGACAAAGTGAAGGCAAAGCTTCCAAATCTATAGATTCCTTCCCATGTGAAAGATAGATATGATTTCTCCCTCAAGTTTTATCCTCCCAAATTTCCTCCCTTGCCCACCAGTGACATGGCTCTGGCCTTCGCTCCTCCGTTTCCACGAGGGTTCGTTTGTGGGGAATTCTTGAAGTTACACAAAAATGAGAGTCTGAAGCTTACGCAATGAGTGACTCTAACTAATTTGGATCTATTAATCGCGACTTTACGAGTCTATATTATGATCTACTACAAGTATTCAGTCTATCGTGTAATTTTAAAAGATATCGAACCCACAAGGACTAATAATCAATCTAATGATATCCAATTGATACTTTGTAAAGTTAAGGCTAGTAATTACTTGGTTTAGACGTAAATAAAATGTAATTAAACTAAAGATTAAGAAATATATTAATAAAGAGAGGCCGAAATATGGATTTCGCATACCGTAGGGACTCTGCAAATCATTGGCGTTAAATTATGATTAAATTGCATTCCGTAGAAAATACTAGTTTAAAGACTCTATCTCACACTCTCGCACTATTGGCTAAAGCCACACTTCCTAACCAAGAGATTTTTCTCTCTCTTGCCCATTTTAATCAAGAAGAATATTTTTAAAACTAATTAGATTCTAATTGATACCTAAAGTGCCCTCGCTGTAATTAGGACCAATGCCCAGTTCCCACTATCCGGTCCAATTTTCACACTCTCGCACTATCGACTCAGACCTTTATTTTCTTTTCACTCTCGTGACAAAACATTAAGATTTAAACTTGGAAACTAAAGCCAAAATAGAATTAATAAAGTTTTACACCTAATTTCATTACCGAGTCCCGTTGGAATCAGCGGTTCTCACACACCGGACTTAAATGCGTTTATCTAGACATGCGATTAAACTTTAAAAAACTAAACATGGTAATAACAGATGAAAATAACATGGTAAATAATACATTAAACCACAAAAAATAAATAATAAGTAAAAACATGTAGAAACTTGAATTAAATACAAAGACTTGAAATAACACGAATGAATAATAAATCTTTATTATGCCGGCAGGCTTGCGATCCAATAGTACAAAAACTTAAAACTAGAATTGTGATAATCTCTCAATGCGAGCGATTATCACTTTGAAAGTAATGTATGCTTAAGACTAAAAAATGACAGAGCTTTCGCACAATGCTTAGATAGCCTAAAACTAGGTAAAACAAGTCTTATATAGAGGGCTTATGCTCCAAAATTGCTTCCAAAACGTGTAGAGGACGTTGAGATAAAGTAGGAAAGTGGGAAAGAGCGAGTCCAAGTCTGTTTCACGTATTCTATTACTGCATGATAATGGCGACCACCATTATGCTCATTGTGAACGCCATGAGCTTTAAATTTTTGATGACGTGGATGGGGTACATGGCGAACGCCATGTGCCAAAACCTAGTTTTTCTGCATTTTCTTCATCTCTTTTTCTCCTTTTCCGGTTTCTTTACACAGTTTCTCTATAATTGATTTATACCTGAAATACAAACAAAACAAGACCTAATACATGCAAAAAAAGAAAAAAAGAAATCAAATAAGATGCGAATCGGGTTGAAATACATGATATGTTTTCACGTTATCAAACTCTCCCACACTTAGACCATTGCTTATCCTCAAGCAACCAACCAACACATAAATAGAAAATAAACATAGATTTGAAACATAGGCACAATGAGACTCTAATCATCTGTGGCCATTGCAACTAATACTAGACCGATAGGTACTAACTATCAATACCAAGGATACCGTAATGACACATATCCGCAATTCACGGTCGAAAACTCCCCCTTATGCAAACCAATTAAAATCATGCCATTATAACTCAACCCATGCTTTTTGTTCTTTTTCACCCCCCCCCCCTTTCATTCAGGCGCAATCACATTAAGCCTGTTATCCTCGCACGTACATGGTAAGTAAACCTGTTAGTGTATATGGATCTCATTTTTGGTTCACTCTCTTATTTTTGTTCCTTTTCTTTTCTATATCCATTGAAATTTAAGACTTCGCTTCGTTAGGATAAGTGGTCGTTTTAGGACCACCTAACTTAGAAGGAACATATCTCGTCGTTAAATTTTTTCTAAGAATTCTTTCATTCAGCTCGGAGATTGTAAACTTATTTGCATCAGTTTCTCACTTAGTTTGCGCTTGAGGATGGTGTTGGCTGCTAGTATAAACTACTTAAGGGCTACTTTAAAAAATCAGAGCTTAAGGTCTTAGCATAATGGGATTCAAATTTATATCGCATAATTAGGGATTTAGAGTGTTAGAACGGTATCGATGTTATTGAAACATTCCCAAGCCTTTCTAACTAGCCTAAACAACCTATATACTCTCATAGTACCATGCCATGAAACAAAGAAATTTTTTTGTTGGATATTAAAATTTTAAAATTTTCGAGGAAATTCAACAATAAGCGAAAAACATCATGCATCAAGACTCGACATCACATGACTCGACCAAAAACGCAGACAATTAAAAGAAACAGCCTAATCTAAGTAAAAGAAAACTAACTAGAAAGCAATTAGAAATAAAAATAGAAATAAAGCGGTAAAAATATAAATAAAGATATAATACTCATCCCCCACATTTGAACCAAACACTGGCCTTAATGTTTTAGTACAAGGTGGAAAGGGAGTGGAAAAACCTGGGTAATCGGCTCAGTGTCAAGCTCGGCCTCGACCTCGTCCAAAGCAGCCTCTACCGTGCATAGGTTGTGGTACACCTACATGTTGCATGTACTCCATCATATTCGTTATCCCCACACGTAATCAAGTCATCTGCTCGATGAGGTCTCCCATGTTTTGCTCAGCATAATCATGCTGCTCCTGAATCTGATGAATGGTGGCCGTCGTCTTGTTCTGTTGTGTCTGCATGCTCCTATGTAACATGTCACTCTTAGAGTCGATATCATTCTGGTATCTCAGCTTATACAGGACGTCATC
Organism: Lathyrus sativus; assembly: GCA_963859935.3. Lineage (NCBI taxonomy): Eukaryota > Viridiplantae > Streptophyta > Magnoliopsida > Fabales > Fabaceae > Lathyrus > Lathyrus sativus. Next base: position 466,608,553 of record OZ012740.1, read on the forward strand.
AAGAGCGGTCCTAATAGTTGTGTAATCGTATTCCTCACGGGACTGATGTCCGACTGAGGTACCTACAAAAGAATCAACAAAACCATGTGCAGTGTATGGATGTGCATCTGTATCAGAAGCATCATGCTTCATAGTATCGATTTCATCTTCAGTGCATTACCCACATCATCCTGAACATTAAAATTATCGCCAGGCTCTGAGGCATTCAGATCATAAGTCCAGTTGTTCCTGACTCGCACATCAGTGCATGCAGAACAAGGTAACGTAACACTCTTAATGCCTCTGTTACGAACCATTAAATGATACCTATCATCTGGTTCATTCTTAACTAGGCACATACTACGGTAGGCATCCAAATCTAAGAAGGGTATCGTAAGTGGCTCCAATGTGGCCAACTTAGTGCCTAGGTCTAATGCACGGGCTATGGATATTATTATCCCTCCAATGTAAATGGGACCGCCAACCCTAACGCTAACAGACTGAAAATGTGCAACCAAGAATGGTGTAGGGTTCACCTGTGTCTGTGTTAGTGCATAATACAAAAAGTAGAGCTCTTTAGAATTCACTTTCCCATTAATCTCTTGGCCAAAAATGGTGTTAGTTAAAATTCAATGTACATAACAGATGGTTGGGTTGTGGATTGTGGTAGCTTTTAGGCCTTCCCAACAGTTGGCGGCCTCACCGGTGAGTTGTTGTCAAAACTGGAAGGCTTCCTCAGCCCAATAGCTTTTAGTGTGTAATAATTAAACGAACTCAGGAATTCGTACATAATCCTAGTATACGTAAGACTAGTTGAAGCACAAAAGTTTGCTATTCCTAAATTTCCCAGCATCCAATTTAGACTAGTTATTAAGCCTAAACTACGCAGAGCGTATTCGTCGGCATACCTCGTAGGTGTGACATCACGATTAAATAGCTCCATGTATCTTGTTCTCTGTGTTTCTCCTTCTATGCCTTCTCCAACTGTAATTCCCATGAAGTCAACCTCTGCCTTTCTTACTCTAACAACTCTTTGAGGCATTATAAAGTGAAGAGTGAGAGATAGGGATGAATAATAGTTATGTGTGATAAAGAAAGAGTGAGAATGCAATGTTAGAATGAGAGTTTTTAAGGGCAATATGAGTAGAGGAATGGAAGGTTGAGAGTTTATGAAGGTAGTGGGAAGGGTGAGTTAAGAGAGTAATGATGAGGGAAGTAAAAAGGAGTTAGAGAAGTTTTGAAAACATGTCAGGAGGTTTTAAAACTGATTTTGCCGCTTCACTAATATGGCTAACGCCATTAGGCTAATGGCAAATGCCATTAGCTTTAAAACATTACTATTTAAAATTCATGCCAATTGCGAACGCCATTAGCATATTGGCGACCACCATTTGCCTTGGTTGCGCAAAATTTTAATTTAGGCATGAAAATAATGATTTTTAAGTGCTTATTTGGTTATGATAAGACCAAAATTGTGTCATGTTTGATATATCACCATGTGGCCTTAGCAAAATTGATCGGAATAAGAATTTTTGAGGCATAAAGTAAAACGAAAGATAAATGGGAAATAAAAAATTGAGAATAAATTCAGAATAAAAGACAACAGAACTGGAAATTGCGTTAAAAATGAAAAAAAAAATTGTGGGTTTTGTCCCACGCAGCACTAGTTTTACGTTGGTAGCTCGACGAAAAATGTTTAAAAAATCAAGAAAAATGATGAAATCCTAATTAGAAAACATGAAAATTCCTAGTCTAGAGAGATGGGAATAGAAAGCTGGAAAATACTTCCTCCCTGACACTTAGACAATTTAGTGTCCTCATTGTCTAAGCGCAAGGCAGGAAACATGCGGTAACAATAAAACATGATTAGCCACTACGGCGTCTGATAGGTGGGAAATGTCGTCTTATGGAGTAAATTTCTTGGACGATATGGTCGAATTGTTCATTAGTGACGTCCATGAAACCAAGGAAATCCATGTGCATAGTAGTTAGCTCTCCTCTAAGAGTAGAAACTTCCGTCTTGAGGGCGTCAATTGCAACAATGTGATATATAGGAGGCACAACATGAATAGAAGAGGCGAGTGAAGCAGCATTAGAGAGAGGGGAATGGCGGTTGTCATAGGCTTGAGGGGTATCAGAAGGAGTGGGTGACTCACTTTGGCCCTCCAAGTCATATAGCCAGTTATTTCTATTATGCACACTAGTCCTCTCATGGTTTGTAATGTAAAATTATACACCGCCTCATTATCAATCAACAATTCAAACTTCTGAGGTCGTAAATTCCCTATAAGGCCTCGGTTAAAACAGAAACCAATGTGCATGGTTCAGATACCTTCTAAGACGGTTAAGCGGGTATCTAAGGCCAATGGCTAAGGCAATCATTGTAACCAGGCTTCTTATGAGGATAGGTCCATGGGTGTCTCATGTAATCCTGTCTAAATTGGCTAACATAAATATTGCAGCACTCACAGGCCTAGATTAGGAAGCACCGAACATAATAAACAATTCATATCTAGATACCAAGGTGATGTTCTCCTCTTTACCCAAAAGGGTGTGAGCTAGGATCTTATGGAAGTAACAGAAAGCTGGGTTAGGGATATTCTCAAAAAACATGGAGTTTGATTCAGGGTGATGTTTCCAGCAATACTACCCTAGAAGAAATCAAGTTCAAGCTCCATTAAGACATCTTCCTAAGCTATAGTGAACATATTTAGGCCACTAGGAAATCCTTGAAGGTCATCCATATCACGATGTGTGAAACGGTATTTGGTCCCAAACGATCTAAATATAGTTAGGCCTCTATTGAATCCTAACCCTCTGTTAGGATCATATGAGAAATAACTTAGAAACTCAAGGGTCAGCTTACGATAAGTGTTAAACCTCCTCCTCACAGAAAAATTCTCCCAACCTATCTGGCTAAGCAAGTACATCACACTATCCCTAATGCATAAGGTGGTCATGGTAGGTCTGTCAGAGTAAATAGATAATTAATCTCTTTTGCTCCTTTTCTGGTTTCTTCACATAGTTGCTCTATAATTAATCTATACCTGAAATACAAAGAAAATAATACCTAATACATGCAAAACAAGACAAAATGAAATCAAATAAGATGTGAATCAGGTTGAAATACATGATACGTTTTCACGTTATCATCTATACAGTTTCAAAGGTCAACTTTATGTCGACATAAACAATGTCAGGGTCGAAACTCTCATACACGAGAGTGAGGAAAGAAAAACTATATCTCTCAAATATTCTTCATTTCCTACTTTCCACTCTTTAACTTTGGGTTTGTCAATGTTCCTTTTTGACCTCAGTTGTCAAGCACAAAAAGTGGGCGAGGGAAGCTATCAGAGCTGAAGAAACACTCAACCAGGTCGAGGTCGAGGGGACTTCATCTAACCCTGCCCATGTATGTGTTTTAAAAACAAACACCTTTGACATTTCACTGCTTATGCCTTCTTACTTCATTTACAATTTTCTTATATTCTTACCATGCAGGTCGATGACCATACCGCAGCAGCTAAATCCGTCGCCATAAATATTTAACTCGTTATTGTAGAAGACTCATCTCTAGAGCCTCCTCCATAAAAGGAGAAGAACAGAGGTGTTGGAATAAAGAAGATCCCGACCAGACCCAAAGTAGATTCTGTTCTTAAAACCAAACAAAGGAAGAAAGCCCATATTGGAAAAGTTGTGAAGGTTACCCCATCGGCTAGGAAACAGGTGTCGAATGAGAGTGTCAACTCAAGTCCTGACGAAGAAACCTTTAAGGTAATTTCTAACTTTATTTTGCTTACTATTATTTTTGTTTTTGTTAAATACTGACAAAGTACCTCATCTGTAGGACAAACCAACAACTCAACCTACAACCACTTTGACTGCTGAGCCTGCGCCGACTAATAGCTCGCCAATCCTAACTCAAGTCAAAAGGGAAAGGATAAGACTTGAGTTCACAACACACAATACAATGGAAATATGTTACTTGAGTTCAACAACTCAAACTATCACTAATCGGAAACCTTACCAAGACATCCCTTTTTTTGTCCTCTCCTACATCTAAGAGTCTGGAATAGGTCATGGATCATTGCAAACCTTGACATACAAAATGGATTCAGATCTAAAGGAAACATAGTCCACATGAATCGTCACTTCTCATGGACCGTACCCCATCACAAGTCTCTTTACCCGTAGGCTCCATTCGTACAACAGGAATCAAGCCTATCAAGGTACTAACACATAAATTCTAGACGAGCTCTCTATATAAGCCTCCACTCTTGGAATGGCACATCTCAAGGGATTGGTTCCAACTACATGATCTCACACACAAGCATGATTGTATTCGACAATCACAAGGCCACATACGCCTTATTTCCAAGGAAAAACAAAGATCAACACATGTTCTATATAGTATATCGCCTCACCGCTAGACAACTACTTTCCAAGGATGCACACCTAGGCATCAAATGCATAAGCATTATCATCTAAGTCATCTATAATTTCCTAGTTGCATCACTAGGTTATTCCGTTGAATTTTGATAAGGTTTTCCTCACTTTTCCAATTTTATTCTCATATTTTATCATTATCCATAATCGACTAAACACTCATGGTAAGCATGTATAATAATCATAATAATCATGTAAAAAATACATAGTAACCATAAATATACATATGAAACAACCAACCAAGAATCAAACAAAAACATGAAATACACTGCAGGGTTTGCAGTGCGAGGGACAGGCGAGGCCTCTTCGCCTTGAGTTCGATGTGTGAACTCTGGGCAAGACATGAAAATCAAAGGTAGTGGAAAAAGGGCTCAGTGGTCACTGTGCGAACCTTGGGCGAATGCTCGCCTTTACCTTGCTTTCAACTCGCAGTGCGAGCATGACAGACTATCTCATTCGCTTTCAGCTTGTTGTGCAAGCTTTGCAATTTATGAGTTCTGACCTGCAGAACTTGTACATTCCAAAGGGGTTTTCAACCCCACTCCTCACAAGGTCACTATACACCAAAACAACAACATATACAACACTAAGGCAACACCCAAGACATGATTTCCAATACAATCACAAGCTTTCCATGGATTTCATAATATTAGGATCCATACATATCAAAACCTAACATTTTCCATTTCTATCTAACATTTCTAACCCAAGCTACCTAGAACCCACCTCTAAAAACAAGATGAAGATGTTGGAATGGTGAAAGTGAGATCATGAAGAGTGATGGATGAGCTTCTTCTTCTTCTTCTTCTTAGGGTTTTCTTCTTCTTTCCCTATACTTTCTTTTCTTCCTCTCTATTCTTCTTTCCCTTTTCTCTTACTATATTTGCTTTCCTTCCTTTTCCTTCTTTAATACTTCTCTCATAAAATAGAACAAAAGACATAAAGAGGCAACATGAGAAGTTAGTAAGACTAACTTAGTTTAATGTCCAAAAATTAAGGTATCCAAAATGTCTTCAATGTACCAATTAATAAAACCTCAGAGTCAGATAATATTAATTAAATCAACTCTGAGCTCATAAGTTACTCTAATCATCTCAACAGATAACTCTCAGAGTACACCGAAACCCAGTTGATATGAACTAATATTATTGAGAGCATTTTAGGAAATACATGGTATTACAGTTTCTTTGAAGTGAGCATGAGATCTAGGTAAAGCACAGAACAACAACAATAATAATAACAACAACAACACCACTTGATCTTCATTGTTGATATTAACATCAATATTCTCCAGATCAAGAATCAATTTGTTGAACATATCCAACTGCTCAGTTAAGACTTTGTCTTAACTCATCTTGAATGAATACAAAGTTTGCTTCAAGTAGAGACGATTGACCAAAGATTTGGTCATGTATATTCCTTTAAGTTTTAACCACACATATGCTACAGTTTTCTCATTCGAGACTTGCTGGAGAACCTTATCACCAAGGCTCAATATGATTGCACTGTGGGCTTTATTCACCATCGTTGTCTTCTCCTTTTCCGTTAGGGAAACATATTTGGTTTCAACTTCTTTCAACGCTTCTAGCAAACCTTTTTGAACAAGAAAGACTTGCATCTTCAAGCGTCGTAATCTCAAATCATTAACTCCGATGAATTTCTCAATCTAAAACTTCATTGACGACATCTTGATCCACACTCACCGCACCAGTTTGTGCTGACAAATATCGTACTATGAATAAAGAAATGTTGTAAGAAAGAAAAATTTTCTTGAAAAAACACAAGAAAACAATTCAGTTACACACACACACACACACACACACACACACACACACACACACACACACACACACACATACACACACACACACACAGAGTTGGTTATAATAATTTTACTATTCGCTTTCTCCAATAAATAAGGTTTATAGATTATAACTGAATAATAACTTAACTACTACTCTAACACACTAGAGTACAACCTATATATAGACTCATAGTATATGTATGTAATTTATGATGATAATATTCATACATGCATACATAACTATTACACATCAAAGTACATAACTAATTTAAGTCATTTGCATGTTCGAACTAACTTCGACTACTACATGTTCGAACTGACTTCAACTACAACATGCACATTCTAGTTTAACCATGAAATTTTTCCTATCGAGATTAGAGTTTGATCCAAAATACCACAATATCAAATTGAAATTGTTGGAAAGACATGTTGCAGCAGGACATTTATGCATGTTTGTTCAAGTTTTTAGGCTGGTGGTTGCTCAAAATGGTTGCAGCAGGCCACAAAATGGATGTATGGCCTTTTGTATGAATTATTATTTCAACTTAGTCCTCCACAACATTATTTCATTGTTATGGTTTATTTTTGAGTCTTTACTGCTCGTGTATCTACTATCTATGGATTGAGTAATTAGGTGAGTTGATGTCATGGAAAAGAAGATAGATGCAATTACAATTTTGAATGTGAATATTAACATATTCTTAGTCCATTTTTTAACATAAAAAATGCACGTATTCTTTTAATATTAAAAATTAATTTAGTCAATTATTATTACATATATATACACATCTTCTCAATTTAGTCGGATGATATTTTCTACTACTTTTTTTTATAAGCAGTAGATAGAAGAATTGTATGAATATAGAAAATAAATATGATAAAGAAAAGAAAATTTTCTTTTTTTTTTATAAGCAGTAGATAGAAGAATTGTATGAACATAGAGAATAGAGACGATAAAGAAAAGACTTTTATTACATGGAGGAGTAGTGGTGTACTTTGTTATGTTCAATTAGGGAGAAAAAGATAAACATAGAACTATGTTACATTAATAGTTAGATGATGAAAATGTGAGACAGACGACAACTTGAGAAATATCTCTTCTTTCCTTTATTTTGCTACTGCTTCTTTTATTTTTGGTCAAATTTAATAGAGGTTTTTAAATCATAGTCTGGTAATTATCATGTCTTTTATTATTTAAAAAATAAATATAACCATGACAATTATAATATTTTGTCTCTTTCATGTCTAATATTTCACTTCATCAAATTGATCATGGGAAACTATTTGTCCATGATTCAAACACAATTTCACTGGATGAGTGTGAATTTGATATTTTTGAAACAAAGATTTCGAAGAGAATGATCTAATCATATGTGATCTGACCTGATCAGGAGGGATCACGGACTGGCCACACTCCGCTGGACGGTTATCTGTTCGCCGGGGTGAGAAGAGGAGGGGGTGTACCTGCAAAGCACTCCGACGCCCAAGTAAGAAGTTGGACAGAGAGGAAGCAATAGTACAGAAAAAGGGGCAAGAAGAGTTACCTGACCCTCTTGAAGAAGAGGGTATTTATAGAGAGACCCCAGCGCTGGGCCAACGGTCATTCGAGGTGGGCCGGACGACCAGGCCCAACCCTAATGACTGCTAGGGCTTACGTGGCATAGTGAAGACCAGGACGTGGTCTTCGCCCTAGTTCAACCGCTCCTAGGTCTCCGGAAAGTGGGTTTGACCTGCTCTTTCGGAGGTGGGCGGTTGGCCGATGACGTGTCCCCGCGGAGGGGAGCACGTGGAGAACGTGCGCCGAGCACGTTATTCTCCCCGAGGAGGGGAGCCCGGGTGGTCCTGCTCGCCCGGCGTGACGGACGACAATAAAGGACGTGGAGAAGTAGCTTGTGCCCGGCGGCCAGCCCTGCCCGTTCGAAGGGGGCGCGTGCCAGGCGGGCCCAGTTCGCTTGTTGGGCCGCATGTGGTATTGGGCCTGCCGAGGTGAGGCCCACACCGGAACAGGAGCCCCCCAAGTCGAAGCTCTGGGGAAGAGCGAGGACTTAAGGTCGTCGTGTCTGGAGCGGGGACTTGCACGAAGGACTCCGGTCGTCGGCAGAAACGGGGAGGAGGCAGGTGAAGGGACGCGACTGTCAGGTTGCCGCCACGTGTCTTGTGTTAAGTGGTCGTAGGGGCGGCTAACCTATGTCATTAATGAGCCTAGGGTCGCTTCGAGTCCCGCGCCGGGTTATAAATATGGCGGTCCTCGCTCATTCTGTTACTTTCCTCCCTGCTAATCTTTTATCGTCTCTGCTCGTCCGCCGCTTGCCGCCGATCGCCGCCGTACCGTTTGCTCTTTTCTTCCGTCCGCCGCCGTTACAAGTGAGTTCCTCTTTTCCCTCTCTTTTTATTTCCGTCGTCTAACTGGAACATGTGGTCGGGGCGGGATGAACGCCCCGAGGAGGGACGCGGGGTCCCGCCGTGTCTGGCGAGTTTTCCGATGAATGTCCCGGGGACGGTAGGCTAGTTCCGATGAATGCCCCGAGGACGGGAGCTTTTTCTGATGAATGCCCCGAGGACGGGGGCTTCTCTCCGATGAATGCCTCGAGGACGGGGGCTTTTTCTGATGAATGCCCCGGGGAGAAGTACCTTCTCCGACGGCCGTCCCGAAGGGGGTGAGGGGTCGTTCTTCGATCCCCGAGGAGGGTAGACGGGGAGCGAATGTCTGCTCGTCGCTTCTCGGCCTTTGTCGCCCTTTCACTTGACTTGCGGTGGAAGGGTGGATTTGATCCTGGCTATCGAATTCACCGATGTCCTCTGCTTTCAGGTGTAGATGTCGGCTCTGGTGCCGGGGATAATGGTTGAAGATAATGAACCCGAGGTCCCGGAGTATGACGACGAGCGTATCGCCCCGTCCGAGGAGTGGGCGGCCGAGGAGCCACTTTCCATCCCCTCTTGCTTTGTGGTCGACTCGTCCGACGTATATGCCACGGTCGAGGACACGTCGATAGGGGAAACGCAACACTGGCAGGTGTACCGCCCGAAAGAGCACCACCGGATCTGTTCGCGATATGGGCGGAAGATGTTCCCGATGTACGAATTTTATTTTAAAGAAGCTCGGCTCCGGTTACCGTTTTCCGCCTTCCATCTGGGGCTTTTTGACTGGCTGCGTCTTGCCCCGTCTCAGCTGCACCCAAACGCTTTGGCTTTCATCCGGGCTTTCGAGGTGGTGTGTTTCTACCTCTCGGTGGAGCCGACGGTGCCGTTATTTTTCCGCATCTTTCATTTGCAGCGGCAGACGGTGCGAGGTCGTCACGGATGGGTCTCCTTCAAACAATCGACCAAAATTTTCAAAGCGTATAGCGATTCTGTCAAAGACTTCAAAGGTCGGTTCTACCTCGTCAAACCGATCACGCATCACGGCTCAGACACTCTCTTTGACGAGGGCGAGCGCACGGTAGATGGCTAGCGGTTCCGCGCGTGGCTTCCTAAGATACATCTACTGTGGACCGCAGAGCATTTCATTCGAGGGACGGATAGGTATATCGTCCGGGCGGGGACCCTCGAGGAGAAGGACATGGCCGCTTATTTGAAAATAATTGCCTTTGTGCGGTCACTTCCCCCGTCGAAGCTGGTGACGCCCGACGGTCGGTACATCCTCGACGCCCAGGGGAACATACGCACCAAGAAGCGTTTGATAAATACTAAGACTTTGCTCGGCTGCGCGACCGGGGCGGCCGCTCTGGATTATCTAGGTAGGGATGTTCGTTTTCCCTCGTGGTCGGGGTTTTTGATCGTTACTAACCTATTTCTTTGTTTTTGCAGCGAACATGTCTACTGTCGACGAGCGGGTGAAGCAGTTGCGCGCTGCCAGGAATGCCGTGGCCCCGAGGACGAGGGTGAGTCAGCTGGTCGGTCAGGAGGTCGCGACGCACGGGGGGCAAACTTCGTCCTCGTCGCCTCAAGAGAGTCAATCCCCTGTGTCTCAAGGAGTGTCGAAGAGGCACAGGTCCGAGGAGCCTCGGGTGGTGGATCTGACGGTCGGTGCCGTCGAGGAAGGTTATGTCGTCCCTCCCTGCCACCAGCACCCGGGATATTTTCATGGTGCCCATTCCCCCACTGTTTCCGCCGGGGAGGTGAAGGCTGTTCGCCAGGCTGATCGGGAGACCCGTCGACGTGTCCTGGCTGAGGACTTGGCCGCGATGATGCGGACGTTTACGACGGCTCTCGTGCTGAACGAGGAGGGCTGCTCCGCTGCTGAGCTGTCCAAACTGCAAGGGGATCTCACTTTCACGCAGTCGCGGTTGGCCAAGCTCATTGAGGAGTTGGAGAAGAGCCAGAAGGATGCTGCCGAGCAGCGGAAACGGGCAGAGGGTGCTGAGGGGAAGGTGACTTCGCTGGAGGAGAAGCTGGGGACAGCGACGGCCGAGGTGCAGGCGCTGAAGGTTCGCACGGAGGTTTTGGACAGCGCTGTTCATCCGGCCGAGGACGAGACTGACGGGGATCGGCGGCTAATCACCCGTGCTGACTTGATCGCCCGTATCCGGGTATTGGAGAGCGATTGTCTGGAGGCCGTTGAGGTCGGGTTCAAGAACGCGGTCGAGCAGATTCAGGTCGCCAACCCTGGTGTCGAGCTGGTCGTGGACGGGATAGGGCCGTACCACGAGATTGTTGATGGGAGGGTGATCGATCCTTATCTTGTTATCCCCGAGGAGGAACTCGTGGCTGTTGACCGAGCGGACGAGGAAGCATAGGTTGCCGGGCCTGCGTGCTCGTTGTTTTTGTGGCCTGCGTGCCGGTGTTTATCTTTTTCTTTGGGCCTGCGTGCTCGTTTTTGTACTATTGACTACTGGGCTGGTGCCCGCTTTTGTTAAATATATTTATCATGGATTTTCTAAGTGTGCGCTCGTTATTTGCATGTTGTTTTATGCTCGTTTTTCGTGTTTGTTCGAATGCTTTTGATGTGTATGACATTTCTTGTAGATTTTCTAAGTGTGCGCTCGGTGTGTTTAGCTCGACAATTTGTCACCGGTAGTGTAGGGAACTGGCCGGTTTGGCCGGGGATGTAGCCGGGCCGTTTCGGGGGTAGTTTTCCCCGGGGCGTGGACGGCCCATCGCGAGCTGGGTGTCCTGCCTGTTTTGGTACGGCGGTGAGGAGCCTCGGTCGAGGTATTCCCTGCCGAGCAAGGCCTTCTGCCCGCGCATACGAGAGGCAGGGCTTGCTTTTCTTTGGTCGCTGGTGGACGCGGGGGTGTGCGGTGGTACCATGTCGCCCCCCCAGTGGTCGGGACGATAGGTCGTCGTGGGCAATGTGTTAACTGTAGTACCGCTTAAGCTTCGCGGCGTTCCATGGTCGAGCTAATTGTTCACCGTGCAGGTTTTCGAGGTAATAGGCCCCGTGCTCCGTTTTGTCCCGAACTCGGTATGGGCCTTCCCAGTTCGCAGCCAGTTTGCCCTCGTGGGAGTCTTTCTGGTTTCTGCGTAGAACTAAGTCGCCTGTTTGGAAATCGCGTTTTATGACTTTGTTGTTATGGCGAAGTGTGACTTGTTGCTTCAGCCGGGCTTCCCGGAGAGCTGCTCCTGCGCGGATTTCTTCGACGAGGTCGAGTTCTTCTCGGAGGGAGCCATCGTTGTCGTCGGTATCCAGGGGAGCTTCCGTTCGTCTGGACGGTTCGCGGATTTCGACCGGTATCACGGCCTCGGTTCCGTACGTGAGGCGAAATGGGGTCTCCCCCGTGGTTGAGTGAGGGGTAGTACGGTATGCCCAGAGGACGCTGTGGAGTTCTTCGACCCATGCTCGTTTGGCGTCCCCGAGGCGTCGTCTGAGTCCTCTGAGTATAACTCTGTTCGCCGACTCCGCCTGGCCGTTCGTCTGAGGATGTTCGACCGAGGAGAAGTGATGTTTGGTCCCGAGGTTGGTGACGAAGTCGCGGAAGTTTTTGTCTGTAAATTGTGTGCCGTTGTCGGTGACGATGGCGAGCGGTACCCCGAATCTGGCGAGGATGTTGCGTTTGTAGAATCGGAGTATGTTGTGGGCGGTGATTTTGGCCAGAGCTTCAGCCTCGATCCACTTGGTGAAGTAGTCGACTCCCACGATGAGGTACTTGTTCTGGTATGAACCGAGGGGAAAGGGTCCGAGGATGTCCAGCCCCCACCAGGCGAACGGCCACGGAGATGAGAGGGACGTGAGGTCGGTTGGGGGGGCAAGGTGCATGTCTCCGTGTCGTTGACACTTATCGCACCGTTTGACATGTTCTTTCGCGTCGGACTGTATCGACGGCCAGTAGTAGCCCGCGCGTAGGGCCTTGCGCGCTAGGGATCTGCCACCGAGGTGCTGCGCGTTGATACCTTCGTGGATTTCTTCTAGAACGGCCGTACTCTGGGTTTTATCTATGCATTTGAGGAGTGGGATTGCGAAGCCTCGGCGGTACAGTCGTCCCTCGAGGAGGACGTACGAGCAGGCCCGTCGTTTCGTTGCGTTGGCCTCGCTAGAGCTGGCCGGCAGACGGCCGGTGCTGAGATAGGTGTGGAGGGGGTCATCCAGCAGTCCGCGTCTCCAATGGCGTTGATGTCGAGGGGTGTGGTGGTCGGGCTGGTACTTGGTTGGGACAAGATTTCTTGAATGACCGATTTGTGACCGCCTCGTTTCTTGGTGCTTGCTAGTTTGGAGAGGATGTCGGCGCGGGTGTTCTGCTCCCGAGGAACGTGCTGAATTTCTGCTGAGTCGAACCCTCTTAGTTTTTCATTGATGAGCGCGAGGTATCCGGCGAGGGTGTCATTTTTTGCTTGGTATTCGCCTCGGACTTGCGAAGCGACCAGCTGGGAATCCGTGTAGATTCGGATGTCCCTGGCTCCCAGGTCGGATGCTAGGCGAAGGCCGGCGAGAAATGCTTCGTATTCGGCCTGGTTGTTAGTCGTTGGAAAAGCTAGCGTGAGGGAGACTTCGATGACCGTACCCTCGTCGTTATCGAGGACGATGCCGGCGCCGCTCCCCGTAGAGTTGGAGGAGTCGTCCACAAAGATGGTCCAGAGGTGGTTCCCGGTGGTAGGGTCGGGGGGCGTGGTCATCTCGGCGACGAAGTCGGCCAAAGCTTGAGCCTTGATGGTGTGCCGGCTCTCGTATGTGATGTCGAACTCGGAGAGCTCTAGCGACCATTTCAGCATGCGCCCAGCCATGTCGGGGCGGCCGAGTAGCTGGCGGATGGGTTGGTCGGTGCGGAGCACGATGGTGTGTGCTAGAAAGTAATGTCGGAGTCGGCGTGCCGCTGTTACGAGGGCCAGGGTGACTTTCTCGATCAGCTGGTATCGGGCCTCCGGGCCGTGGAGGGCTTTACTAGTAAAGTAAATGGGTTTTTGTCCTTCCCCGGCTTCGCTGACGAGGACGGCGCTGACGGCTTCGTTAGAGACGGCCAGATACAAATACAGGGTTTCGCCCGTCGCGGGGCGCGTCAGTACTGGCGGTTCGGAGAGGACGCGTTTGAGGTGGCGAAGGGCTTTCTCACACTCGTCCGTCCATTCGAACTTGGTCTCTTTCCTGAGCAGTTTGAAGAACGGGAGGGCGTGTTGGGCCGATCTCGCGATGAATCGCGAGAGGGAGGCTAGCACGCCGTTGAGGGACTGGATGGCATGCTTCGTGGTCGGCGTGGTTATATTGGAGAAGGCGTGGCATTTGTCCGGATTGGCTTCGATCCCCCGTTCGGTCAAGTAGTAGCCGAGGAATTTACCGGCGCAGACGCCGAAAGTGCATTTCTCCGGGTTAAAACGCATGCGACATGATCTCGCGGTCTTGAAGACCTTCTGGAGGTGTGCTGCGTGGTCGTCCTCCGCGCCGGATTTGATGATCATGTCGTCCATATATACTTCGAGCATGTCCCCGATCTCGTCGCGGAAGACGTGGTTCATCATCCGCTGGTACGTGGCCCCGGTGTTTTTTAGGCCGAAGGGCATCACGTTGTAATAGTAATTGCCCGACGCTGTCATGAAGGCCGTGGCTTGTTTGTCGTGTTCGACCATCGGGATCTGGTTGTATCCCGAGTATGCGTCCATGAAGGATAAAAGTTTGAAGCCCGCCGAGTTGTCGACGAGCTTGTCGATATTGGGGAGGGGGTAGGCGTCCTTAGGACATGCCCGGTTGAGGTCAGTGTAGTCAACACACATGCGCCATTTTCCATTATTCTTTTTAACAAGTACAACGTTGGACAGCCAGGTGGAATACCGGGCTTCCGAAATAAAATTTGCCTCTAAGAGGTCTTTTACAGCTTGTTCGGCTGCTGCCGATTTTTCGGGGGACTGGCGACGTCGGCGTTGTACCACGGCCTTTGCGGTTGGGTTGATGGACAGCTGGTGGCAGGCAACCTCAGGGTCGAGTCCCGGCATTTCCGCGGCGCTCCAGGCGAAGAGGTCGGCATTCTCGCGGAGGCAGGCTTGGAGCTGTCGTTTCGCGAGGTCTGGGAGTCCTGCGCCTATCCTCACGGTTCTGGTTGTGTCTTCCCCGAGGGGAATGAGCTCGAATTCGCCATCCGGGATGGGGCGCGCTGGGTGCGGGGGTTGCCCGTTGGCTTCGTCAGTCTTTTTATTGTCGAGCTCGTCGGTGAAGCGACTGTCGAGCTCAACGGATCCGACCAGCTCTGTTGGTTTGTCCTTTGGTGTAGCGCTTGGCGCTTTCTTTTTGGTCGGTGGAGCGATGGAGTCGAGGCCTTTCAGCGGGGCTTCGAAACACCTTCGGGCAGCTTCGATGTCGCCGTTGAGGGTGACCACGGCTCCCCTTCTCGTGTAATATTTCATCTTCAGGTGGACGGTGGAGGGTACCGCGGTGAGTTCTGCTATCGTCGTCCTGCCCAGGATGCAGTTATATAAGGACGGGCATTCGATGACTAAGAAGCGGACGCTGATGTCTTTGGCCGTTTCCTCTTCCCCAAAGGTGACTTTCAGTTCCACGTATCCCCAGGGTCTCGTCGTCGTCCCGTTGAACCCCTGGAGGTCGGAGCCTACGTAGGGGGAGAGGTTGGATTCGTCGAGCTGGAGAGTTGTGAACAAATGTGAGTACATTATGTCAACCGAGCTCCCTCCGTCGACGAGGAGGCGCCTGACGTCGAAGTTTGCCATTCGTGCACGTATGAGTAAGGGTATGTTGGAATTGGGAGATCCCCCGGGTAGTTCTTCGAGGTAGAATGTGATCGGGTTGGAGCGGCCCCGGAATTTGTCGAGCGTGCTCATCTTGCCGGAGTTGCCCGCGATGAGTTCGTCGAATTTCCTTTTCACAGATCCTACGGACAGACTCCTCGTAGCTCCATCAGAGATGACCATGGCTCTGGGGAAGTATTCCCATCGGCTGGTTGGTCGGATTGGCTCGTCGACTAGGCTGGGTCCTTCGGGGATGCCGAATCCTCTGCTCGCGAACCAATCCTCGGGGCGGCTGACGCACAGCGCGACCTGGAGTCTCTCGCCGTCCTCTGGAGAGGGGAGTTCCTCGATTTTCTTAGCCTCCGGAGCCTCTGACCTGGGTGGTTCACCTCCTCGGGTGTATCGCTTTAGGTGCCCGTCTTTGATTAGGATTTCGATCGCATCTTTGAGATGAATGCAGTCTTCCGTTACGTGCCCGTGGGTCCTGTGGAACCGGCAGTACTTTGACTTGTCCACGTTGGGTTTGGGCGGCGTTGGTCGTGGAAAACGGACACCTCCCTGCACAAACTCGGTTTTAGCGCATTCGGCCAGTATGCGTTCGCGTGAAGCGACCAAGGCGGTGTATTCGGTGAATCTTCCTGCCGGGCCGTGTGGCTCGCGCTGTTCGCGGGGTTCGCGTGGGCGGTCATCCTGACAGCGGTCCCCTCCTCGTCGGTGGCTCGAAGCTCCGTCGTCTCGGTGCCCGCGGGGGGCTTCTCTGTCTCGGGTGTCGCGAGCGGAGTTGGCCGCTTGTGTTTCCTCGAACCGGATGTAATGCGCGGCCCTGTCGAGGAAGTCTTGGAGGGACGTGGGCCGGTGTATGCCTACAGCCTCGTAGAATTTTGAGTCATGGCGCAGGCCTTGTTCCATTAAGTAGCGTTTCATTTCGTCGGAAGTCGTCACCTGTACGGCTTCCCGAGTAAACCTTTCGATGTATTTCCGGAGAGGTTCGTCGGGGCCTTGGATGATTGCCCCGAGGACCGCTTCCGTCTTCGGGTGACGCCGGGACGCTGTGAAGTGTTTGGAGAATAGGTCCTTCAAGACCCTCCACGACGTCACTGATTCGGGCTCCAGACTTTTGTACCAGGTCATAGCGCCTTTCCTCAGAGTCGTCGGGAAGAGTCTGCACTTAATAGCTCCCCGGACATTTCGGTAGTCGAGCATAGCCTCGATATCTTCCAGATGATCGTCCGGGTCGGAGGTGCCGTCGTACGTTGACAGCGTCGGTGGTTTCTCCATTCCCTGGGGTATGGGGGCTGCCATGATCTCCCGGGATAGTGGGGTGCGGTAGTCATCCTCGTCGCTGTGCGCCGGGGATCTCAGGGGAGATGAGTCGTTCGCGGTGTGTCCCGGGTTTCGGGTCCTTGATCTTCGGCCTGAGTTCCCGCCTCGGGGTTCCTCGGTTGGGATCGCCGCGGCGTTCTGGTTCCTCCCGCGACCGTGCCTCGCCGGGGATCTGGTGCGCTCCCGTGTCGCTTGCGGGCGGTGTCTCTCCAGCCGTGGCCGGCGGTTCCTGAGTCGAGGTGAGGGGCTCCTCGAACCTCCGTTCTGGTCTTCCCGCTGGGGGTACCTCGGGGAGCCGACGCGTTCTAATGCTCCAATTCTAGCGTTCTGTTGGAACAGCAGTTGGTTCGTCTGGTTGATGGCCGCAAAGAGAGCGACTACCGTTGGGTCTGCTCCCGCCGGGATGGGAACGAGGTGGAATGCTGGCGGGCTCGGGGGGCGATGGTCGGCCTGTAGGGGCCGTTCCTCGGATGATGGTGAAGCAGTTCGCCCGTCCCTTTCGTCGGTTTCCGTCAGGCGTGCCGTTCCTATCTGCTTCCCGTTAGTGGCGGTGTTGAGCGCAAGATCGTGCGGAGTGTCATCGCGGCGTGGGCTGGCCATGACCGTAGAGGTTTGGTGAAACTTTTGGTTTTCTGCTCGGAGTAACGGGGAAGTTTCAGTTTCCCACAGACGGCGCCACTGATCTGTCCTGATCAGGAGGGATCACGGACTGGCCACACTCCGCTGGACGGTTATCCGTTCGCCGGGGTGAGAAGAGGAGGGGGGTGTACCTGCAAAGCACTCCGACGCCCAAGTAAGAAGTTGGACAGAGAGGAAGCAATAGTACAGAAAAAGGGGCAAGAAGAGTTACCTGACCCTCTTGAAGAAGAGGGTATTTATAGAGAGACCCCAGCGCTGGGCCAACGGTCATTCGAGGTGGGCCGGACGACCAGGCCCAACCCTAATGACTGCTAGGGCTTACGTGGCGTAGTGAAGACCAGGACGTGGTCTTCGCCCTAGTTCAACCGCTCCTAGGTCTCCGGAAAGTGGGTTTGACCTGCTCTTTCGGAGGTGGGCGGTTGGTCGATGACGTGTCCCCGCGGAGGGGAGCACGTGGAGAACGTGCGCCGAGCACGTTATTCTCCCCGCGGAGGGGAGCCCGGGTGGTCCTGCTCGCCCGGCGTGACGGACGACAATAAAGGACGTGGAGAAGTAGCTTGTGCCCGGCGGCCAGCCCTGCCCGTTCGAAGGGGGCGCGTGCCAGGCGGGCCCAGTTCGCTTGTTGGGCCGCATGTGGTATTGGGCCTGCCGAGGTGAGGCCCACACCGGAACAATATGAAAGACATGTAACACTAAAAAGGTAACACACATTATCTGTGTTTATCATTTTATTTTATTTTTTTATTATTATTATTTTAATTCTGGTTGAAATTTTCTAATTTCTTCTCAAGTGAATTTACTCTTTCATTTATTTTTGTTATTAATTTATTTTTTATTTTAATTTTTCATTCTAATTTAAAGATAAAAACTAAGGCAAGGGATTTACTAACTATCAGCATAATGTTTGTGTTTGCCATTCACTTCTTCCACTTTATTTTGTTGATTTTGAGAGTACAATATCAATGGAATGATCATCCTTTTTTTTTATGTGACGTAGCCTGTTAAAAACTTTTTTTTTTAATGTGATATAGTCGGTTAAATCATATAAGTTTGATTTTTTTTAAAGTATTTTTCAATTTCTCCAATGTATTTAAATAAGATGAAACACCACTAACTTAGAGTTTGATTTAATTTCAACTCATAACCCATTTATGGAATGTCATGTTTTTAATAATAATTTATTTAAAAAAAAATAAAAGATTTGAACAAATTTAATTTAAAGATGTCAATACTCAACTAAAATTCATAACTAAATTCATAAATGCTTAAAAATTTCTATTAACAATTGAATTTAATGTTAAAAAAGATGTAATATATTAAATAATCTTAACTAATATAAAACAATATAGCCATAACAATGTATATAATCAATATTGATAGTCTATTTTAGTTTCAATTATATTATATCTATATGTATTAATCTAACAATCTAATACTTAATTGTAAGTGGCTACAAACAAAATTAATATATGAGAAGTGACAATTACTATATGACACTATTACAAATTACAAATAGATATAAAATAATAATCCACGATGAATTACACTTGCAGATTTTCTTCTTCAACTCTTTTTTATCATTTTGTTTTTGTTAATATTTTTAATTTAATTAAATATTTTATTTATTATTTTTATTTATAGTTGATATATGAAATATAAAAAAGTTATTTGATTATTAATAAAATTCTATTTGAATATATTATTAATGTGTGAGACACTTTAAACGAAAAAACACTCGTTTAAAGAAGAATATAATTTGAAAATTTAAATCTGTTAATTAAAAACGGGTGTAAATAATAAATTTAGTGACAACTTTGTAAATAATATTTCAAATTTTGATGTATAACAATAAACATTCTATTTTTAAACCAGAAGCAATTGGAACTCCGCTTCGAAAGGTCTAAAGAGATGTTTATAAAATAGTTATGTGTAACTTAATAGAATTAATCGATTAAAAATTAGAATTTGTAAATTTTATTAATGTTTACTTGATACATCATATGCAATATATAGGTACGTAGATTAATGTAAGTTTCTTTAAAATTATGACCACCGAAAATGTAATATAAAAATTGGTGTTTTTGAAAATTACTTAAAAATGATGGACGATCTCAAGAAAAATTCATTTTCATTAAATTTGTATCATGAAACAAGTGAACTCTCAATTTATATTAAAAAGTTCTCTTATCTAACTGTCTTTATGGTGTTAAGTATTATATTATATATATATATATATATATATATATATATATATATATATATATATATATATATATATATATATATATATATATATATATATATATATATATATATATATATATATATATATATATATATATATATATATATTTTATATATCAATTATAATTAACATTTGTTTCAACAATTGAAATATCTATATCACATGTACATTTTCAAGAATTTTAAAAAACAATTTGACTTTCTTGATACTTTCCATCAAACCAGCCAAAATTAACCCAAAAAACAAAGAAATACTGACAAAATGAAAGCAATTGAAAAAAACCTTACATTTGTATCATGATTGCGTTTTTTTTACATATAATATATATATATATATATATATATATATATATATATATATATATATATATATATATATATATATATATATATATATATATATATATATATATATATATATATATATATATATATATATATATATATATATATATATATATATATATATATATATATATATATATATATATATGACTTGTTAGGACGAGATATATGAAGATGATAGAATTTGTTTCTTTTTATTAACTTTTTTTGTTTATCGAATGTCCAGGAATATATAAAAATAATTGGTTTAATGAATTTTAAAAAAAAAACTATAAAAAAAAATTTAGATATTTTACGCCATTATATTTAATATAAGGTGTAAAATTATTGAAATTCAATGTAGTTATCAAATATTTTATACTCATTATATATAAAAAATACATTGAAATTCAATATAATTATCAAATATTTTACAATCTTTATATTTAAAATAGGGTGTAAATTTGTTTGAATTCAATGTATATATATAGTATAAAAATGGATGCTTTTGAAGATTACTTAAAAATGATTGACAATCTAAAAAAAATTCATTTTTACTAGATTTGTATCATGAAACAAATGAACTCTAAGTTTATATTGATAACAGAGATCTTAATGAATTATTTTTAATTATTTTTTTTCTATGTTTCAATTATAATTAATATTTGTTTCAACAATTGAGATCTCTATATCACATGCATCTCCAAGAATTTTAGCGAACTATTTGACTTTCTTGATACTTTCCACCAAACCGGGCAAAATTAAACTAAAAAAACAATGAAATACTTACAAAATGAAAGCAATTGAAGAAAAACGTATATATAGATATATTTCTTGTTCAAATTATAGAAAGAAAATGATTGAGTTTTTTTTACATATGAATTTTTTTTTTTTATGTATGACTTGTTAGGACGAGATATATGAAGATGATATAACCTGTTTCTTTTTATTAACTTTTTTTTGTTTATCGAATGTTCAGAAATATATAAAAATTATTGGTTTAATGAATTTTCAACAACAAAAAAAAGAAATTTAGATATTTTATGCCTATTATATCTAATATAAGATGTAAAATCAATGAAATTCAATGTAGTTATAAAATATTTTATACCCATTATATCTAAAATAGAGTGTAAATACGTTGAAATTCAATACAATTATCAAATATTTTACAGCCGTTATATCTAAAATAGGGTGTAAATTTGTTTGAATTCAATGTATATATGTGATAATTTACACCCACTTCATCTTAAATAGGGTGCAAAATTTTTACAATTCAATGTAAATATCTTACAATTTACACTCTTTTTTTAATCTAAAATGGGATGTAATATACCATTATTTACACCCGTTTTAAAATCAGTATAAATTATTCATACATTTCTCACCTTTGAATTCACACCTAATAATAACAGGTGAAACATGTCTAAAAAAACTGGTGTAAAAGCATCTTTCTACACTAGTGGAAGGAATGAGAGAAAATGAAAAGTAATTGATGAATTATTATTGAAAACTATTAACCCGACTTACAATTATGTGTGTATATACAATTATGTTACTTGTATACTAAGTAACTAACATAACAAACTCTAAACCTTGGGTTTTGGCTACTTGGATTATACCACAACATACCCCCTTATAATCTAAGTTGTCAAACATAAACTAATCATAATCAATATGAAATATTCCTAATTTCTTTCTCAAAGTTATGAATCTGTAGATCTTCAAACCATATTTCAAATTTGAACCATATTCCAAATTTGAAACCTAAGAAATATAATTCCATCTTCTTAAGCTTCTTCAACTTTTGTTACTTCTCTAATCACTTTTCTATAACCTTTTCCAAGTCAGGGAGATCTGCAAATGATTAGTCATTTATGTTATATGTAAGTTGAAAAGAAGTACACAATTGATACATAAACCGTAATATAAGCGCTTACGCTATAAGCATAGTTTTAAACATAACTGCTTAATGAAGTAGTATATCCAAACAAAGACTAAGGTAATCTCATTGACTATATATACTTACGAATCTTGGACAGCTGTGATGACGAGAAAACGCATCGGTTATATCGCTAGATTTCATTGACTTTTACCGCGCATTCACCGTTTTAACGCTCGATTCCTCGAGTTTTTCTTACTATTTTGCAGGTACATCGATATGTGAGGCCAAATCATGAATTAAGAAGAAAAGAACAAAGAAACCACAAGAAATGAAGCAAGACAGAAGCCTGCATAAACTCTGCATAATTTGTTACGACCACGGTCGTTACAAGGGTGTCACGACCGTGACACCTTACTTTGGGACATCACGACCGTGAGGAAGTAGTCACGACCGTGACACTTGAAATCATCAAACAACGAGCGTGAAGACCTTGTCACGCCCGTGACAAGGATATAACTTGAATTTTGACTCAGACTACGTCAAGCCACCAGTGATGCCCACTCCTCCTGGTAATTCTCCTCAAGGCAGCACGTGAGGGAGACTTCTCCCATTTTCTGCTGCCACTTTCCAACATTTTCTCAACCACTTCAGCAAAGCCCAAGAAGCAAAAGACCAAGGACCAGCCCATTGGAAGCTCTATAAATAGGACCAGCTCAGGAGGATTCAAGGAGAGACTTCAGTATCCAAATTTCCTGCGGAAGCTCTGCCGAATTACCTTACCATCAGAATTATTATTCCAGCATTTTATTTTCTGCCTTATTTTATTTGTATCCAAACCAACCGTGTAACAATTTCCAACATTAGGGAATTGTTATACTTTTATTTGTTTCCAGCCTTCAGCATTCGTTTTAATTTTTATTTCCGCCTACTCCACGCCTTCCGGTCTGTGGAAGAAGGAGTCTACTCAGATATTTGTTAATCAGGTTTTTCAGTTATTGCAATTTAATTTATTTATAATGTCTATTTATTTTTCTGCCATTAGTAAGCTGATAATTAACTCTGAGTCTGATTTAACCTCGATGAGTAGCTAAATACCTTAGGGCGGTATGTAGTTATAACTAACTTAACCGGTAAAATATAACCATGGGCTAAAATAATTAATCGCTTAACATTCTGGCTGATGCTTTTTAATTAAATTCGACCTTTTCGTTACGAGAGTAAGAAAAGGGTATTAGGTTGGGTCAAGACCACGAGAGTGTGAGATTTTAACCAGATAGCTAAAGTTAGGCATTTAAATTAAATACAGCGAGAGCGCTTTAAGATAAATTAGAATTATTTAGTTTCCAAAAATTACCTCTAAACACTTATGGGCTAGCGAGAGCAGGCATAGGGCTTTAGGGATAAGATCTGATTCAAGACCACGAGAGTGTGAGTTGAGGGTATTCAAACTAGTAATCTCTACCGAATAGATTAAGTGAACATCTTTGTAAGCCTAGGTTAGATTGACCCACCTAAGTTAGTATAATTACATACCGACCGTTTTAGTATTATTTTATTAAAAACTTGAATTTAATTCCGCCTTCAATAGTCTTAGAAAACCAACAACAATCGTGACAACTATTCGCCTTAGCTAAACTAGAAGTTCATCTAGCACTAAGTAACGATAGAATCCCTGTGGATCGATAATCTTAAATATTACTTCGATAGGCTGTGCACTTGCAGTAAGATACCGCTAGACGCATAAGTAGACACGTCTTTAGCCCATCAAGTTTTTGGCGCCGTTGCCGGGGATTCCTTAATTTAGTTACTAGTGCACTTAGGTAGCATTGTCTAGACTAAGGTATCAACTATTTAATTTAATCTAATCTCCGAGTGTATGCCACGTACTCGCTCCAAAAGCGAAGACTTGCAACCTCTAATCCCTGAATCGGAACGCTTCTTACACGTAAGAAGACGTATACTCGATTTCGAAAATAATTCCAACATTCCAGATCTTCAATTAGATCCGCCTGAACCAGTCGTAAAATCAGAAAACGCAGGAATGGCTGAAGAACAAACTCATCCACTCAAGTATTACGCTAATCCTTCGCAAGGTGAACCGCATTCAAGCATTGCAGCGCCGGCTATCAACCGAAACGATTTCGAACTAAAACCATCATTGATATCAGCCGTGCAACAAAACCAATTCGCCGGAAATCCTACCGAGGATCCGAATCTTCATCTTTCGATCTTTGTGCAATATGCAGATACCGTAAAAGCCAATGGAGTTACCCAAGAAGCTATTAGACTACGTTTATTTCCTTTTTCGCTTCGAGACAGAGCAAGAGCATGGCTTCAATCTCTGCCTTCAAACTCAGTAACTACATGGGAACAACTTAAGAAAGTTTTCTTGAACAGGTACTTTCCACCTAGCAAGACAGCTATGCTGAGAGCTCAGATCAACGGATTTAAGCAAAGAGAAAGTGAATCATTATTCGAAGCTTGGGAACGCTATAAGGATCTACTTAGGCTTTGTCCACATCACGGATTAGTAGAATGGATGGTCATCCATATCTTCTATAATGGACTCTTGTACAATACAAGAATGACAATTGACGCTGTCGCGGGTGGTGCATTGATGGACAAAGAATATAGTGATGCCTATGCACTTATCGAAAGTATGGCTCAGAATCATTACCTTTGGGGAAGCGAGAGAGTCGCAACTGAGAAACCAACAAAGGGAGGTATGTACGAAGTAAGTAGTATGGACCAAGTCAATGCGAAGTTTGACCAACTAAGCCAAAAGATCGACAACTTGGCCATAACACCTGCAGCCACCGTGGCTGCAGTAACACCCAACTGTGAGTTATGTGGAGTCCCAGGGCACGAAGTCTCTGATTGTCAACTATTGACAGGAACTCCCACTGATCAAGTGAATTATGCTCAAGGAAACCCTTACTCAAACACATACAACCCAGGTTGGAAGAATCATCCGAATTTCTCCTATAAGAATAACAATGCTTATTACGCACCAGGTCAAGCACCAGCTACATCACCAGGATATCAAAAGACTGCTCCTAATATCCCTAGAAAATCGAACCTTGAATTGATGATGGAGAGCTTTATAGCTAGCCAATCTCAGACAAACAAGGACTTCCTAAACCAAAACATTCACACTAGCGAGCAGATTAAACAATTAGTGAGCAAAGTAGATGCATTAGCTACCCATAACAAAATGCTTGAAACTCAGATTTCACAAGTAGCTCAACAACAAGCGCCTACTGCTGCACCAGCTGGAGTATTCCCTGGACAACCTCAACCTAATCCGAAAGGACATGCTAACGCTGTAATATTAAGAAGTGGCAAGGAACTTGACGGACCTACCGATCCAAGACTTGACAATCCAGCCATGTACCAAAAACCGGATAAACCGACTGAAGTGGTGAATGATCCAGAAGAAAAGGAAGATGAAAGTCGAGAGGTAGTGGAGAAAGAACAACCTTATGTGCCTCCACCACCCTATAAACCACCAATTCCGTACCCTCAAAGACTAATAAGTTCCAAGACGACGGGTCAATTTAAGAAATTTGTCGAACTTCTGAAACAGTTGAATATTACTATTCCGTTTACAGAAGCAATTACCCAAATACCCTCGTATGCCAAATTTTTAAAAGAAATCTTATCCAATAAGAAAAAGATAGAGGATAACGGAACAGTTACACTTACTGCCGAGTGTAGCGCCATAATCCAGAACAACATGCCTCCTAAGCTAAAAGATCCAGGAAGTTTCTCTATACCCTGTGTAATAGGAAAATTCGTCATTGACAAAGCTCTATGCGATTTAGGAGCCAGTATCAGTGTTATGCCCTTAACGATTTGCAAAAGGCTAGACATGGGAGACCTAAGACCAACTAAAATGTCTGTTCAACTAGCCGATCGCTCTGTTAAATATCCTGTAGGCATACTAGAAAACGTCCCAGTACGTATAGGACAATTCTACATTCCTACTGATTTCATAATCATGGACATCTCTGAAGACTCCACTACACCTATCATACTAGGAAGACCATTCTTAGCTACCGCCGGAGCCATAATAGACGTAAAGAGAGGAAAGCTAACCTTTGAAGTAGGTGAAGAAAAAGTTGAATTTGTTTTAACACAATTCTTACAATCACCAGCTATAGAGGATACATGCTACCTAATGGACGTAATTGACGAATGCGTAAGAGAAATGGAACTGGAAGAGATCACTTACTCTGAAATAATGAAAGTTCAAATCCCTCCAATTCTCGAAGATGATAATTGGCAAAAACCGTATCAGGATAATAGTCTAAGCGAAAGCTTAGCACTTACACCGGATCCCATGCCAAGTAAAGATAAACCTACATTAGGATTGAAAACTTTACCTAATAACCTAAGGTACGAATTCTTAGACGTTGAATGTAAAAGACCAGTTATAGTAAATTCCAGTTTAGGAACTACAGAGACAAAGAAACTTTTAGATGTCTTGAAGAAATATCCAACTGCATTAGGATATAACATATCTGATCTCAAAGGAATATGTCCTTCAGTTTGCATGCATCGCATTCTGCTTGAAGAAGATTGCAGAACCTCCAGAGAATCTCAGAGAAGAATTAACCCAACCCTTAGCACTGTAGTAAAGGAAGAAGTCAAGAAATTATTAGATGCCGGGATAATATATCCAATCTCTGATAGTGAATGGGTTAGTCCAATACATGTAGTGCCAAAGAAAGGAGGTATCACTGTTGTGAAAAACGCTCAAGGCGAATGGATATCGCAAAGAGTAGTGACGGGATATAGAGTGTGCATAGATTATCGTAAACTAAACAAAGCCACTCGAAAGGATCATTTCCCACTACCTTTCATAGATCAAATGTTAGAACGATTAGCCAAGCATTCTTACTTCTGTTACCTTGATGGTTACTCAGGATTTTTCCAAATCCCTATCCATCCTGATGATCAAGAGAAGACTACATTCACATGTCCTTATGGAACGTTCGCTTATAGGCGAATGCCCTTTGGATTGTGCAACGCCCCTGCAACCTTTCAAAGATGTATGATGTCAATCTTCGCAGATTTTATAGACAACATCATGGAAGTGTTCATGGACGACTTCTCTGTATGCGGGCAAAGCTTTGAAGGATGTCTATCAAACTTAGAAATGGTGTTAGAGAGATGTGTAAAAGTGAATCTCGTGCTTAACTGGGAGAAATGTCATTTTATGGTCAACGAAGGAATAGTATTAGGTCATGTAATATCAGACAAGGGAATTGAAGTTGATAAGGCTAAGATTGAAGTAATAAAAGATCTTCAACCTCCTAAAACCGTTCGAGAAATACGAAGCTTTTTAGGACACGCCGGTTTTTACCGACGATTCATCAAAGATTTCTCGAAAATTACTAAACCTCTTACTGGTTTATTAATGAAAGACGCTGAGTTCATATTCAATGAAGATTGTCTTAAGGAATTCGAAACTCTAAAAACAGCCCTCATCACCGCACCAATCATGCAACCCCCTGACTGGAGATTACCTTTTGAAATCATGTGCGATGCGAGTGACTATGCTGTGGGCGCAGTCCTAGGTCAGAGAAAAGAAAAGAAACTCCATGCGATTTACTATGCGAGTAGAACCTTGGATTCTGCCCAGATGAACTACGCCACTACAGAAAAAGAATTGCTAGCAGTTGTCTTTGCGCTTGACAAATTCCGCTCTTACCTAGTTGGAGCGAAAATAATCATTTACACAGACCACGCTGCTATCCGATATCTGTTAACTAAGAAGGATGCTAAGCCAAGACTCCTAAGATGGATTTTACTCTTACAAGAGTTTGATCTAGAAATAAAAGACAAAAAAGGTACTGAAAACGTCGTAGCGGACCATTTATCTAGAATAGAAGGTATTAAACCCGAACAAGTGCCGATTAACGATGACTTTCCGTATGAACAGCTGATAGCACAAATAGGAAGCGACCTAGCGCAGTTAGACATAAATGAACCAGAACCCGTGGAAATAATACAGACAACTGTAGGACTGCCATGGTACGCTGACATTGTCAATTACCTAGCCGCAGGAGCCCTTCCACCCGATCTAACCTATCAGCAGAAAAAGAAGTTCTTTCATAACCTAAAACAGTACTATTGGGATGAACCATTATTGTTCAAACGAGGACCGGATGGAATCTTTCGCCGATGTATTCCCGAAGAAGAAATAGAAGATGTCATTGCCCAATGTCATTCATCTCCTTATGGTGGACATGCGAGCACTTCCAAGACTTGTGCAAAAATCTTGCAAGCCGGCTTATACTGGCCTAATCTATGGAAGGATGTCCACATCGCTGTTATAAGTTGCGATCGGTGTCAACGCACCGGCAATATTTCAAGAAGAGATGAAATGCCCCAAAAGGGAATTTTGGAAGTAGAAATCTTCGACGTCTGGGGAATAGATTTCATGGGACCATTCCCATCATCTTTCGGTAATAATTACATACTCGTAGCTGTTGACTATGTCTCAAAATGGATCGAAGCCATAGCTTCTCCTACAAACGATGCACGAGTAGTAATCAAGCTTTTCAAAAACATAATCTTTCCCAGATTTGGTGTACCTCGACTCGTCATAAGTGACGGTGGCTCACACTTCATTTCAAAAATCTTTGACAAATTACTATCTAAGTATGGAGTGAGACACCGTGTGGCTACACCATATCACCCACAAACAAGTGGATAGGTCGAAGTCTCAAACCGAGAGATAAAACAAATCTTAGAAAAGACTGTCGCCATATCTCGGAAAGATTGGTCATCTAAACTTAATGAAGCTCTATGGGCTTATAGGACCGCTTACAAGACTCCCATAGGTACTACACCTTTCAAACTAGTTTATGGAAAATCTTGTCACCTCCCAGTAGAACTAGAACACAAGGCTTATTGGGCGATCAAAACTCTCAATATGAACTATAGTGCTGCAGGAGAAAAGTGAATCCTAGACATTAACGAATTAGAAGAATTAAGGTTAGATGCATATGAAAATGCTAAGCTATATAAGGAAAGAACCAAGCGATGGCATGATAAACGCCTATCTAAGAAAGAATTCAGTGTGGGAGATGTTGTACTCCTCTTTAATTCAAGACTTAGGCTCTTTCCTGGAAAATTAAAGTCTAGATGGTCGGGACCCTTTGATATAACTAAAGTATTCCCAAGTGGAGCAATAGAAATCAAGGGTAGGAACAATGAACCATTCATTGTAAACGGACAGCGCCTAAAACATTATCATAAAGTCGAAAATAGAGACTATACGAATGATCTAAAACTTTTGAAATTGTCCACTAATTCCCCTGATTAGTCTAAACCTCGGCGTTACGTCAGGCTTTTGACGATAAAAACAGCGCTTAGTGGGAGGCAACCCATTTTCTTAGTTACCTATTTTAAACTATTCTTTTCTTTTTGAGCATTTCTTAATTATCGTTACTACTATTTGTTTAAATTGTTTTGTTAGTTTTATTTTACATTACTATTATAGCCATTACATTTTAGCATTTCATTTTCTTATTTTTATCCTAAATCACTTTTTACAGATTTTCTAAAGTCTTTTCCACTGAATTGTTTCCACCGTATTTTCACTGACTATGGCTAACCAACCTATTAACTATATGGAAACCCAATTTAGAGGTAGGAACCAAAGAATAAAGTTCGAAGAGTTATCACAGAGGCAAATGGATTTGACCCTGTACCCAAATGAAAAGACTATGGAAACCTTAGGTATACATGAGAGCATGATATACCTGTTCAACCGACTCGGATGGGAGAATGCAATGATCCAACACAAGTTTGCAACTTACCGAGAGCTCACCCTTGAGTTCCTTAGTTCCCTACTTTACCTACCTGAGCGCGGTTTTGGTTCTAGGAAAGGATTCATTAGTTTCCGCCTATTCGGAATAGAATACGACTTTAACCATAAAGAACTAGCTGACCTGTTAGGATTCCCTAGTGGACCTTTTGCCTTTACTACCACACAGGTAGAATTGATGGATGTGGAGCTAGATTTCTTTTGGGGAACTCTGACCGGAAACTACCACCCTGAACCAAATGACATGAACAATGATGAGATCCATAACCCTGCTCTTCGTTACTTCCACAAATTCCTCGCCCATACCTTCTTTGGAAAAGAAGAAAACATTACCGGAGTCTCTAAGGATGAATTATTTATTATGTCATGTTTCAATACTGGACAGTGTGTTAATGGTGTCCCTTTCATGATGCAAACCTTCACCCGCATCCAAGATGAACCTGAATTACCTATAGTGGTAGGAGGTCTTGTAACCATGATTGCTGATGCCTTAGGACTTAGGTACCAACTGGACAGGTGCACCCGTCTGGGAACCGTACGCCTGATGAATCTTAAATTCTGCTTCAATAGACATATTATAAGGAATTTAGGACGCCCACCTTTTGAGTACCTGATCCGGAACACAGTAGTCACCCTGTTCACATTGCCCAATCATGCAAAAGTAAGTGTTCATAATAAGGATAATTGGCTTTATGAGTTAAACCCACCTGATTATCCAGCCACTCCTGAAACACCTCAGTCTCACAGGATAACAGATGATATAATGACCGCTGTTGAAACTGACCCCGAGACACCTCCTAGATACCATGACATTGACCCAACTGACAAAGTTCATGAAACCCCTGGAGCGAATCACGGAGAGTACGCTAACAACTTGCAGAACATCATGCACACTCTCAATGCCTATCAAGCTGACATTAATCTATTCAGAGAAGACATTAAGAGTATGCGATTGGACATCGTGGGATTGACTGACATGGCCTGCGAACAATTCTATCATCTGGACTCCGCCATCGAAGACCTGAAGAAACGCCTTTGAACCGGCTATCAGTGATTTAGTTTACTAATTCTTTTCTCATTATTTTTTATCATTATTTTCATTTCCAGTTAAATTTATCTTTCCCAACGATTTCATAACATAATTTGAGTTTATGTAATTTCAGTTTTTCTTTATGTCGTGCACTTTTTATTTCAATTGATTCTTCATTTTAGCAGCTTAAATAATTTTTCTATTTCTTTTCTATACACTGTGTGACCATATACTGTATGACTGCACTATTTTGTCTTAAGTTCGTATACTACTGTGTCGCAAATGCTATATACTATAGCGTGTGTTCATATAAGTGCTACTAAATAAAATGAATTATTATTAATTTAAAAATAACGTGAGACAATGTGCTTTTCTGGGAATTATTCAGCACCACACAGCCTCACGGTCGTCACGCCCCACTTACGATCGTGACATGCTCATTTAGCGCGTCACGACCGTCACGATCATGTCACGACCGTGACGACCTCTATTACAGAGATCGTGAGAAACAAAACTGTTTCTCATCGTGTCCACTCTTCTTCTCCCTCCATAACCTATCTAAAACACTCCCCACTCATTCCCAAACCGCCAAAACCTCTCCACTACCCCATTAATCCACCATTACCAGTAACCATTTCAATTCCACTGTCCCGTATTTAACCCGAACACCAACCTCCCTCATTCTACCACTCTTCTTCCAAAACTTCACAAAAAATCCTTCCACCCTCTCTCTTCACATTTGCATGTTATGGATTCTATCATTTTCAGAGAAGGAGAAGCCGGAGAAACCCAGCGAGACCGTTTCGTCCGCTTCCAGAACCGCGGTCTGCAACCCACCCGGTACATTTCCACCGACTGTCTGCAAGAACTCGGTATGCTGTCAAGCGTTCAAAGCCTATTGCAGAAGGTTGGCCTGTGGGACCTCTGTCGCCAGCCACAGCCTACTTTCGAACTTCTGACGCTGGAGTTCCTCAGCTCTTACAGCTACATCACCTCTCATGGTTCTCAGAGTCAGCTTACCGGCATCGTAACATTCAGACTGCTTGGCCGGGAGTTCAACCTCACACAAACCAGGATTGTCGAGCTGTTAGGTTTCGACCACGGCACCGAAGCCCACCGTCGCGTGCCCGACAACTTCAGTGAACAAGCATTCACACTGTGGCACGACCTTACCAACACCCGTGCGACCACCTTCCAGAGCCTCAACGCCACACACATCCACAACCCGGCTATCCGCTACTTTCACCGGGTCCTCTGCAACACCATCTTTGCTAGAGAGAGCAACCACAAGCTCAACTCAAAGGAGTTCCTGTTTTTGTACTGTGCCCTTCATGACGAGCCAATCAACGCTGCCCCCTTTATGCTCTACCACATCCAGGCCATCGCGCACCGAGGCTCATCCCCGTTCTTCATTGGAGGCATTGTCACCACCCTCGCCATTCAGTTGGGGCTTGGTGACGCGCTCGCTGATCTGCCGCACCTCGCCGCCGATTTCCTGACCATGAGCTACTGCCGGTCCGCCCACCTGATCGCGCAGCGAGAGGATGGCAGGTACAGCCCTGTCGTCAATGGCACCGTCTTCCACCACATCACTCTGCCGTCCCGCACACCGAGCCAACTGGCTCTTCGCCTTACCAGCTGCTGCGGATCACGCCCCGGTACATGATAATCAGCCAAACGCCCCAGTGGACGAGATGCAGGACGCCATGGATGCAGCTGAGCATACCCAGGACATCCCCGAGACTTCCACCCGACAGCAGGCGGCTCCCGCTGCCACACTTGAGGACGTCCTATTTGAGATCCACCAGCAGAACCTGATGAACGCAGCACTAGAGCGTCAGCAGAAGGCACAGTACGACGCTCTGCTCGGCACCATTGCTGCCAACCATGCGGCCACCAATGAGCGGTTTGGAGAACTTTTCGGCGAGCTCGAGGCGCTCCGCATCAGCATTACTGCTACCTCCGGCACCGGCTCTGATCCCGACGCGACTCCCTCCAGACGCCGCTCTCGCACCAGAGGCCGAGCCCGCGATCACCAGCAGCAGTAGTTTGCTTTTATGTTGTTTTTCAGTTTTAGTCTTGTACTGTATTTATACCTCTATTATATCACAACATTGAGGACAATGTCTGATATAGTGTGGGAGAGGTACTTTTCATTTCAATGTACTTTCAATTCTGTTGTATTCCTTTTAGAAAATCAATGAAATGAGCAAATCTGTGCGTTATTTTCTTTAATATCGAGTTTCCCCCGATTATTAAGCCATACTAGAAAAATCCTTAAATTACTCGCATTACCCGACTTACCACCGAATGGTTCGTAATTACGAAGCCGGGAACGATTAAACAAGACCAATACAATCTTGACATCTTCGACCCCCTGCTTAAGAAATTCCATCCCGATCACTATTGCGAGTGCACCTTTAGTTTCAGTTCAAAAGTAACCCCCAGTAGTTTATACTAGCAGTCAGCACCGTCTGAACACAAACCACGTGGGGAGCCGATGAATATAAGCGCTTGATACCTAATCAATAATGATCCTTCGTATCTCAATGCAAAATGAAAAGAGATTGCACCAAAGTACACGGTCGCAGATAATAAACGAGAAATATGAGAAGGACTCCGTTCCGGGTTGGTTCAGAGGTACTGGTTCTGAACTCGGTAGGGCGTGCTACGGCTCGATCCCCCACAACCTCCGCATCGGATAAAACATGAAGGGTTACCACACTCGTGTACCAGACCCCGTGCTAAAAAAGGATCAAAATCGCTAACCGGCTACTCCACTACGTACGTGCGAAGGCAAAGGGCTTAATGTGACTGCGCTAGAACGAACCGGGTGAAATAAGATCGAAAAACTCTAGGTGAAATCGCAATGTGATTGCCGATTGTTTCGCTTGACGGGAAGTCGACGATATAGCTTGTTGCTTATATCATTAGTGTATCGGTAGTGTTCTATCAAAGTACCGGACTATCCGACGAAACGATCCACCGGACGGTTTGCCATGAGTATGCGCGAATAAAATCTTGTCCGCCGATTTTCAACCGACTATTTTCTTGAGGACAAGCAAAGGTTTAAGTTTGGGGAAGTTTGATGACGAGAAAACGCATCGGTTATATCGCTAGATTTCATTGACTTTTACCGCGCATTCACCGTTTTAACGCTCGATTCCTCGAGTTTTTCTTACTATTTTGCAGGTACATCGATATGTGAGGCCAAATCATGAATTAAGAAGAAAAGAACAAAGAAACCACAAGAAATGAAGCAAGACAGAAGCCTGCATAAACTCTGCATAATTTGTTACGACCACGGTCGTTACAAGGGTGTCACGACCGTGACACCTTACTTTGGGACATCACGACCGTGAGGAAGTAGTCACGACCGTGACACTTGAAATCATCAAACAACGAGCGTGAAGACCTTGTCACGCCCGTGACAAGGATATAACTTGAATTTTGACTCAGACTACGTCAAGCCACCAGTGATGCCCACTCCTCCTGGTAATTCTCCTCAAGGCAGCACGTGAGGGAGACTTCTCCCATTTTCTGCTGCCACTTTCCAACATTTTCTCAACCACTTCAGCAAAGCCCAAGAAGCAAAAGACCAAGGACCAGCCCATTGGAAGCTCTATAAATAGGACCAGCTCAGGAGGATTCAAGGAGAGACTTCAGTATCCAAATTTCCTGCGGAAGCTCTGCCGAATTACCTTACCATCAGAATTATTATTCCAGCATTTTATTTTCTGCCTTATTTTATTTGTATCCAAACCAACCGTGTAACAATTTCCAACATTAGGGAATTGTTATACTTTTATTTGTTTCCAGCCTTCAGCATTCGTTTTAATTTTTATTTCCGCCTACTCCACGCCTTCCGGTCTGTGGAAGAAGGAGTCTACTCAGATATTTGTTAATCAGGTTTTTCAGTTATTGCAATTTAATTTATTTATAATGTCTATTTATTTTTCTGCCATTAGTAAGCTGATAATTAACTCTGAGTCTGATTTAACCTCGATGAGTAGCTAAATACCTTAGGGCGGTATGTAGTTATAACTAACTTAACCGGTAAAATATAACCATGGGCTAAAATAATTAATCGCTTAACATTCTGGCTGATGCTTTTTAATTAAATTCGACCTTTTCGTTACGAGAGTAAGAAAAGGGTATTAGGTTGGGTCAAGACCACGAGAGTGTGAGATTTTAACCAGATAGCTAAATTTAGGCATTTAAATTAAATACAGCGAGAGCGCTTTAAGATAAATTAGAATTATTTAGTTTCCAAAAATTACCTCAAAACACTTATGGGCTAGCGAGAGCAGGCATAGGGCTTTAGGGATAAGATCTGATTCAAGACCACGAGAGTGTGAGTTGAGGGTATTCAAACTAGTAATCTCTACCGAATAGATTAAGTGAACATCTTTGTAAGCCTAGGTTAGATTGACCCACCTAAGTTAGTATAATTACATACCGACCGTTTTAGTATTATTTTATTAAAAACTTGAATTTAATTCCGCCTTCAATAGTCTTAGAAAACCAACAACAATCGTGACAACTATTCGCCTTAGCTAAACTAGAAGTTCATCTAGCACTAAGTAACGATAGAATCCCTGTGGATCGATAATCTTAAATATTACTTCGATAGGCTGTGCACTTGCAGTAAGATACCGCTAGACGCATAAGTAGACACGTCTTTAGCCCATCAAGCTGCAATAATTCCATTAGAAACTTTAATCATACGTGTGTAATACTCACAAGTAATTGATTTAGTTTTAATCTTCTAAGTTGTTGAACCAATATAAATACTCATGTTGAATTAGAGTTAAATGTTGAAACACCAATCAATAAATTATTTACGGTAACGAAAGCTTACAATCTGATTCTTCATCTTCGCCACACCGTTTATTCCAATCAACCTTTAGGTATGGAGCAGGTTTCTCTTCAAACTTCAGTAGTCTTTTCCACCAACCTCTTTGTCCTTTCTGAATTGAGCATAATATGTTTCTTGAGCTCGATTTTATTTTATAGCTCTACACATCATAATAACAAATTTACAGACAGAATCATCCACCCTTTTCAAAACTGGATATGAAAAAAAATTGAAACTATCAGTAAAGTGGAAGAGTCAAAAACTCGAGACGCAATCGTTGTAATGCAGACAAATGCAATCACAATTTTCAAATGTAACTAAACAAAAGATCAATCACCTCAGGCTCAAAGGATCTATAAAGTTCCAAAGTAAAGTTGCAAAATTCACGTTGAAGCTTAGAAGCAGTGAAAGTAAACAAACCATGAGGCTCACACTTCACAGAAACATCTCGCATCAATTAAAGAAATAGTCAGGTAAAACTTAGAAATCAAATCACCTTTCATCAAATCACCTTGCATCAAAGTACATATCAAAAGTCAAAGCAGCATCTTACACAAACTTTCAATTTTAAGGTATTATTTTATAAATAACTTTCATGCTCGAATTTTACTAACATTGCACACACTTCCATATACAACTATTTTGTTTTTCATTCAAGCAGAAACACTAATAGATTCAGAACAACAAAATGTAGTTCATACATCCAAAAGTACCTGAGACAAAGCTTCTGACATGTAGTACATTGGTTTATATGAGGATTTATCGATTTTCCTAGTAGCATGGTAGTCTCTTAAAGCCATATGAGCATCGTTTTCCCACTTCCCCTGAATGTGAAGGTAATTTCAAAAGTTTTTTCATTTAGCAAAAATGGAAAAAAAATTGAACTGAAAGAAAAAGAAAAAATCTAAGTCTCAGTTTAGTAATATTAAGAAGAACCTTGAGCAATAGTGCAACACGAGTACACAAGCATTCATGTTTTAGTTCAGGTCCAATAATATGATTGTGACCATTCAAAACTTCATTACATGTCTCAATTCCATAATAGAACACCCCCTCCTCTAATGACTTCTTAGCATATTTTATTAGTTTCCTACAATTGTCAAGCTGTAAAACCCAGTTAGTAAACAAATCACTACAAAACTAAAGAAATATTTCTTTAGTTATATTACAGATCTACAGATAAATCATATATATATATATATATATATATATATATATATATACATACATATATATATATATATATATATATATATATATATATATATATATATATATATATATATATATATATATATATATTTAAAAATGAAAAATGTTAATGAGTGTCCAATGACACTCTTTAAGGGCTTAAAATAGTAAGTTTATTTTTTTTATAAAAATCATTTGATGAAAACTTTCACTTCAAAACTTCTTTTCATCATGCAATTGGTCCAATCATCAAATTAAGCAAGAAAAACTATCAAAAAGTATCAAAATGATCACAATTCAAGATATTTACATGCATAATCGAAAATTTGCGTTTTTACACTAAAATATATGGATTTACTACTAAAATGCCAAAGAAACAATTGAAAAGGGTCACAAAATACTATCAAAAATATGCACAATTTAGCCCTTAACACCACCATCATCAATTTTCTTAAAAGCCATTTCACATTTATTAAAAACTACATTATGACTTGTGATACACCTCCTGTGACCCAGTTCTAGGCAGCACAACCTACAGACTTTAACTCCCTCGGGATACCCCATGAACGCATCTAAGAGCTCTAGGTTTGACTTTGTCTTGCCTAATGTGAGTATAGACTACACATCCAAATATTCTAAGTTTGCGAGATCATGTGGGTGTCCTGACCAGACTTCTTCAGGTGTTTTCATCCCCAAGACAGTCGAGGGACACCTATTTATCAGGTATGTTGCAGTCACTACAAACTCAGCCTAAAACATATTCTCCAATCCTACACTAACTAACGTGTATCTAACAATTTTTTGTATACTTCTTCTGTCTTATATTATAAGCAAATTTCACGTTTTTTAGATTCATTAAATAATTGATGTTTGTGACCTATATATAGGGCTGTCAATGAACCAAACCAACTCGAAGATAATTCGGAATTCGACTCGACAATTAAATCGTTGAGCTAGGTTCATGAACCAAATGAGTTGAGTATGAGCGAAAAATTAAGTTCGTTAACTAAATGAGCTGAACTTGAACTATACATAGTTCGACTCGTTAGGTTCATGAGTCAACTCGATTACATATGAAAAAAATTATACTGTCTTTAAGATTAGGTTTAAATATTTACTTCAAATCTTAGACAAATTTAATCTTCGATTTATTAGTTTTTGAATTAGACTCTCAAATGTATCTCTTGAAAGTTGTGTAGGTTTTGAATTAGTAGATTTCGAAGATAAAGTTAAATTTCAATATGATAACTTTTATTTTATTTTAATATTTTATTTAAAATATATATATTTATTTAAAATGTCAAATATACTAAAAAATATATATATTTTAAAAAATAGTTTTTAAGTTCGTGAACCATGTGAGCTGAACCTAATGAGATGAACCTGACGAGTCGAACCAAACTGTTCGTGAACTTATAACGAGTCGAGTTTGAGCTTAAAAAAAAGTTCGTGTCGAACTCGAACTCGAATTCGAATTCGAACAATTCTTAACGAGTCGAGCCGAGTTGAGGTGAGTTCGACTCGACTCGACTCATTTCCAGACTAAAAATCAGTTTAAAACTAATTGACATTTACATCTATACTAAGATTTGTCAATGCATCTATCAATATAATTGACACTTACTATTAAAATATATAATAAATAAATCTAAATTATCATTTATAATTTATAATTGATACGTATGTGATATGATAATTTATTATTTTTATATTTATAAAAAAATCAAGACCTATAATAAGAAAATCAAGACTATCACTAAGTGTAATTGCAGTTTATACTTATAAAAAAATTTGTTCTTCGGAAGCAGAAAAAAATTATCAAGTAAAATATAATAATTTTTAACTTACTAATATTTTACAAATATATTAATTTATAAAATTAAGAAAATTGTTTGGTAATTAACTTTATAATTCATTCAATAACTGAACTAAAATATCTCATTTCCATGTTTGTGCATCCAAATCCTCACTACGCTTTGCTAATCAATCTGCCACGAAATATTTGGAAACAACCAACGTTTTAGTTATTTGATTTATCAAAGCTTCACATGTTTGAATTTGGCCTAAAAACAAATGAAAACAAAATGGGGATGTAGCTCAAATGGTAGAGCGCTCGCTTTGCATGCGAGAGGTACAGGGTTCGATACCCTGCATCTCCATTTTATTTTGGAAATATTATGAAGCTGTTGATCCGCGCCCCTACTTACGGCACTAGTCAATTTTATATTATTGGATAGATTATTTTCATTGTTGTTAACGTATTCAATATTGTTTAGCATGGAATATATATTTTTTGAATTTTTTATATAATAACTAATAGAATCTACCTTAAATAAATTTAAGAAAATTAATAACTAACCAAATCACAATAATAGTTCAACTATAATTTTTGACAAATGTAATCATTTTTTTATTACAAGAATAATTTTGTACACGTTGAAAAAAATTCCTTTTATATGTGTCATTTTATTATTTTTGCATTTTTCCTCTATATGAATTATTAAAAAGTGTGGTACAATTCACACCACTCGTTTGTAATTAATTAATTAGTTTGATTTAATTTTCTTATACATTCAATTTAACCTTTTTTTTCTTATATAAGGAAAGGTTTGTGTTAGACACTAGACATTCAATGTAAAACTTTGTTCAATTTCTATGAAATCGATCAACTATGTAATAATGAGACTGTTAGGTCGTTACTAAGAAGCAATGTCTTGTATGACTCGAGTATAATGTCAAATGAGTAAGAGTCATTGCATTGCCACCTAGATGCAATAAAAAATAAGTAAGTGTTTCTACATTTTCGTGAACGAGTGCGGGTAAATAAGTTACTTCATGAGAGTATGCTTTGTTTTGGAACATCTAATACATGTACGCTCCCTAGAAAATCTACGAAAATAATTGACAATACAATTAGGAGGAAGATCAATTTCACGTGTCTACCATAAACTAAATTGACGAGTAAAATGGCAAAAGAGTCAGACAACTCAGATTTTAAACTTTAGTACACTGAGAAAGTTAGAACAAGAAACGAGGCGGTAATTATTATACACAAAGAGTGTAAGAAGGATATTATTAATGTAAAAAGAGTAAAATGACATATCATAGCCTAAAATTTTGTAGTGGAGCAAGACATATTTAATGTTATTAATGCTTATGAAATTCACGTTAGGTTAACACAACCCCTTAAATTAAAATTTTGGGAGAATTTAAAAGATTTATTTCAAGATATATCCAAGGAGATAAGGTTTTTCTAGAAAGGGATCTAAATGGACTTGCAAGGGGCGTAACATGGGGTTTTAAGGGCATACATGAGGGGCATGTGTTAGAGCTGCTCATAACCTTATAATTTCTATCAATATAGAAATTAACAACAGAACTATAAACCCTTAAACTCATATCAGAATTCAATTAGAGAATCAAGATGGAAGCGTACCTGAATTTGCCATTGAAATCGTTGAAGGTTGTGGGTATGTGATCTTTCAATTTGTAGAGTTTTAAAGGGTTTCTTGAATCTCCTCTGATGAGGATGAAGAGAGAAAACCTCATAAACCTTATTTTTATCGTACTCTACAAATGAGGGACCATAACCCATTTAAATAACCATAGGGTTATTTTTTAATTTTCAATATTCTAATTTGACCCATCATCAAACTAGATATTGGCTTATGGTATCTACATAATAACCCGACCTTTCATGATATTTATGCTTTTAGCCACAAACTTAATATTATATTAATTAGACCCCTTTAAGTTTTGACTGATTAAAATAATGACACTAACACCTTAAATGTTACATTTGTCACCCAAAATTCTAACAATCTCTCACTATTCACATATATAACTTTACAGATGTGTTAGACTTTATGAGATCAAAATTTTTTATTATATTCTTTAATCATATCCAAAGTATCTTATCTATTAGTCATGCTAATATACATAATCAATATGATTTTCGTTATAACAAGAAACGAGGCGGGAATTATTATACACAAAGAGTGTAAGAAGGATATTATTAATGTAAAAAGAGTAGAATGACATATCATAGCCTGAAATTTTGTAGGGGAGCAAGACATATTTAATGTTATTAATGATTATGAAATTCACGTTAGGTTAACACAATCCCTTACTAAAAAATCTATATATGAATTATTAAAAATTAGACAACTGGGATCTTAAGCTTTAGTGCACTCACAAAGTTAGAATTAGAAATCAGACGAGAATGATTATACACAAAGAGTGTAAGAAGGATAGTATTGATGTAAAAAGAGTAGAATGACATATCATAACCTGCAAATTTGTAATGGAGCAAGACATATATATTACTAATATAAGAAAATAAATAGCTGAATCTATTACATTTTTATCCTAATTTAATCTTATCAGAGACCTAATTTCATGGTTATAAACGTCAATTTGTGTCCCTAATTATACCAATATTTTGAAGCATTTAATAGCAATATATAATGCATTCCAAATTAATTCCTTTTGTCTGCGACAATTATACCATTGTCACATGGGTTCCTTTTTTGCAACTATATATTAAATATTTTGTCATATTTGGGTTTTTTTCAAAAATTACAATTACTATTTATCTTTAGTATTGTCATGATTCAACGTATCAATTTATGCACTTTTAATTCTAACGTATCAATAATTGTCCTTTTGGATTCTAACTTATGACAATATAAACCAAATCCTACATGCCTTTCCTCCACAGTGTCATAGTTTTCAGCCTTGCAGTCACGTAAAAGAGTAAATGTTCGACATTTTTTTCTTCGTAGTGAATGGTATTGATTTGGGAAAAAAATCAATAAAGGTTCGACTATTTTCTATATTAGTAATAGATACCATTCACTAACATATTTCATTATTTTTCCTAATCTTCAGGAGCAATGTCACACATATTCGACTTTGTGGGTGATATAAATGATTCTAAAGAAACATGGAGTCTGACTGTTCGTGTTATTGATATATGGAGCGTCCTTAATAGCAACGATATATAACACATAAAGATGGTTGTAATGAATGCCAAAGTCTGATATATTTCATTATATTACCCACTGTATTGTTCTCATTATCCTAAATCTTCATGCATCTATATTTACATGTTGTACTTCTTTATGTCATACATCCAGGTGATCGAATTTAAGTCTTGATTCGATCTGACCATACCGATAAATGAAAATTGTTGCTAAAAGAAGATCTGTCTTGCTTGATAAATAATGGTAATGTATACGACAATGATTTTCAATAGAAGGTTTGTGATTATATTAAGAAATTTGTTTTCTTAAGTGAATTCAACAGTTTCGAATGAAGAGGATAATGACTGCGACATTGTTGGAGCTACACAGATTTCGGGCACCAAGCCACACAAGAAAGTGACGATAGAACCGAACATCTAAAGCAATCTCCATCCGTTCAATTTGAAATTTAACTATTTTTTGTTTCTGTTTATTTCAATAGATACAATTTTATTTTGTTTGTTTAAGCTTTATTAATCGTCGTTTACTTCTGTTGTGAACTGAATTGATGCATCATGTTCAATGGGTTTAACCTAATATTAATTATATGCGTTTTAAATTTGAAATATAACAAAGCCTTTTTTAAATTGTTATGTTATATTATTTCTAATGAGTTTCATCCATTATTAAGTTTTTGATTATTATTTATTGATATTCATTAATACATTTATAATATATATTGATCTGACCTGATCAGAAGGGGATCACGGGCTGGCCACACTCTGTTGGAGTGCTACCTGTTCATCGGTGATGAGAAGGAGAAGGGGGTGTACCTGCAAGACACTCCGATGCCAAAGTAAGGAATTAGACAGAGTGAGAGCAAAGTACAGAAATGGGGTAAGAAGTGAATTACCTGACCCTCTTGTGGAAGAGGGTATTTATAGAGAGACCCCAGCGCTGGGCCAACGGTCACTTGTGTTGGGCTGGATTTCCAGGCCCAACCCAGGTGACTCCTAGGGATTACGTGGCGTAGTGAAGACCAGGACGTGGTCTTCGCCCTAGTCCAACTGTCCCGTGGTCTCCGAAAAGTGGGTTTGACCTGCTCTTTTGGAGGTGGGCAGTTGAGGGATGACGTGTCCCCGCGGAAGGGGGCATGTGGAGAACGTGCGCATGGCACGTTGCTCTCCCCGCGGAGGGGAGCTCGCGAGGTTCCCCGGAGGTGTGTCGTTCTCCCCGTGGAGGGGAGCACACGAGGACGTGGGGGAGAGGCGTTGTCCTGCTCGTTAGCATGGGAGTTCTGCCCGACGAGGGGAGCGCGCCGAGGGCGTCTTGAGGCATGTCGTCCTGCTCGGCGGGGGCATATCCTGCCCGTCGGGGGGGGGGGGGGGGGAGTCGCGTGCCCGGCCAGCCTAATTAAATCATATTGGGCCTTGGCTGCGCATCATTGGGCTGGGCCGCGAGGTGAGACCGACCCCAGGCCAGAACATATATATATATATATATATATATATATATATATATATATATATATATATATATATATATATATATATATATATATATATATATATATATATATATATATATATATATATATATATATATATATATATATATATATATATATATACACACACACACACACACACACACGCACACACATTTATAGTATATTAAAAAATAGTAAAATTTTGATCAAAGTTCAGAAACATAATCCTTTATTTAAAAATAAAATTTAATATTTATAAATAATAAAAATAATAGATTTTTAAGAAATGTTTAATATTTATTAGTAACAAATTTTATTTTGAAATATAATATTTTATTGAATTCTAAGTAAATTTTATTAGGTTTTATTCAAATAAAATAAAATAATATTTATTTTATTATATAAGGACAACACACACACACAC
Source organism: Lathyrus sativus (assembly GCA_963859935.3). Classification (NCBI taxonomy): domain Eukaryota; kingdom Viridiplantae; phylum Streptophyta; class Magnoliopsida; order Fabales; family Fabaceae; genus Lathyrus; species Lathyrus sativus. The sequence goes on from OZ012740.1 coordinate 466,652,098, forward strand.
GCACACACATTTATAGTATATTAAAAAATAGTAAAATTTTGATCAAAGTTCAGAAACATAATCCTTTATTTAAAAATAAAATTTAATATTTATAAATAATAAAAATAATAGATTTTTAAGAAATGTTTAATATTTATTAGTAACAAATTTTATTTTGAAATATAATATTTTATTGAATTCTAAGTAAATTTTATTAGGTTTTATTCAAATAAAATAAAATAATATTTATTTTATTATATAAGGACAAAGGATATTTGGATAATTTTTTTGCAACATTTTAGACTGAGTTTCCCTCATTTCCTTTGAGTCTTTGCCTCTTCTCTAAGAGAGCTTTTTGATGAGTAACTGTAACGCCCCGATTTTGATTATTGCATTTTATTGAGTGTTTTGTTTGATTTGAGTAATAATTGTTTTAATTATGAATTGATGTGTTAATATAGTGTGTTTTGATATTTTACCGTTTCGGGTAAAGTTAGATTGGAGGGTATTTTGGTCATTTAACATTTAATAGTAAGGAAAGTAGTATAATAGAAATAGAAATAGAAGGAAAAAGTTATAAGAGGAAATAAGAGAGAAAAATAGAAGAAAGGAAATAAAAAGAAAGAAAAGAGAAATAGAGGGAAAGAGAAGAGAAAGAAGGAGGAAGAGAAGAAAAAGAGGAAAATTTGGAAAATCATCAACAACGCTTGCTAGGAATCGGATAATCGGGTAAGAGTGTGAAATTCTATCATCTTATCATTGTGTATGAATCATGTATGTATGTGTTTGGTTTTGTTTGGTTGTTTTCACATCTTTTTCCATTTAGGTCGAATTAGGAAAAATCGATAGAAACCGATGTTTGAACGGTTAGAATCGAGAATAACTTACGTAGTTTAGTTTGAGGATATTAGACTAAGACTATTGAAACTAGTTTGGTGAAAATCGAGCGATATTGTGAGTTTTACCATTTTTGGATAATTTGAAGTTAAGATTTTGGATGAAAATCGGAAGTCGTAAAATTCGTGTTTTATGATCCTAATTTGTTCCTATATGATTGGTAATAGTGAATAGGCATTTAATCGGGTGAAAACAATTTAATCGGCCGGGTTTTTGAGGTTTTTTAGCCCAAACCCGTAGCTAACATTCAAATTTTTGCAGGTGTTAACCGATTAACGGTATGGGTTAACCGGTTAACGGTATGGGTTAATCGGTTAACGCAGTGTTAATACGCCTGAGAAGTGAAAATCTGCGCGCGTTAACCGGTTAACGTATATGGTTAACCGGTTAACACTGTAAGTGTGAGGAAAAATACTTTGTTTTCAAAACTTTGAAAATTCATAACTTTTTCACCGTTTATCGGATTTTGTCGTTCTTTATATCAAACTGAAGCTAATAATATGTTCTATAACTTGGTGAAAAGAAATATTATTTTTAGCTGATTTTACCGATTAATCGAAAATAATGATTTTAAGTGAGTGAAGCTTAATTAGCTAGAGCGTTCGGTTGCGATCGACCTCTTCTTGCATGAGTAACTTGTGTGTTGTCGATTGTTGTGTTGTGGGTAGCCGTATGGCGTGAATCCTAGATTATGAATCGATTGTGAATTGTGGCCGTTGGGCAATTTATATGCATTGTTTAAAATTGATTAAAAATGCATGATGAATGTGATGAATGATGAATACAATATACATAGTGAATGTATGATGATTGTATGTGTTAATATGTGAAGAATGCACGAAAAATATATTTGCGAATATGTATGCATTTCAAGAAGGTCATGAGTCATTTTGCATGTGAAGCATCATGATATGCGTTCTTGTGTTGATTGATCCCGCGTAGGATCTGCAGAAACCTCGTATGCCCATGTGGGATGTGAGCGATGGTTTATAATTGATTCCGCGTAGAATCTGCAGAACGATTATATGCCCATGTGGGGTGTGATCAATCAGATTGTGTGCCCGTGTGGGGTGTGAGCAATCTTGAAACATTGTGTGCCCATGTGGGGTGTGAGCGATGGGTGAACATCGTAGGCCCGACGGGGAGTTACTTCGGTAACGAGCGATGGTTCCATTTTGGTTCTTCAATTGAACCTGCTGAATGAGTCGATACCGCATTTGCATCTGCATAGAGTCGGGAGTCGGTCTCTATGAGTTGCATTTATCATCTTTATATGATGAATTGGTGAAAAAAACATGGATGTAGATGTTCATGTGAATTGGTGATGAAATGAACATATTGTGTATGTTTATATAGATTGATTGGAATTATGGATATGTGCATGATAAATATGTTTGGTGACTATCCATTATTTGTTTATTTATACATTGCGGTGTATATGATGATGGATGATGAATTGTGGTGAGAAATGAGGAATATGCGTATTATATGTTTGTGTGTGTGTATATATATATATATATATATATATATATATATATATATATATATATATATATATATATATATATATATATATATATATATATATATATATATATATATATATATATATGATTATATGCATTGATGATTATGATAGTATTTCTCACCCTTCTGCTGTTTTATGATGCTCTATGAGGCATTGCAGATTAGGTATGTTGGTGATCCCTTTTTGTGAAGCGTGTCTTCATTGTTTTGGTCAGATGACTCTAATATGTAACACCGGGTAGCTAGGAAGCCTTTGGCTCTTTTTGATTAATACATTTGTATATGTATTTTTGGTGATGCATGTTTATGTAAACATGAATGTTGTTGATGAATTACAGTGGATGATGTGAACATGTATATATGTAAATACATGTCGGTTGTGATTCAATGTTTAGATTTTCCGCTTTTATTCTAAATATTGAGATGTGGGTGTGAGGACTAAGTTCCTATGTTTTTAAAGTTACCCCAAGGTTGCATATCATATGTTGAGCAGGTGTTGTATGTTATGTTTTTATTTCATGAATAATGTGACATACCTCTTTTATGCCATGATGCAATTATACTCTGATGGAATTTATATTATGTGCCTAAATGATTATTTGGGGGTATAGAAAGGGGGTGTCACAGTAACCATCATCAAAAATTAAAAGATTCAAAGCTTTGACTTCCAACCTTCTTTTTTGCTTTACTGCCTTCAACCTTACATTTCAAGGTACATTATCTTCAGTTCAGCTTTTTCATTCAAGCATTTATTGTACCTTTTCTATGACGAGCAATAAAATTATTAACATAGATATTGATTCAGAGCGTAACACTTCTTCCTCTTTGAGAAGGAGAGTGGAACATGAGTCACATTCCCTTCCCTCTGTTAGTGGGGACTTTTAACCGAAGATCATTTCTCTAATTGAGGATTCTGAAATAGAAGGAGTGTATGGGGACTCCTTTTTTAATAGAGCTTCGTCCGGAGACTCTTCGGGAATTCTCCTTTTAGGGAAAACTTTAATACCCTACTTCCTGACTCAATAATTAATAAATAAAATGTAATTCTATCCAAGTAGGACGTCACTTCACAATCTAAGAAGTTTTAATGTTACTTCATTTAATACAAAATTATAGTTCAAGCAGTGAAATTAAATAAAAGTACGACATCCATAGCCTCAACAAATCACCCACACTAAAAGTGGTTCAATAATTACTTTAAATTAAAAGATACGTAATAGAATAACACAAAGAAAATAGCTTGTTCCTCAGTGTTACGTATCAGAGCAACTCCATTAGTAGACTCGACCGATAGCAACAAGAGATACATCTCTAACTACTCAAATACCTGATTATCTGTACTCCGAGGGAACACAGACATAACAAACACAAAAGGGGTAAGAAATTCATTCATATAATAAATGGTGTATAATAATTAAGAAATTAGTAGTTATACACACAAATCACATTCCTTCACAATCACATTCTCACCACAACAAATGCACTAGCACAACATAATTATAAATGCACAATCACATTTATTAACTTATGTATTATTACTACTAAATTAATTTAAATAAATCTAATAGTAATACTATTAATCTCATGGTGTCCAACACCCCCTACTTCTCGTTAGTTACTACCATACCCCTCACTTAAAATTTTAATATTTTAGGGACACTACCCAACACCCAAGTATCCTCTACTACCTCAACCATTCAAAACACATACAATACAATTACATTCTTCTATAAATTTACATAATTCAAATAAGATGTTACAACTCTCCCGCACTTAGAATATTTTCGTTCTCGAAAATTTACATGATACAAACAACTCTGGATGTACTTCTGGCATCTGACTCTCCAGCTCCCAAGTCATATTTCCTCTAACAACTCCTCCCCAGACAACTTTCACTAGAGAAATCTCCTTGTCCCTCAACTTATTTAACTCTTGGTCCTCAATCCTCATGGAAATGCTTCTACCGTAAAGTTGTCCCTCACTTGCATATCATCCATTTGAATATCATGAGACGAATTAGGAAAACTTAGGACTGAGCTTCTTTGATTTCAGTGCACACCTAACACCAGTCACAGGATTGATTCTTAGCAACACATGATCACCTTCTCTAAATTATAGATCATTCCTCCTTTTATCATGGTATCTTTTTTTCTTACTTTGTGATGCTTTCATTTTATCTCAGATCAACTTCACTTTCTCAGTAGTCAGTTGGACAATTTTCGGTCAAAGTACAACACTCTCACCAGATTCATACCAACATAAAGGTGTCTTACACCTCTGACTGTACAATGTTTCAAACATCACCATACTAATTCTAGAATGAAAAATCTTATTATAAGTGAACTCGATCAATGGTAGATGACTATCCCAAGTACTTCTGTCATACCCCAAATTTTACCCTTATATTACTTGATCTTTTGCACATCATCTTAGGTCAATCACCATGCATAGCTAACCAAGTCTTCATGTTTTGCTTTATTTGTTTGTTCACTGATGAATTAAGGTTTAATTCAAAAGGACATCAAGGGTTAGTCAGTCAAATTTTGAGTGTACCATCAACCAAGTACACTAGATTCAAGTGAATACTCATTCTCATAGTACCTCGGGATCAAGGTGCTAGGGTGTATGGTTAATGCTCCATCATTACCTCAACTGAGGGTACTTGGAATTAGGGTTTTGATTCTACTCAAGTCGCTTCCTCGTCAGGGCAAGAAAGGCTTGTTATGGCAAGAGGTTTGCCTAAGGTGCAAAGTTCAAGTCATGGTGCAAAGGTTGAAGTTGTGGGTTCATTAAGATTAAGGTTTGGTCGCTTTGTCAATTATTTATTCCTTAAGTGCAAGATGGTTTGGATTTAGGACTAAGATACCTATTCAAGTGTTCTTCAAGATTCAATATTTACAAAGTGACCAAGTGGTGATCTGGATTATGGTGTCAAATTTTGATTCATAGTGTTTGGAATGGTTCGATTAAACAGGATCAAGAGATAAAAGTGACCATGTAGGTTTCTTCAAAATACAAGTATCCGAACCTAAATTCAATGTTCAAATTTTCAATTCTCGAATCCATGAATTGTGACAAGAAGTGATTTGTATAAAAACTCATCATTCAAAAATTCAAGTCATAAAGAGCAAGGAGTTTTTTTTTGTGAGATTTGCATCAAGTTTTAATTCCAATATTTAAGGTGCAAATTCATGTTTTTTTCATAAGATTCAAGAAGCAAAACTCATATTCAAAGTTATCATGAAAATTCAAGATTTTGAAGATTGAATTATAAGATTTAAGATTCATGTTTTTCATAAGATTCAAGTCATTTCCCTTGGTAGGCAAGGAGATATTAGGTCTTAAAACTCAGTGCTCAAGATTTTGAGTTTCATTGTAAATTGGAACCAAACTTCACAGCAAAGAGAGGGGAGCTACACACGAATAAGCTAACACATGAGAGTTGAAAAATTAAAAAATCTCCTAATGTTTATCAATAACATTACCTTCAGTATCATACACTAAAATTTATCAACATAAAGGCCATTCACACATACTCTCACAATTACAATTCCATGATCACCTAATTCTCCTACACACTTTCACATATACTTTTGTTTCCCATTCACAAATCCCTCATACATAATATACATGACACACTCACGAGAAGGTATGTACATACTTTCTAACATGCACAAGTCTAAATTTAGCCTTTGAGTTAACCATTGCTTTCCACTTTCACGTGTTAATCGTTCAAATAAACGTAACCTTTACATTCAAGAACCTGTAAGAAAAAAAACATAGTGACTAAAACATTCATTCAAATACCCATTATCATTCTCACACATCAACTACCTGTTAGATAATGCTTCAATGTCGAATGGATCCAGACTGAATCGTGAACGAAATCACATTCCTTAAAAGTATTTCAAGCACACTCTCAAATTATCTTAGAGTTGGAACGACCTGAATACCCAGGATAAGTCAGCCTTTTTCTCGAAACTTCACAAGACTGGTGAAGTTTCGAATGCAAGGAAAACGTTTGGAATTATATAGAAGAGGATATCAGATTTTGGAGTATTTGATTTCGAAGTATCAAGCATATATTTATAGCCATGCATGTGTCGTTTCGGAAGTTTGCAACTCTTCATAAACAACACTCTCTAATGAGCGCCACCGGCGCCGCCTCATTAACGCCGTGAATAGCCCGATTGCTCCGATGCGTCGTGCCTAAGTGCTCAAGTGCCGTCTACAAGCCGCCACTAGCGCCTCTACGCCCACGCCCTCGGATCCGGTTCCGGAGCCGGCGGCGACACCGGCGAGGGGTGTTTTGTATGAGACAAGTGACATAAGTCTTGGCACCACCACATATGACTATGTGACACTTTATCCTCTTTGGCTCCTTTGGAAAGTACATTGTTCCAAGGGCCTTATAAATGCTATTTAATTTTACTCCACTTCCAATGTGGGACTAAGCATTTATTATCAATTAACTATATCACCACTTTGTCATTTTGGAACAACTTTAATGGAAATAAATCTTCATTATTTCCAACACTACCATTGTTCCTACAATATTAAGCATACAAATCTTCATTCATTTCTTACAAACCATACACAATCTACATCACTAACACAATGTGACAGCAAAACAAAAATGGAAATACAAAAGAATCAAAAAGAGAAGAAAGATTTCAAATTCACATGGCCCTCAATTATCTTTGAAGCATGGAAGTATAACCCCAAAATTGATTCCTAAAGCTAAAGGGTGCAGTTACGGAAGTTTAAGAAGCAATTTTGCGAAGTGCATCCTCTAACATTTGGTTTCGACTTCCATTCGCAAGATATGATTCACTGCAACTTATTTCCTTGTGACTTGGCAGACCTGGCGGTATGTATGACTAGCCTTCAGGGATTTATGGAAGTTTAAGAAAGGGAGCAATAATACACCGTGGAGTTTTAGGGTGTTGTTTTGAAACACCAATCTGTTGAGGAAGATAGCATAAAGAAATTGTGGCTGCACCTATGTCACCTGGAGTAATTCACAAAGGAAATCAAACATAATCCAAAACATTCAGATTTTTCAAACCAAAATTCCAAAAGCAATATACAACATTTTGAAGTGAAAAAAGAATGAGATCTGAACATGTCGGAACATGTTTGAATTAAAATGGAAATTACCAAAAGCATTCTTATCGACCGCCAGTTGTCGCAACGTGAAAAACAACCGGCGAAAAAACAGAGTCGCCACCAAAGGTTATTTATTCCAACGGGGGAAAGGAACGATCGAAGAAACCTCAAAAGGAAGAAGACATAGTATCGCAACCAAATTCTGGGTTCAGGAGTCGATTACGCGAGAGGAAGGTATTAGCACCCCCTCACGTCCGTTGTACTCAACGGGATCCACTATTGTTGTTCTAATCAAAGGGTGTGTTTATATAAAGCCTATTTGTTAAACGGAGACTGAGCAAAAGGTAACTCGGTAGGACATCACTATCCTATGCCTACGTATTCCCTCGTGTAATTGGAAAGTCAGAGTCAACGTAGTTTGAAGGACTACGGGTGAATGGGGAATTATGCTCACCAAGACATCGATGCCTTGTGCCTACGTATCCTCATTCAGACGAGAATGAAGAAGTCAGAGTGCTCGTAGATCGATCTACCATGGGTTGGTTGGTGTCTTTTATAAGCTACGTTAAACTCACGTTTCAGCAGTTAGGGTCGATGCCTGTTTGCGGTAGAACGAAGGTAATATGCCCTTTTTGGAAAAAAAAGGTTTGGAAGGAAATTCTGAAGGACAAAATGGTTTGAATTTGTTTTAGGATTTAAAAAAAGTGGATTAACTTTGTCTGTGGCGTGTATCGCACTAAAGTCTATGACATAGGAGCGAATACTTCGCGCTAACGATACAAAGGTCTCACGCGTAAAATACCCTAAGATGAGGTTAGAAATGCATTTACACATCTTTTCCTATGTGCTTAAGCCTCGCGGCGCGCAATACTCGTCGTATTTATTAAGTGTTTTGATTTTGTTTTGAGATGAGAAGAAAGAGGACTCAAAGGTTGGAAAAAAAAACAACTAAGAGAAACTAACTCCTAATGTTGTCATGCACAATGGTCCTAAGGTCGGGGTAAAAAGGGAACTCTACCTAATGTTGGCATACAAAGAGATAAACCTAAGGTTAAGGTTTAAAAGGAACTATCTTAATTGTTATCATGCAAAGATTGACCTAAAATTAGGCTGAAGGGGGATAAGATGCATGCACAATATTAACATCACACAACAAATGAATCAAAATATAAATTGAAAAGAAAAGTGTACAGATACCACAACAAATTTAATCGACTATAATTATAACGATATTGGATCCTCAAAAATTAGCACAAATTAAAAAAGACAAATTGCTACCGCATAAGCGGTCATCGCAAATCGCCAAGAAACAATAAAGTAATAAATCACAAATTGCGAATCGAGACACGAATCTGTAAACGCAAAAAGTGGATTGTTACTACACTAAATCTTCGGACGCGTGTAAAATTGAAACGCCATGATAGTCAATTAAAAATAACCAGCATAAACCGATAAAACAACCAATAACTTGCTACACTTAACGTGATCATCGCAACGTGGATCTAAAATGTGCGGATCTAAATATAACAAAAAGAAACGCAAAGAAAAAGAAATTTTAAAACGTTTTAAAATAATAATGTTGTTAACGCAAAAAAAATGTGATCATCGCAATCGGATCGAACTAAACACAATGGTCACACATCATGCACATATATACAGACAACGTATCGACATAATTCGATTTGAATATTTTAATAAAAAAATGAAATTTACACACACACACACACACATATATATATATATATATATATATATATATATATATATATATATATATATATATATATATATATATATATATATATATATATATATATATATATATATATATATATATATATATATATATATATATATATATATATATATATATATATATATATATATATATATATATATATATATATATATATATATAAAACCTTATGCCCACGTTTTATGATAGATATATATTGTTTCATGTTTACTAGCATATGAATAACTTCATACCGTAATGGATATATGTTGTTCCATGTTTACTAACTTCGTATCGTATTGCATATATGTTCCATGTTTATATATATATGGAACATATATGCAATACGGTACGAAGTTAGTAAACATGGAACAACATATATCCATTACGGTATGAAGTTATCCATATGCTAGTAAACATGAAACAATATATATTTATCATAAAACGTGGGCATAAGGTTTTATTTATATATATATATATATATATATATATATATATATATATATATATATATATATATATATATATATATATATAAATAAAACCTTATGCCCACGTTTTATGATATATATATATATATATATATATATATATATATATATATATATATATATATATATATATATATATATATATATATATATATATATATATATATATATATATGACAGTGTTTACTATTCAGCAAAAAGTAGGTTTTAATGAACACTCGCGTATGTGTTTTTGTCTCTCTCTTTCAAAAAAAATTTTTATGTATATATAGGTATTAAATTATGATTAACTTTAAATTGTCAATAATGTCCCTGATATATACTTTAAAGTTCAAATTAAATAATTAGTTAAACCAAAAATAATAAAATAAACATTTAAAGTAAAATTAAAATAAAACACTAATTATCTTATTTATTTATTCTAAATATTTAGACAAAAATGTAAAAATAACTGGAACCCCAAATAAATAAAAGTTGGAAGTCCAAGTTCTCGAAAAAGTAAACTGAGTGCATTAAATTGATCAGGGCAAAATATATGAATCGGAAAAATACACCGTTTGGTCAGATTTTAAAATAATTTTTGACCCGTTAAAATGCTCAATCTGATCAAAATGCGACGAAAAATGGTCGAAAAATTAAAACGAACACATCGGGTTAAACTACACGAAACGGAGATCAATATAATTGACGTCTACAAGCTCGATTTTAAATTTTTCCGTCCACCGATTTTATACATCGTTGAGATTTAGTTTGATCAGTCTGTCTGTAAACCCGAGAAATTATTCCGATGACATTTTAGGCACTATACGAGATGAAATACATGCTACGCAAAGTAAAAATAATTCAGATGAACAACAAGTGAAAGAAAAATTAAAATGCCCAAACAAAATCATGATTGAATAACTACGCTTGACTTGAAACAAAATTTTTTGCCTTTGAGTGCACACTGATCCTCTTGATAAATCATGACGAAGATGACCTTGATATCTGATGAGTCTCGGTAAAGAAGATAATCATGACGTTGGGAACTCAATCTTTATCTCAACTCGAGTGCAATAGCCAAATAAATCACCTCTGAATAGGGAAAATTCAAATCACAAGAAAATGTCCTGATCCCATGTCTTTAGGAGTTTAATGCAAATGAATGCAAGGTTATGCCTTAGTGGAAAATGCACATAAACGTATAACACAAGTCAGTTATGGTTAGAAATAAGAGAGGGAAATTTTTGGGATGTTACACCAGTATCTTCCAAAGCAACTTCAGACACGATTAAATAGGATATGCTGAAAAAGGAAAAGCAAGAATCAATGATCAATGCAAGAATCATGATTTAATTCCTTCAGGCCTATAAAATCAGCAAACACGCATCACAGAGGAGGTAGATAGCAATACGCGGACGGAATTGAAAAGCGGAAAACCGAAAATAAAGCGATAACCTCAAACAGCGGCGAACTCGAAGTATAAGAAAGAAGAATAGTGGAAATCATTGGCAAAAGTTACGAACCTACATAAGGAATCACACAACACTTGATCCACTCAGCTTCTACCCTTTTACCCACGGCCAATCCACCACATCAAACCGTAAGTAATCTCGATGTACTTGTTTCTTTATGTCGTGAACTGATGATATATGTCATTTTTGTATTTGTTTGTGTTGTTCGAAACTTTCCAAGCATGAGTGAGATAATAGAAGGCTATGGTGGATAAGAGAGTGAGAAACAAGAGTTGATGCTTCTGATGATTTATTCCCTCACACTTGCCATCTTATGCCGATCGGGTGGGTTTCTAACATGACCCAGCCCAATCTTTATTTTTATTTTATTTTTATTGTTTTGTTATGGGTCTAGGCCCATGTTGTTAAAAAAACAACAAAAAAAACCATTTGTTTTTATACCTTATTATTAGATTTTATTTTTAGATTTTTATCTAATTAATCTGTGATTCGCGATTAATTGATTGATAATTTATGGTTAATTTTGGATTGATAATTTGTGACTTATTTTCAATTAAGGTTTGGAATTAATTTGTAACTAAACTCATGATTAATTAGTGATTTGAATGTAGGATTAATTCTTGATCTAAATCTAGGGTTAAATCTTAGTTTAAGTTAGTGATTAATTTTTTTGAGTCAACGATGATTAACTTTTGTCAATCTTCATTAAATTTGATTAGTTCTTTAATCAAATTAGCCGATATTGAATTGGGGTCTTCTTGACCAAATTTTGCAAATTTCTCTATTGAATATTATTTGGATTTTGATGTTTTTCCTGATGATTTGTTTGTGATACTTGTTGTATATTGATTAATGGCTTACTGATGCTCCCTTAGGTTCATGGTTCAACTTTAGTTCTGATAAATTGAATCAGATTAGGTCTTATGATTAACTTTCGCATAACAACGTTAAGATAACTTTTGCTTTCATCTTAGCCTTAGGATTAGAGTCGCAGTACTCTATGTAAGTTCCTGCCATGGACATTTACTCCTCTTTCCCTTTTAACCTAGCCTTAGGTTTAAAGTCACCATACTCTATGTATGTGTTCTGTCATAGACACTTACCTCCCCCATGGAACCTTGACCATAGTCAAGAGTGCCTCACGCTTATTGAGGGGAACTGCAAACGCTTTGATTCCATTCCCGTCAGGATACGTAGGCACGAGATGCGACATCTTGGCGAGCATACCTAGAAAAAAACCCTAGGTCGTTCCTTTAGCAGACAAATAACAAATAACACATATAAAACAAGAGGTTCTTGTAGAATACTACCAACACTTAGGATGCTAACATCTTCCCTAGGTATAACCAACCCCCGAACCTTAGATCTCCTGCATTATTTTTTACATTGCAATTAGGGTTTCCAATCTTTAACCTTTCCTTTGGATAAGTCAAAGTTCGGTGGTGAATTTCAAAGATTTTTGATTCAAGTTAATTAATAGCTTGATATATGATTCTCACTGCGACAACCTCCTTGTTCGAGTACCTCAACAAGTCCTCCAATGACTGAATAATTCTGTATGTATGACCTCTGCGGATGATAACCATAACTCAACCTCAACTTAGTACCCAAAGCTTCCTGCAAACTTCCCCAAAATTTGGATGTGAACCATGGGTCTTTATCGGAAACTATACTTGACGGGATACCATGTAACTTCAAAATTACCCTGATATTAATATCAACCAAATTCTATAATGAGAAACTGATATTAATCAAAATAAAATAGGTTGATTTTGTCAGTCTATCAACAATCAGCCATATCGCATCAAACCCTCTTATAGTATTTGGCAATCCAGTCACAAAGTCCATCGAAATACTATCCTATTTCCACTATGGAATATCCAATGGTTGGATCAAAACTGAAGGTTTCTGGTGTTCTACCTTTAACTTGTGGCAAGTCAAACATGCATAAACAAATTGTGCCACATCTCGCTTCATTCTTGGCCACCAAAACATTTTCTTGAGGTTTTGATACATTTTAGTAGCCCTAAGATGAATACTCAGACTACTTATATGACTTTCCTTTAAAATCATCCTCTTCAGGTCAGAATTTTCAGGCACACATACTCTACCTCGAAACCTTAGCACTCCATGCTGATCCACTTTAAAGTCACTTTCTTCGGTTGGGTTCACCAAAGACAATAAATCTACCAGCTTCACATCTAGCTTCTAATTCTTCCTAATTTTATTAAGGAATTCATTATTCACCTTCAACATACCCAACATAACACTTCCTGGTGTCAATTCACAAACCATACACAAATCTCTAAATTGCTGAATGAGATCCAACTCTCTAATCATCAATGCCGACATATATAAAGACTTTCGACTTAAAGCATCGATCATAACATTAGCTTTACCTGGATGATAATTTAAGCCAAAATTGTAGTCCTTAAGAAATTCCAACCATCTTGTCTACCTCATATTCAACTCCTTTTGGTCAAATAAATATTTTAAACTCTTATGGTTGCCAAACACTTCAAATTTTAAACCATAAAGATAGTTCCTCCCAATTTTCAACACAAATATCACTGATGCCAACTCTAGATCATGAGTAGGATAATTCATCTCATGTACCCTCAGATTGGTTGATTCTCCCAGTAGACCAGGCGGAGAGGATATACAGTTAGTTTGAGCATTTCTTGATTCTTCTATATAAACGTTTCTTCACCGAGTTGGGGACACGCTCGCCCTTTTCTAATTTTGAGTCATATGTGATGGACAACCTGAAAGTTTTCCCCTAGCAACTTCATCCCGGAGCTTGGGCTTATATGAAGGTGTTCCAACTCTATGTCAAGCATTAATCTAGGAAACCTTCTCTAAAGCTCTTTTTTTCTCTTTTATGTGGCCCACACCTATCGAGATAATGCCCGAGATTAGGGATTGGTCTTCTTTCTCCTCTGGGTACCTTTATTTGACTCTTTTACAAAGATTGGGGTAACTTTCTTGAGTGTTTTATATTGGTGAAAATTGTTACTCAGGAGGCTCACTTTGGCCTATGTTCTTCTTCGGCCTCGGTGGGATGCGCTCATTCTTGTAAAATTGGTTTTCTAAAGTATTGCTCTATAGCTCATTTCCCCTGGCCTCTTTATTTTTATCACTTTGGATTATGTCCTTTATCCTCTGAGGAGGTGAAAATGAAAGAGGATTTGTATGCTTGGTATTAAAGGCTCGACTATGAAGAAGGATTTGGATTTAGCAAAGTACACCCCTTCTCAGTGAAAGAAGAAGCAGATTGATACTTACATGATTATAAATGCACCTAGTCATGCAGAGAGGCATAAAATCATTGGCTAACATGGGGGCCCAAGGAAATTTTTTAACAAGTGTAACTTGTGTCTAATAGATAACATGGATGAGTTGCAGAAGGTTCTTGCATTCTCCAAGGATCTGGGTCTTACGACCGACTCATCAGGTTGAGTGATGGTGGCTTATGTTGTTGTGGTTATTCATGTTTCGAAGGTCCATAAACTGGCTATAGTTATTTCCCCGACAATAGTTACATTACTACCTTAGGTACGACTCCTAAAGTGGAAAAGCCGACCACTGCGGTGGCCCACCTCTTTGTCCGTGAGCCTTTATCATCTCCTTCTCTTATCAAGAAGAATCAGAGTGATAACTCATGTTGAAGGAGGTTCTTCCAGACGGGTTAGTTTCACGGAGGACACTAGGTCGGAGGCTCTTACTCCTTTCTTTCAGATTCCTACCACTCTTCCCTCTCGAGTACCCAACACCTCGCAGGAATTTGCAACTGCTATGGCCATCGAGGACCTAGCTTTCATCCAGAGTCTATATGTAGCTGACATGGGGGGTCTTTTGCAGATGTTTTATGTACCCTATTCTTGGCGGATCTTGAAAGTGCAATCACGTTATCATATGTTATTATATTCTTTGTCTTGATGTTTTTGTCAATTTGATTGTATATGATATTCTTTATTTGCTTATTTATAATTTTCTTGTTATTAAAATATTCATGTGTTTGTATTTCATTCGTAATTGAGTTGTATTGTGTTCACTTAAACTATATAGCATTGTACCATTAAGACCTTTCATTATTCAATAAAATTAGAGTTTTGATCCATGATATTGTTCCTTTTTAACCTAGCCAATTGCTTTTTGTCGTTTCATCAGGTGTTGCTCGAATCATAAGTTAGAACACTTATATCGAGGTGTAAAGTCATTTTATTTGAATCAAGTGTTATGTATGACTTGAATCATGGACATTGTGAAAATTTGAATTTTACTCTAAAGGATTTGACTAAAATCAAAAAGTTAACTTGAGTCGAATCATAAACTAATGTGACTCTAATCATGTTGTAATCTTCACTCGAATCATAACTCTCCATGAAGCTAGGATTGAACTCTGCCTAATTTGACTCTAATCATTAATTGAACTTGACTCGAATCGCAACACCTTGTGACTCGAATCATGATTTCTTCTTGACTCGAATCATAGCATCACAAATTCAAATTTTCACATTAGATTTAAATAGTTGTTTATTTGATACAAAAACAAGTGTGTGAAACAAAGTGGGTGAAACCCATAGAGACAAAATGTCAATTTGTCTTTTCTTCTCTAGTGTGTTTATTCCTAGCACCTTTCAATCTTTATCTTATTTTTCTAGAACAACCTCTTGAATGTTAATCCATGTCGGATTCGCTTCTTTTTGTTACACTATGTTCCTGTCTAGTTTGTTGTTGTTTTGAGGAAAATAAGAGTGAGTAAACTAATCAATATTATAGTGATTCATGGTTGATCAAGCTTATTATATCCATCAAGAACCAAGGCTCATTTATCCAGAAATTTGAGAGAACCTTGTGTGTATGTGCGTGTGTGTGTGCATGCGCGCGCGTGTGTGTGCACATGCACGCGCGTGAGTGTGCGCATGCACGCGCGTGCGTGTGTGTGTTTTTCATTCACCAACACTCAATTAATTTATTAACACCTTGTAAATTAAAGTGTGTGTGAGATTAAGGTATCTAATATATTTGTGTAAAATATTTTGTTTGTAATAGGCGCATGACTCATTTCTTGAATGCAGCTTGGTTCTTATTGGCATCTACCAAGAAGAGAGTTTCTTTACACTCCTTGGAAAACTTTGGAGAAATCTAATACAAATTGTTTGTAAGGGGAACTGGGAAGTTGTACAACTTTGGTGAGATTGTGGAAATACTGTTCATGGACAAAGTTAGGAGTTATCTAATCAAGGCTTAGCCGATGGGAATCACTCAGACAAGAAATTGGTCGGATCAGGTGGATTTCCATACACGAATACTTGGAATAGATTATTGTGGATACAAGACATCAATAGGTCGACCTAAGACCTTCACAGGTCGACTCATTTGCTTCGATAGGTCGACACATACGATGCATTTTTTCAAAATTTCACAATTTTTTTTCCATTCCTTTGCATTCCTTCTTGCTTCCAAACTTGCATACATATAAATATTGTTACTTGCAACTTATTCTAGTAAGGTTCTAGTGTAAAAACCTATACGAAACAAAAATTTCAAAGCATACACATCATCTTCAACCTCTCTTCTATGCATACTCACAATCAAACTATACATAATTATTTTTTGATTGAGTGACCATCTAGATTAGGGTTGATAACGTCCAATTAGGTTGGTGTACCGAGAATATTGGATTAAGTTCTTTGAGTGTTTCAAATAAGAAAGTCAAGTTAGGATTTTCCTTCAAAATCATTGAAGATTTTAAGGTTTTGGATAAGATTATGCAATTCAGATTCGGTCGAGTGAAAACCTTGGGACAACGTGGTTCCTTGCAAGAGAGTAGCGTGAGACGGTGGATCATGTTGGTAAATCTTGGGTTTCAACAAGTGTACGATTGGGGTTATTTCGACCGTGTGAAAGCCTTGGGACAAGGTGGTTTCTGCAAGGAAGTAGCAAGAATTGGTGAATTAAAGCGGCATTGTCAGTGACTTGATCAATCTTTGATCAAGGGTTTTAGATGTGGTATAATCAACAACAATCTATAGGGTTTGTAGGATTAGAGTTATTCATCTCTTGTATATACAGTTCTTGCAACGTAAGGTTAATTGCAACTATCTCAATTGGATCTCAAATTGAGGGCAGACGTACTCATAGCGAGGCCGATTAAGAAACTGCCTAAACAAATCTCTCTCTCTCTCTCTCTCTCTCTCTCTCTCTCTCTCTCTCTCTATCTATCTATCTATCTATCTATCTATCTATCTATCTATCTATCTATCTATCTATATATATATATATATATATATATATATATATATATATATATATATATATATATATATATATATATATATATATATATATATATATATATATATATATATATATATATATATATATATATATATATATATATATATATATATATATATATATATATATATATATATATATATATATATATATATTTTTATTTGCAAATTGTTAAATTCATTGGTTGGTTTATCAGTTCGATTGGAAATTATTTTTGATCATATTTTTGAATTAGGTTTTGTTGATAGAATCATAATCCGATTGATTGTGATTTGTTTTAAGATCAACAAAACAAAGTAAAATTTTAAAGGATATCGATTGCACACAAGGTGTTCGATAAATTGCATTGTTGTGTTTTGTTTGTTTTTTATCATTGAAAATAAACTCTACGTATAGCTTAGCATTTGATTGTGTTGTGATTAATAGTTATTGAACTATTTGTGTTCATTGTAATTCAATTGTGTACCTTTATGCGTATCCGAACGTTTCGATAGTAGGTTCGGTTAAACGATTTGATTCGGGTTGTTTCCATTGTGCCATAAAACTTTTGAAAATCATTTTGTCAAAAGTTGAATTTTAGATTTGTGATCTATTCACCTCCCTGTAAATCGAAGCCTATCGTCTAACTCAAGTGTCCGACACAGACATAAACATAAACACAGACATGTTTTTTATCAAAAGTGTCAATACTACATATGAGTCTTATTACTATATAAGGGCGTTATGTATACGGCGTTATCTATAATTGAATAAGTGAAAAATAAGTGAAAAAGTATGTTTCTTTTATGCATTGAAAATGAAATGAATAGGAGAGATTCTACATACCTGATGGTTAACTGGCGTGGTGTATAGTTTAATAAGCAAACTGTTTGTAACTTATTAATTTCATGATGCATAATAATACTAATAAACTATAGCATGCAAATGCTTTTACTAAAATCAAGACCAAATTCTCCTACTATCTAATAACTGCTATGTTTCCACTCTTCTAAAGTAATATTAGTATAATGACATGTCATCATGCTTATATTTTTTTCTCAGTCTCATTATTTCTTGTTGGTTGAATTAATACTCAGGAGCTGATAATGACATGTCAAGAAGAGAATAGGAAGGGTCCTAATATGCCGTAGGAGGGTTATGTGGTTCTCCATCAATTTTAGCTGTGGAGGTTGGCAACTTTGATATACCGATATGGATTATTTTCGGATTTAAAAAATTGAGTTTGACACAAGGAAATTATCGGGACGAGTCGCGTACTAGGTCGCTTTCTTTAAGACGTTTCGCCGTACTGCCAAATTATGCAAAGCAGTCAGGATAAAACAGTCCGTTCTTAAAACTTACGATTATCAGTTGCACACTGATAAATCGCTCTAGAAATACACCTTTCTAAATTAGTATCTGGCGCAAATAATCAGTCAAGAAAAGAAAAAATTGTAAGATGAAGAGAATAAAGGGAGAGAAGAAGGAAATCAAAATTCGTGTGAATTTGTGAAATTCGATGTACTCACTACTGAATTTCTACCCTGTATTTATAGGTAGCTAGTAAGGCTTAATTTCCATTCCCTTCAATGTGGGACTAAATTGAATCTTAATTTTCATTCCTTTAATGTGGGACTAAAGTGAATCTTAATTTCCATTCCCTTCAATGTGGGACTAAAATGAATCTTAATTTTCATTCCCTTCAATGTGGGACTAAAAATGAATGTTTTCAAATTCACTTCTATATTAATTCTTACTTGTATTCATTTATTGCTCATTAATTGTCAACAAATGTTTCCAATTCCCACTCTAATCAATTAAAGTTCCAACATTCCCCCACTTGAATTTAAAAGAGATTTTTGAAGTACGTCAGACGTTTCTAAGGTTGAGCATAAGCAAAGGTGTCTACGACTTGAACCTTAGCGTAGCGAGTAGGATTCTGATTCAACAAGAGTGACACCATTGTCTTGAACTCTATCTCGGACATCAGACCCGCACACAACCTTTCCGTAAGGTGTATTCTTGTAGCCCGTGCTTTAGTGGCCCTGCACGTGTATCCCGGTTTAGTGAATGCTCTAGGAATTCTGCCTCGAAATTCCATAGGAACCGGCCTCAGTTCCACAGTCACATAGGTGAATCTATCAAGAGTACTCTTGTAGCCTTGGTACTCCCTCATACAGAGTATAGATCTCATTAAGAGTTTCTATTATCTCATCCTCTCATTACTTCAGGATTCATGCTTTACTTGCATGATCATTTTCATATTGCTCATAACTTGTTATTACCCATTGAACCTAAGTCTTGGGATCTCCAGTCATTTAGGTCGGGTTACCATCATGAGTAACAAATTACTTTATAGGCATTAGTCCCATCTTTTTGGAAGTATTATAGACTTTGTCTCTAGCTAATCCTTTCGTCAAAGGATTTGCTAAGTTCTCATCAGTGCGTACATGATCCACTCTCACAGCTCCTTTAGAGATACAGTCTCTAACAGTGCTATGTTTTCTTCTAATTTGACGTCTTTTACCATTATAATAACGGTTCTCAACTTTTGCAATAGCCGCGGTACTATCGCAGTGGATCAACACAGCTGGTATAGGTTTTTCCCATAAAGGAATCTCAACTAGCAAGCATCTTAACCAACTTGCTTCTTCACTAGCTGTAGCTAATGCTATCATCTCAGACTCCATTGTAGAATGTGCCAGAATGGTCTGTTTCTTTGATTTCCAAGATACAGCTCCTCCGGCTATACTAAATATATAACCACTAGTAGCTTTGGAATCATCCGATAAGGTGTTCCAATCTGCATCACTATACCCTTCTAGTACAGCAGGAAATTTCTGATAGTGTAGGCCGAGGTCCATAGTCCTTTTAAGGTACCTCATTACTCGCTCAATAGCTTGCCAATGTTCGTTACTCGGCCTACTTGTAAATCTGCACAACAGTCCTACGACATATGCAATGTCGGATCTAGTACAATCAGTGGCATACCTAAGACTGCCAATGATGCTCGCATATTCTGCTTGTTTGACACTTTCTCCAGTGTTCTTAAATAGTTTCACACTTGGATCATACGGAGTGCATGCAGGTTTACAATCAAAGTATTTATATTTCTTTAAGATCTTCTCCACATAGTGAGATTGATCCAATGAAATTCCTTGTTCGGATCTCGTGATCTTGATACCCAGGATCACGCTTTCTTCTCCGAGGTCTTTCATATCAAAGTTATTGCATAACAATGATTTCATATCATTAATGGCCTGAATGTTTGATCCAAATATAAGTAGATCGTCTACATATAGACATATGATAGTACAAATGCGATTCTCAGATTTGTAATAAACGCACTTGTCACTTCCATTCACTTTGTACCCATTAATTATCATTAGGTTATCAAACTTTTCATGCCATTGTTTAGGGGCTTATTTTAGTCCATACAGAGACTTATCTAACTTACAAACCTTGCTTTCTTGTCCTTGGATCACAAACCCTTCTGGTTGTTCCATATAGATTTCTTCTTCTAAGTCACCGTTTAAAAAAGTTGTTTTAACATCCATTTGGTGTACTATTAAGTTATAAATGGCTGCTATTGAAATGAGTACCCTAATGGATGTAATTCTAGTGACCGGAGAAAAGGTGTCGAAGAAATCTATATTTTCTCTTTGTCTAAAACCCTTGGCTACAAGGCGAGCCTTGTATTTCTCAATCGTTCCATCAGGTTTTAGTTTCTTTTCCAAAACCCATTTACAACCAATTGGTTTGCAACCCGGAGGTAAGTCTACTAGGTGTCAGGTCTTGTTAGATTCTAGAGAATTTATCTCATCATTAATGGCTTCTTGCCATAAGTCTGCATCCATAGATGACAGTGCTTCTTGAAGATTTATTGGATCTTCTTCTACATTATAGGCCGCATAATCGGGCCCATGGTCTTTAGCAACTCTTGCTCTTTTACTTCTTCGAAGTTCTGTTTCTACATTGTCGCTGCTTTCAGTGCTTTTTATCACAGGAATGTGACTCGATTGTGTGCCCCCACTATTTCTCGATTTGAAAGGAAATTTGTCTTCAAAGAATTCAACATCGTTTGATTCTATAATTACTCTAGCATTTAGGTCATAAAACATGTATGCCTTACTGTTTGCTGCATACCCAATGAATACGCATTCATAGGCTCTACTAGCGAGTTTAACTCGTTTCGGATCCAGAATTCTGACATAAGCCAGACAGCCCCAAGTTCTTAAATAAGACAAATTTGGTTGTCTTTTCTTTAATATCTCATAAGGTGAGATCTTAATTTTTGACTTGGGAACTTTATTCAGGACATAACAAACAGTTAATAAAATTTCCCCCCACCAGTGAGGTGCAGCGCCAGAATTCAACATGATTGCAACTACAAGTTCAGTAAGAGTCCTATTCTTTCTTTCTGCTTTACCATTCATTTCAGGAGAGTATGGAGCAGTCGTTTCATGTATAATACCATGTTCAGCATAAAAATCATTAAACAAGCTAGATTCATATTCGGTTCCCCTATCACTGCGAAGTCTCTTAATCTTCTTGTTAAATTGATTCTCAATTTCAGTTACATACACCTTAAACATGTCAAGCGCTTCACTTTTATTCTTCATTAGATATACATAAGTATAATCAGAGCAATCGTCAATAAAAGTGATAAAATAACGTTTATTATTTCTAGTTAAAATTCCATCTAATTCACATATATCAGAGTGTATAAGATCTAGGGGGTCAGATTCTTTTATAATTGATTTATGTGAAGTTTTTGTTATTTTAGCTTGACTGCAAAATTCACATTTATTGGAATCATTAACATTTAGTTTAGGGATTAGGCCTATGTGGCTTGCATTAGAAATGATTCGTTTATTAACGTGACAAAGTCTACCATGCCAAATATTAAAGTCACACAAAGAGTAAACAGAAGGAGAAATTTTATTCAAATCAACATTCAACTTAAACATGCCATCAGTGGCGTACCCTTTTCCAACAAAAATACTATTCTTAGTGATGGTGTACAGATCTGCCCCTAAAGTTTGATTAAACCCAGCCTTATTCAAAAGAAAACCAGAAACAAGATTCTTCCTAATTTCAGGAACATGCATGACGTCCTTCAAGATCAAAGTCTTTCCTGAAGTGAACTTCAGCTCAACATCTCAAATTCCAGCAACATTAGTGGTGTGAGCATCTCCCAACAACACTTTCTTATTTTCAGCATTCATGTATGTCTTGAACATAGCACGATCATAGCAGACATGACGAGTGGCGCCAGTGTCTATCCACCAACCATCACTTCCACCAACCATGTTGATTTCAGTGATCATGGCAATGAGTTGCTCATCAATCAGGTTGACCTGAGCATTTGAGCCAGCTACAGGTTTAGGCCTGCTCCTACATTTCTTTGCCATATGGCCCGGTTTCCCACAGTTGTAGCAAGAAAAAACCAGAGCATCATTTCTTTGAGGTGGTGGTTGTTGCTTAGCAAATGGAGCCGATAGGGCCCTAGAGGGATTCCCATTCTTAGTTCGGTTCATAGCATTGAGGTTCTGATTCTTTAAAGGTTTGCCCGTAGGCTTCAGAACCGCACCGAATTTCTTTTTGTTGTTAGACACAACTAAGACTTCTTCTTTCTGATCTTGTTTCCGAGCCTACTCTTCAATTCGGAGGCGAGTTATCAGACTCTCGATTGAAAATTCTTTTGTTTTGTGACGAAGCACATTTTTGAAATCTTTCCAACCAGGGGGCAGTTTGTCAATAATTACAGCAATTTGAAATTGTTCATTGAGGGGCATACCTTCTGTAATAATCTCATGAGCAATCTTCTGAATTTCGTGGCTTTGAGCTTCCACCGACTTCTCATCCACCATCTTGTAGTTCAAGTAGCGACTGACAGCAAATTTCTTCGCACCTGCTTCTTCAGTATCATATTTTCTTTGCAGAGCCTCCCATACCTGTTTAGCAGTCCTGTAGCTACTGTAATAGTCATACAGATCATCAGCAAGGCTGTTCAGAATGTGAATTTTGCACAGATAATCATTCTCGTGCCATAAGGCGATTTCTTTTCGGAGCTGTAGATCATCTGCTGCAACCTTAGCTTTTGCAGCATCTGAGTCAGACATTTTGGAAGCCCCGTCTGAATCTGCAAGTGAGTTACCATTAGGTAGTTCAGATGATGCAGAAGGGACAACTGGGATATCCTCAGTAAGAACGTGGGCAATCTGTTTTAGAGTTAAGAAAAACTTCATCTTAGCTTGCCAACGTTTGAAATTGGAACCCTCAAACCTGAAAGGTTTGTCAGAGACCGAAGCGGCCGCAGTAGAATCGATAATTTCCTCAGTTGCCATGGCAGTTATTAAAACGTCTTAAAATTGTTGTTTTCGGATTTAAAAAATTGAGTTTGGCACAAGGAAATTATCGAGACGAGTCGCGTACTAGGTCGCTTTCTTTAAGACGTTTCGCCGTACTGCCAAATTATGCAAAGCAGATTTACGACGACGCCTCCAGGATAAAACAGCCCGTTCTTAAAACTTACGATTATCGGTTGCACGCTGATAAATCGCTCTAGAAATACACCTTTCTAAATTAGTATCTGGCGCAAATAACCAGTCAAGAAAAGAAAAAATTGTAAGATGAAGAGAATAAAGGGAGAGAAGAAGGAAATCAAAATTCGTGTGAATTTGTTAAATCCAATGTACTCACTACTAAATTTCTACCCTGTATTTATAGGCAGCTAGTAAGGCTTAATTTCCATTCCCTTCAATGTGGGACTAAATTGAATCTTAATTTTCATTCCTTCAATGTGGGACTAAAGTGAATCTTAATTTCCATTCCTTTCAATGTGGGACTAAAATGAATCTTAATTTTCATTCCCTTCTATGTGGGACTAAAAATGAATCTTTTCAAATTCACTTCTATATTAGTTCTTACTTGTATTCATTTATTGCTCATTAATTGTCAACAAATGTTTCCAATTCCCACTCTAATCAATTAAAGTTCCAACAATATGTGCTTCAGCTTTGGCTTCTCGGATTACTATATCCTTCCTATAAATTTTATGATATTGCTCAATATGTTTTGTTTTAGACCTAATTCTTTGTGCAGCTCACATATAAAATTTCTGATAACAGGAACACTACTTTTATATATTATGTTAAAATAAAAATACAATCTTAGCCTTTATATAGACTTAAAGATTTCTGCTATTATAAGAAATTAAAGCAAATAAATTCTATTAATAAGTCATTATCTCTCGGTCTTCCAACTGCAAGAGACTCTTTATCTTTCCACTAACTTATTAGTAGAAACTCACTTAATATAACATTAAAGTTTATTCAACAAAGCTCTCCTGTAAACTTAAATGTTTCTACTATCCTCTATGCCAATCATCTTCTTACATTTATCAAAGAGTAATTTTGATAGCGGTTTTGTAAAGATATCTGCAGCTTGATCCTTACTCGCCACGTGCATCAGTTCTACATTTCCTTCTTTCACATGGTTTCTGATAAAATGAAAACGAACGTCTATGTGTTTGCTGCTTTCATGGTATACTGGATTCTTTGCTAGCTCAATTGAAGATTTGTTTTCAATTCGAATCTCCATTGCACTTTGCTGCTTCAGATCCATCTGGTTCAACAATTTTCTAAGCCATATTCCATGACAATCACACAAAGATGCTGCTACATTTTCAACTTCACATGTTGAAAGTGTTACTATCGGTTGCTTCTTAGAAAGCCAAGTAAATGCGGTATTTCCCATGAAGAACACATATCCTGAAGTGTTTTTTCGATCGTCTATATCTCTGCACCAATCATTGTCAGAGTAACCAACCAACTTGTAATCTTTTGTTCTTGAGTAAAACATTCCAAATGACAACGTTCCTTGGATGTACCTGAGGATTCGCTTCAATGCCTTCCAATGTGAATATGTTGTCTCCTTCATGAATCGACTTGCAATTCTGACACTTAAAGAAATGTCTGGCCTTGTACATGTGAGATAACGAAGACTACCCACCAGACTCCTGTATCTACCTGCTTCGACTCGTTCTCCTCCATCGAATTTCAACAGCTTTGCACCTGGTTCCATTGGTGTCGAATCTGGATTACAATATTTCATTTTGTATCTTTTCAGGATTTCCTTTGCATACGTCTCCTGTGATATGAAGAGTCCTGCCTCCACTTGTCTAACCTTCAGGCCAAGAAAAAATCTCATTAGATTTAAATTTGTCATCTCAAATTCTCGTGTCATTTTTTCTTTGAATTCTTCTATTATCTGATTATTACTACCTAGGAAGATGAGATCATCGACATAGAGAGCAACAAGCAACATATTACCTCCATTCTTCTTTATATAAAGGGAGTGCTCATAAGGACATTGCTTGAACCCATTCTTCTTAAAATATGTGTCGATACGTGTATTCCATGCCCGTGGTGCTTGCTTCAGCCCATGAAGTGCTTTTTTCAATTTTAGCACCTTCTTCTCTTCTCCAGCTTTTATATACCCAAGTAGTTGTTCGACGTAGACTTCTTCTTCGAGCACATCATTCAGAAATGCAGACTTGACATCCATTTGAAATATTGGCCATTTATATTGAGCAGCTTGTGAGATTAGTAGTCGAATTGTCTCCATTCTAGCAACTGGAGCAAATATTTCGTCATAGTCAAATCCTGCCTTCTGCTTGTATCCCTTCGCAACAAGTCGCTCCTTATATCGTTCCACTTTGCCTTGAACATTCATCTTTTTCTTAAATACTCACTTCACACCAATATGTTGACTTCCTTTTGGCAATTCGACCAGCTCCCATGTGTCGTTGCGGTCAATCGCTTCAATCTCTTCGTTCATGGTAGTTTTCCACTTTTTGTCTTGCAATGCTTCTTCAAAACTGACGTTTTCAGCATTTGCCAAGAGACATACAAGGTGCACCTCACTTGTCAAATCATACAACTCTTGCAGACTTCGCATTTTGAGTTGTCGAACTTCATCTTCACTGTCAGTAGTTTCAGAGTTTGTTGGTGTGCTAGTTGGTATAGCGACTGATGATTCTCCTGCTTCGACAATAGTTTCTGTCAAATTGTTCCAGTCCCATCTGCTTGACTCATTTATTCGCACATCTCGACTCACTATCACCTTCTTGCTTATCTGTTCGAGTAGTTTGTACTCTTTTGTCCTCTCACCATATCCAATAAATACATACCTTTTATTTTTGTCTTCAAGCTTTGTTCTTCGTTGATCTGGTACATGAGCATAAGCCACACTACCAAACACTTCTAGATGAGAAATTGTTGGTTCCTTTCCACTTCATACCTCGTGTGGTGTTTTATCATCTAGCTTCACATAAGGACATCTATTTTGAACATAAATGGCACATTGTACAGCTTCTCCCCATAACTCCTTCGACATGTTCTTGCTCTTGAGCATTGAACGAACCATGTCAAGAATAGTTTTATTCTTCCTTTCAGCCACAACATTTTTTTGAGGAGAATATGGCGCAGTTAAAAATCTTCTTATGCCTTCCTTCTCACAATAGTTTATGAAATATGTCGAAGTATACTCACCACCTCTGTCAGATCGAACGACCTTGATATGTCTATCAGTTGCCTTCTCCACCATTACTTTAAATTTCTTGAACACTTCAAATGCTTAGGATTTTTCTTTTAAGAAGTAAACCCACGTCTTTCATGAGAAATCGTCGATAAAAGAAATGAAGTACCTTTTGCCACTGAATGATTCTGGAGTGATTGGCCCACATATGTCAATATGAACCAGTTCTAGAATATGCTTAGCTTGATATTCCGCCTTCTTTTGAAATGAGGTTTTCGTCTGTTTGCCAAGAACACATTATTCACAAAATGTGCTCTCATACTCTATGTCTGGTAGCCCGTGCACCATGTTCTTTTTTGCCAACCTTCTCAAACCAGCATGATATAGATGGCCAAAGCATAGATGCCATAGTGACGCTTTGTCTTCGACATCGACTTGCAAACATTTTTCTCGAACGCTTCTCAGATTTAGTTTGTACATTCGATTTTTTTCCATTTCGACATGAGCAATCAGATGCCCTAGCTTGTCCTTCAAATGCAGTGTATGATCTTTTATAAGTATCAAATAGCCTTTTTTCTATAAGTTTCCCAAACTCAAGATGTTGGTCTTGAGATCTGGTACATAATAAACATCTTGGATTGATCCAATCGAGCCATCCTTCTGTAAGTAACAAATTGTACCTTTGCCTTCCACCTTCACCTTTGACGCATTCCCAAATGACACATGACCATCCTCAATCTTTTGCATCTCTTTGAACAGATATTCGTGACCACACATATGATTGTTTGCCCCTGAGTCGAGGTACCACAGAGTGTCATTGGTGTTGATTTCATTTTGAGCCATCAAGAGAAAACCTTCATTCGCTTCAGCTTCCAAAAATAGATTGGTTGTTTCTTCTACCTTCTTTTCGACTCGACAATATTTTGCAAGATGACCCAGTTTACCACAGTTATAACATTTGTAAGAGTTGAAATCCTTCACGTAATGACCATACTTCCCACACTTGTAGCATTCGAAGTTGGAGTAATTTGACCGACCACCTCTTCCTCGACCATGTCCTCTTCCACGCCAGTTTGGTTGATTCGACTGTCCCTTCTCTTTATTATATCCTTCAAGATTGCTGCTTTGACCACTTCGACCACTTTCACGACCCCCACGACCACGTCCTCTACCTCTAAAATTTTGAGAGTAGAGTACATTTTCGTCTTTGATTGACTCCTTGGTTTGATGTGCTTCCTCGACTGCTTCCTCCTTCTTTTTTATCTTACGTTGTTCGTGTGCTTCGAGAGAACCGGCGAGCTCTTTGACTGAGAGCGTCGAAAAGTCCTTCGACTCTTCTATTGCACATACAATATTCTCAAATTTATCTGTTAAAGATCTCAGAATCTTTTCGACAATTCGTGCATCAGTCACCGTTTTTCCATTTCTAGTGAGTTGGGTTGGTTCACCACTGTTTGTACATGCGTGATGTAGTCAGATACAGTTTATGACTCCTTCATCTGCATTCTTTCCAATTCGGCACGAAGAGTTTGGAGTCGAACTTGCTTCACTCGGTCTGCTCCTTTGAACATTTTTTCTAACGTGTCCCAGACTTCTTTCGATGTAGTTGAACCGGAAATTTTTTCAAATTCTGATTCGTCAACTGCTCAGAACAACATGTACAATGTCGTCTTATCCTTTGATCGCGTCTCTTTCAACGCCTTGTTTTGAGCTTCCGTATATCCCGCAGTGTCTGTTGGTTCTTCAAACTCATCTTTGGTCTTCGAAGAAGAGCTTTCATTCGGATACTCCAGTGTTCGTAATTTGACTTCGTTAGTCGTGAAAACGGAATTTGACTCATCACGTTTGCCATTAGCTCTGATGCCAATTTGATAACAGAAACACTACTTTTATATATTCTGTTGAAATAAAAATACAACTTTGGCCTTTATATAGACCTAGAGATTTCTGTTATTCTAGGAAATTAAAGCAAATAAATTCTATTAATAGGTTACTTTCTCTTGACCTTCCAACTACAACAGACTATTTGTCTTTCCACTAACTTATTAAGAGAAACTCACTTAATATAACATTGAAGTTTATTCAACAGTTCATTCAATGCTATCAACAAAGTATTCTCAACTTATATGAGCTCAAAAATATTGCATAGTTTTTCTTTGCAAAATATTTTTTAAATTATCCTTTGATTTCTTGTGTTTAAAACCAAATTGCTACTTTATTATTCACTCTTTTGGTTGAAAAAATGTGAATAAAACTTGGTTTTCGTATTTAGTCCTAAGTTAGACGCAGTGTTTGTTCCTTTTACTTTAACTTACATTTTGATATATGAATATTGGCAAAATTATTGTTTAGGTCCTTTAAGTTATTTTAAAATATCAAGTTAGTCCCTTACGTTTTTTTTGTAACGCTGGATCCTTTTTAAAAAATCTCCGTTATAATAAATTACAAACTCATATACTATTTGAGCTGGTTTTTCGCGCTAATCATGAATATGTAATTAGTTTTGCGTTTGATTGTGTATTTTGGTCGGATCGTTGATTTTTCATTATATATTTCGTCCGTTTTTACCTGATTCTCATGAATCATAACTTGTTTGATAAATTTGATTGCATATTCGTGATCAGTGCAAAAAACCAGTTCAAATGATATATCAGTTTGTAATTTATTGTAACGGAGATTTTTAAAAGGGATCAAAACGTTAAAAAAAAAATTTAAAGAACTAATTTGATATTTTAAAATAATTTTAATGACTAAAATAGTAGTTTTGCCATGAATATATTACCATTCACTGTTAGAAATTCTTTGTTTTTCTGCGGATTTACCTACGATTCTGAAAATATTTCCGTAAGATACGTGTTACCTGCGATTCTTCCTGCTTCTTTCTGTTCCCAACTAAAACCTTTGTGGATAATTAACTTAACAGGTAATGTCGCAGGTATAAGTCGCAGGTAAACAGCTAAATTCGCAGAATATACCGCAGGTAATTGAAATTTCGCAGGAAACGTCACAGCAAACAGAATGTCCACAAGTAAGTTCACAGATAACTTTTCTCTCAGTTTTTTAAGTTTTATTATTAATTGTGTTTAGTTCATATTTAAAATATTATAATTAATGTTAAATATCAAAGTAACAATAATATAAAAGTAAAAATCTAATTTGAATAATCCAATACAACACTAATCACATTCAAATTTTTAAAACAACCATACATTACTATAAAGTCAACAACAAATACTTCTAAAAGTTACATTACTAAAAATGACACAATCAAGTTACTAATAATCATTTGTCCAACCAAATTAATACGAAAAAACAATGCAAATTTCAAACTAGTTAACAAGAAAAAACAATCCAAATTAAAATTCACTACTAATGTGTTCACTAATGTCTTCATCTGATTCATCAACATCATCTTCACTTGGATTATCAGTTTCATTATTGGCTTGAGGTGGATGAGTATAAGATGCAGCAAATCTAAATGATTCATTAACAATGAAAGTTTATTGTCCGTCGGGGAGAATGATGTCGTCGATGTCAAACGCAATATCAAATGAAGGCCTGCATATAAATACCAGCTTCAATTCAATTAATAAGAAATAATATAAATTCATTAACATGTAACTATAATCGTTTTCTTATGAATAGATATCAACGACACCAACTCATTAGGTTTTCAAGAGGAAAGAAATACTCACCATAGTGAAAACACAATCAGCTACACACAATTCAGAGTATCATCTATCATAACATAACATCAATAATACACAATTACACATAACCTATGTTATTCACAAATATTTTCAATAACCACAGCAACCGATTCTTGTCTGGTTCAGATGATGGAAGCATTGAGCTTTGGGGTGCAGTACGAAATAAGCCAATTCACATTTTGAGGAATGCTCACGCTTTACTGACAGATAGCAAGAAATCTGACCTGAAAGACAATTAAAAACTTCCAAACGGTAACCTAGGTAATCCTTTAAATACCGTGTTTATACAAACCTTTCAAACTCGAGAATCATCATTGTTCGACAGTACACTCTTGAGTCAGCGCAGTTACTGTTTGTAGGAACAGTGACCTTGCTACATCTGGTGCTGGTAATGGTTTTGTTAGATTATGGGCAATTGAAAATAAGACCAAAGACATTAAATCTCTTAATAATGTACCATTGGTAACTAATCATCTGACTCTTAAAATACGAATGTTGAGATAATGATAAGTATATTTCTAACTAACCTACTGACATATCTAACTAAAGCTACTATGTTTATTAAACTAAAGCTAAATATGTATCTAACCAAAGCTAATGTAAACAGTTGCTGTATATATATTTTTCAATTAAGACTAACATGTTATAATAGAAAAGCTAATGTACTAATGCTATTATATTCTAAACTTATGGATATATCCTAAGCAAAATAAACCATATTATATTCTAAATTAAATGGCTTTATAAAGTTGCATTATCATGAATATCTCAAAACATTGCAATATCAAATGCCATAAAAAGATTGAATTCATGATCAGAATCAGCTAAAACTCTGTCCCATCTCAAATGTACTAATGCTATTCACATTTTGAGGAATTCTACTAAAATAAACCATATTACCTTCCATGAACTTCATTGATGTCTTTTTTAGTAGAATTTGGCCATATATCTAGTTCAATTTCTCGGACGCCTAGTTACAACGCCTTTATGATTGGCACATCACTGCAATAGCTACTCAGCTGATTTCCAGTAACATAGGAATTGTGTCCTGTGTATATGAAATTTGCTATGTATTCTGAAAGAGACAGAACCTGGTCACATAGTTCTCTAATATTTGACAAATCTAGTTTACCATTTTCAGTTCCCATAAATATCACAGCTGCTTCTTTCACTTCTGCTCAACTTCCTTTGTCAAAATCTGTAATGTGTTTCAGGATAAAGAAAAATATTAAAATATCAAAGTATGTGAAACTAGATATTATTAGTTTAAATAAGTGTCACAAGTTCAAGATACTGTATTATCAGTTATGTTGGCAATACCGCTTAATTACTTCTAGTCAAACCAAGGTTTGAAGTCAAATGTAATTCTACTTCGAAACCACCAAACACGTCAATGGATCAAACTCAAGTTTGTGACTCTAAACTTATTTTTGCCTATCACATTTCGATAGAAACAAAGCTTTTAAAGGGAGGTAACAAATCCAGTACTCTGTATCCACATAACTAGTCATAATCTCATTCATCAAAAGCTTATAAATAAACAAAACCTTTAGCAGTGTATACTCTCAAATCACAATCTAACCGAAAAATATTACCACAACGGAGGAGATGAAGTAACTTCTTTGGTAGTTCCTATTTTGTTCAAACTTTACAAATGCTCAACCTTTAAACTTGTATTTCAATTATACTCTAGATTTAAAAATTCAATATTGTAAACTTGTAATTCATTAATATGGAATTATAATTTTATTAAAGACGATAACTTTCATTAATAAATCAATCTAACTCCTCATTAATAAATGCATCTAACAGTTTCTGCTTTATGTTAGAAAACATATCATTCATAAAACCAAAAAAAAGTAAAATCAACATACTGTGACATTTCAACAAACACCTTGTTTACAAAAATCACCTAAGTTTATAATTAATCTAACGTAAAATCAGTAAAATCACATAAGCTTGATAATAGATATAGAAATAAAAAAAGTCTTGTCAGCACGTTTGTCTTATGTAGTTCATCACTTTTCATAAGCTCAAAACTTGAAAGTGTAACTGAATAAGATATTATGTACCTTTCGGGGTGAAAAGAGTTGTCGGAAGGTTCTTCATCCAGAAAGGGTATCTTCAACAGAGGTGCAATCTTTTTTCCACATTTGTGAAGGAAGCGCAGATTTAAGGTAATCCTGTGACATAGGGAACAAAATTGTTGAAAGGGTTAACGACGAGTGAGAACTGAGAAAGAGAGAGGGAGAGGAACTGTACCATGGGAAATTAGAGTCCGCAAAATTTGACGCTTTTTTCCTTTTTTGTTTTGAATTGAGAAAACACTTTCTTTTAACCGATTTTTCAGGTATATTTTAATTAGGGTAATGTTAACTTGTGCTCTTGGGGCATATGTTAAGAACTAAATTAAAAAATATTATTTTGAAAATTGTGTATAAACTTTAATTAAAGTATAAAAAAAATATTATTTTGAAAATTGTGTATAAACTTTAATTAAAATATAAAATTAATTTTTACATCGTGTTTTCCAATACAAATTTACTATAATTGGTTTTCTTAACCTGTGTCCCAAGAACACAACTTAACATTATCCAAAGAAAAAACTAATTTTCTTTCCCCCATTAACCAAATACAGACTTACTGTTTTAGCCTTAAAAAATAGATTTTTTTTTGTATTTTTAAAAATGAATTTTACAAAAATGTTATTTAAAATATTTTAAATTTTTTTAAATTTTTTTTTTATAAATTAAAAGATAAATTTTGACATACTATAACAAAAACGTATATTATTGAAGATCAAAACATAATTAAAATCACAATTTTTTCAAAACGTTGTATTTTAAAAATGATTTTTATGAAAAGTTCTTTAAAATAGCTTCAAAATTAAATAATTTTTTAAAATTTTGATATTCAAAAAAAATTTCGATAAAATGATAAAATACATAAAATAATATTTTAAGAATAACTATTCAAATCAAATTTTCATTGTAAATTTGTTTTACACTAAAATATATTTCATCCGCTCTTTTTTAAGTAACTTTTTGAATAGTTTTTTGTTTCTTTTTAATTATCACTTGCAAAGTTTAGGATAATATTAAATAAATTTTTGTTAAAATTACTCCTAAATAATTATTATCAAAAAATAAAAAAGTAAAATAAATGTGATAAATAATTAGAGGTATTATAGATTAAAAAAATTATTATATAAAAAATAATAATATTAATTAGTTTTTTTAATATTGATAAAAAAAATTAAAAAAAAATACTTAAAAAAAACTGAAGGAGTATTACACTGTAAAAATGTTTTTTAAAAAAAACTGCCCAAACTAAACACATCAGAGTATGTAATAGATTGGTCTATCATTAGACTAAAATTAAGAGAATATGGGATATGTTAAGTAGTAAATGAATTATTCATTCTTGTGTGCTATGACTATGACTATGAGCAGCCTATAGCCCTATCTATACTGTCATGTCCATAGCAAGCTTAGCCATCTATCTACCCCCAATGCAATCTGCATGGTACTAGTACCATAACAATATTGCTAATGCTCCTCTCATTCTCACAACCATTAGTAACAAAACAAATTGCTACAACTTTGTTCAGAATTACTAATTACTCCAACGGATTCTCCCTCCTTTTCACTGCAACAATTTAAGTTGGCAAAATAAAAACATTAACCCATTAATAGTAGAACAAATAAATAGATATACTTTAAATTAATTATGAGTAAAAGAATAAGCTTTGCTTTCACCATACATACTTGCCCTAAATAAACAATTCTTCACTCTTCCACTACCATCACTATCATTTTCATTTACATAAATTCAAAACCCTTTTCCTAATTAGAGTAAACACAGATAAAGAGTATTTCTTTACTAGTTAAAAAAGACCAACAAATTAAAAAAAACATCTTCACCCATCTAAGATTAAAAACCACCCCACAGAAACCAAAACCAACAACATAAGAGAATCAAAATGCAGCAAAGAATCCCCATTAAAAAGTACATCATCATGATCAAGAATATCTGTTATTTTGTAGGGATTAAGTTGACCCAAACTTTCACCATTTTGAGAAGAACAGCTTGCATTGTTTCCCAAACACAGCCCTATGTTTCCTGCCAACTTTAACTTCTGTTCAACTCTACTTGGCAAAGAGATTCTACCACTCAAATTGTTGTTCTCCAAGTTTATCTCATTAGCAAACTCCAAAAGCCCAAATTCTTCAGGAACAGACCCATCAAGTTGGTTGTTATCAAGTCCAAGATAAGACAAATTTTTCAAGTAAATCCCCATTGAAACTGGGATTTTACCTAACAAACCCATTTTAGAAAATCCTATTTTTTCAACACCGCCAAGCTTTTCCCATATTTCTGGAATTTTACCAGAGAGTAAATTTCCACTTAAATAAACTTCCTTTAAACTAGTTGTTTCTCCTAAGAACAAAGGGACCCCGAAATTACCAAAAAGGTTGAAACTTAGATCCAAAAACTTCATGTTTTGCAAGTGGATAAAACTCTCTGGGATCTTACAACCAAACCCGTTGTAGCTTAAATCAAGCTTCAAAAGCGAGGTGAGATTCCCAAGTTGTTCGGGAACACAACCTGTGAACCCGTTCTGACTAAGGTCGAGAATCTTGAGTTTCTTCAGCATTCCCAAACTCGGTGGAATCATGCCGGAGAGATTGTTTCTAGAAAGAGTTAGCTCTTCCAGGTTTGTATAATCGCCGATGTTGAAGGGAAATTCGCCGTGGAAGGCGTTTCCGATCAAGACGAGTCTCCTAAGAGAGGTGAGGTTGCGGAGAAAAGGTTCAATCGGAGAAACAATGGAAGGGTTTTGGATGAAGACTAGTTCTTGGAGAGATGGAGGGAGAGAAGGAAGAGATGTTAAGTGAAGTGGGTTACGTGTGTTGTTGAAGCATTTGTAGAAGAAGAGTTTCTGAAGATAGGGGAAAGAGGTGAAGAGAAGAGGGTTGAGAGTGGCGTTAGGGGAGCAAGGCGGGTTAGGTGTTTCATCGGAAACGTAACCGAAGTTGAGTTCAACAATGTGCGCTTTTTGTTGTTGGTTAGAAGGGTTGTAGTCGCAAACGACGCCGTGTGGGGCGGAGAGACAGAGATCGTCGGGGTAGTCAGTGGTCCATGGAATGGTTGGGTTGAGGGAGTTGAGAACAGCATAGAGAGCTTTCTGTTCAAGTGGGTCAATGGGAGGTTGATCTTGAGAGAATGAAAAAGAGATAAAGAAGAAGAAAAAGAATGCGTATAAGAGCGTTTGCGAGAAAGTTGAAAAGAGAAGCATTGTAATGAATGTAGAAGAAAAGAAAAAGGAATATAAGTTGAGGAGTGTGTGATGGTATTAATACTATGTTGAGTCATTTGAGATGGGACAGAGTTTGTTGAGGAATGTGTTATCTTGGTGCTGTTTTGTTATAATTGAAATGACAGAAGTGACCTTGGGTTGTAGTAGTAAATGAGGGAAAAGAAAAGGAAAGTGGTTGAAGGTGAAAAGATGGTGCAGAAGAAAAGGACAGGATAGGATGATTATTGTAGTGAGTGGGAAGGACAGAAAACTGCAAAGGAAGGAAACAGATATGCGCCGCATTCGCCGATAAACAGTGTCGCCTACAATACTGGCTAGAGAGCGACATGTAACAAAACTAACTACATCACGTGATGGATCGACTCTCTCTCTCTCTCTCTCTCATCAATCAAACAACTATCTGCTCTCTTTCTACTTCTAGACACACTGTGTTTTACCTTTATTTGTTTTTCTTCTTTCACACTCCATATTCTCTCTTGGAGTGTAAATTTTTATTCTTTTATGCCAATTCATCTTTAGCATTTTAATGTGTTATAGTAATCCCTTTTTAAAGTTGTAAGGTTTTGTCGGTTTTTCTAAATTTTAATGTTAATGTAAACTAGACGTCTGCCCGTTTTATTAAATTATTATCGATAAATATTAATTTAAAAAATATATAATATATTTGTATTAATATTTTATTGAATTAATTTTTTATTTAAATAGTTAATAGTAATTTAATACTTTATATTTTATAAAAAATAATAATATATTTTTAACATAATAAAAAAAATATTAAAATTTAAAAAAAATCTTCTCTCAATATAAAATAAGTCGTAATTTATTAATAAATTTTTAATCTATACTAATATATATAAAGGTAAAATAGATTTGATATAGCCTTTTTTATTTCCAAATATATCATTTTTTATTTTAAATTATAATTTTTTTTAACAAATGACAGTTATACGACGGTTCATCATCTTTCATATCATTATTTTTTTACTATTTTATAAATAATTTAAAATAAAAATAAAAATTAATAATACAATTTATATTTTACGTTCGTAGATATTGAAAAAAAGGGATAGACGGACACATCCCATCTGAACGCTAATATATTATGAAAAGAATGATACACTACACGTCCTCAACTACTTAATTAAATAAAAGATCTTTAAATAATTCTTTTTAAAATGCCAACCTCCATTCTCCGTGCTTTCGATTACTTAACTAAATAAAAAATTTAAAAAAAAACCTTAGTGTGATAGTTTTAAAAATAAATAAATAAATAAATAAATAAATATATATATATATATATATATATATATATATATATATATATATATATATATATATATATATATATATATATATATATATATATATATATATATATATATATATATAATTTCCAGTGTTTTCAATTATTATTATTATTATTATTATTATTATTATTATTATTATTTTTATTAAATATTTAAAATGTTTTTATATAATTATTTATTTTAATTTTGAGAATTTGATCTGAAAAAATTTTCCTTACAAATACTATTAATATTTATTATAAATTAACCATATAATATTTATTTTATATTAAATTATTATTATTATTATTATTATTTTGAGAGTTTGATCTATTGATGAAAAAATTATTAAATACTATTTAAAATACTTTTATTGTTAGAATAACTTCTCCATCATTTCATTATAATATATCCCTATATTAATGTTATTGGAAAGTATATTATGGTTAAAAATTAATATTTAATTTGATTTATTGTTTTCAAATTTAACATTATAAACGGTCATAAAGACTTGAATAGTATAGTTTATGAAAACTAAGATATAATGGTGATCAAATCAACAAATTATTCAACTTTTAATTGACAAATGATTCAGCGCGACATAAAATAATTTACAACCTTACAATTTATAAAAACAAATAAAAGTACAGTAAAATGTACTAAAAACATAAAAACAATAAGAATAACAATGTTGAAACTCTTATCTTGCATAATGTTAATTTTAATACTATAATCTTTTGAATATGAGAGAGAAACAATTACCTTAATAGGAAGTGCAAGTAACCTCTAAATAAAAAGAAAAGAATAATAAAATATATCAAAAAATGATAAACTATAGTTTATGAATAAAGAAAAAGGAGAAAAAAAGAATGATTGTAATACAAACTATATAGGTTGTGAAGATTGGTTAGAAAGAGTGATAGTGGAGATTGATTTGAGAGAATGGAGAGTGGTTATTAAAATCATAGAGTGGAGAAGTTATAATATTTTTATTTAATTAATTAATTAGAAGTATGTGTCATATTTAATTTTTTAGAATTAAATTAGAAACGTGTTTCATATTTAATTTTTTGAAACTTAATTAATTAATTACTAATAACTATTTATTATAATTAACTAATTAATATTATTATTTAGATTTATTAATATAAATTTGTGTGGGAATTATTTAATATTAGTGGTGGAGGTGTTTTGTATAATTATAATTTTAATTAATTATTTAATATTATTATTATTATTATTATTTATCATAAATCATAAATTTGTAGAAATTAAAATCTCAATATTAACTTTAAAATTTTTGGAGGGAAAATTGATGGAAGAAGTTATAGGATTATAATTTAGCATGATATTGTCAAATTTTACAAACGTGGATTAAAAAATAGATTATGGTTCTTTTAATTTTGTTTTTGTTTTCAGTACTAATATCTGATTAACTCGGTCGATTAATTCAGTATAAAAATTAATTCTGAAATCAAGTAATTTCAACATTTTTCTAATCATAATTGCGGAAGATTAAACCGTGATTTTCACTATTCAGTTCAACGTCAATCACTACTAAACTAATTAACAATTGAAAAGATAACGATTATTATTTTTTTACTTTGTAGTAGAACTTATTAATAGAATATATTTATTATTAAAATGGGTTATAAATTAAATATGTGTTGTTGGCAAGCAAACAATATGAAAAAACAAAAATTAGAAAAGAAAAAAAATCTATTAATTCACTTATAATACAAAATGAGTTCAAGGATGTAAATATGCCCATTGAAAAAGTTTGTTAGAGAAAAATGATATAACTAATCGGTATCAAACTCTAACTAACTAAATATTTGGTCGCAATTAAAGTACTAGAACAAAAAATAATATAAAAAAATCATATTGTAAGAATCTCTTTCAAACTCAAATTTATATCAATCATTCTCGATTGAACTAAAGAATAGAAAGATCCAAAATGTAGAGTCTTGTGAACAGGTCAGCAACTTAGTTATCTGAATTGAATGACATCAAATAGATAATTGTAGCATGTAACTTGCCTTAGACTAGATGGCAATTCAATTTAGTGTGTTTCGTTGTGTTGCACCCCAAAATTTGCCCTCACAATACAAGACTTTGTGCTTCTTGAAGGTTCACAAGGTTCACAAACTTCTCAACATCTACAAGACCTTTCATGAGGTTCATGAAGTCCATAGGTTGCTTCTTGAAGGTTCACAAGGTTCACAAGATTCACAATGTTTACAAAGCTTTCCTAAGGGTCATGAGGTCTACAAAGCCACTTCATGATGTTCACAAGGTTCACAAAGTTCACAATTGGTCAGAAGAGTTGACAATTCCCTCAGACAATGCACCTCCTAAGCAGTGCATCCGAAACTAGGGTTTTGACTTTAATCAGGCTAAATGGACTTCCAAGACTTCAAGTGAGCTTCATAACATCTTATATGTGTATAAGAACCCCCATGTCAAGTTTCAAGACTTTTCTCAAAAGTTTGCTCAGTCAGATGATCAGATAAGTCAAAAGCAGTCAATGCAGTTAAAAAGTCAAACTGAGGTCAACTGTGGTCAAACCAAAGTCAAACTTCATGATTTTTTGCCAACATCAAGTATATGAAGTAAAATTCATCATTTGATCAAGGGTTGATCATGATTCATCAAGGAGATTCCAGATCATCAATAATCAGGAGTTTCTAAATTAGGGTTTCCTTAGTAAAAGTCAACTGAACTTTGACCAGGCATAACTTTCACATACTTCATCACCAAGTCTCCATCCAAAGCTCATTTTGAAGGAAATTGAATTCTCTACAACTTTGATGTTGAAGGTTAAGCCCAAAAATGCTTTATTTGAAAGATATGATCTAAGACATTATGGGTCATTTCAAAAGTCAACAAAAAGTCAACAACTTCAAAAGGGCATAACTTGAGATTGGTAAATGATA
Organism: Lathyrus sativus; assembly: GCA_963859935.3. Lineage (NCBI taxonomy): Eukaryota > Viridiplantae > Streptophyta > Magnoliopsida > Fabales > Fabaceae > Lathyrus > Lathyrus sativus. The sequence continues at coordinate 466,692,367 of OZ012740.1, forward strand.
TGGACCTGAAACCAATGGGGTTGTTTAGAGGACTCTTCAAGCTTTCCAAAAAGTCCAAGAACACCATCATACCTTTAAAATTGAGAGAAATGTGCCCTTGCAAAGTTGGGCAATTTTGTGATGGTTTATGTTGAAAATGGAGGCTTAGAAGTATTTCTTTCCAAATGGGCTGCCTAATTTATGACCCAATCCATCTCATAACATGGTGCACGACCCAATTGACCAAAATTCATCATTTTTATTATTATTTATTTATTTATTATTGATTTAATTCATAAAAATCATTTTAAATAAATAAAAGATATAAAAATCTATTTTTGGGTGAAGATTTTGTTTCTAGAAATTCATAATCATTGATTGAATTAGAATGAGAAGGAAATCATGTGATCTCTCCCAAATTATTATTTTTTATTTATTTATTATTGATTTAATTCATAAAAATCATTTTAAATAAATAAAAAATATAAAAATCTATTTTTGGGTGAAGATTTTGTTTCTAGAAATTCATAATCATTGATTGAATTAGAATGAGAAGGAAATCATGTGATCTCTCCCAAATTATTATTTTTTATTTATTTATTATTGATTTAATTCATAAAAATCATTTTAAATAAATAAAAAATATAAAAATCTATTTTTGGGTGAAGATTTTGTTTCTAGAAATTCATAATCATTGATTGAATTAGAATGAGAAGGAAATCATGTGATCTCTCCCAAATTATTATTTTTTATTTATTTATTATTGATTTAATTCATAAAAATCATTTTAAATAAATAAAAAATATAAAAATCTATTTTTGGGTGAAGATTTTGTTTCTAGAAATTCATAATCATTGATTGAATTAGAATGAGAAGGAAATCATGTGATCTCTCCCAAATTATTATTTTTTATTTATTTATTATTGATTTAATTCATAAAAATCATTTTAAATAAATAAAAAATATAAAAATCTATTTTTGGGTGAAGATTTTGTTTCTAGAAATTCATAATCATTGATTGAATTAGAATGAGAAGGAAATCATGTGATCTCTCCCAAATTATTATTTTTTATTTATTTATTATTGATTTAATTCATAAAAATCATTTTAAATAAATAAAAAATATAAAAATCTATTTTTGGGTGAAGATTTTGTTTCTAGAAATTCATAATCATTGATTGAATTAGAATGAGAAGGAAATCATGTGATCTCTCCCAAATTATTATTTTTTATTTATTTATTATTGATTTAATTCATAAAAATCATTTTAAATAAATAAAAAATATAAAAATCTATTTTTGGGTGAAGATTTTGTTTCTAGAAATTCATAATCATTGATTGAATTAGAATGAGAAGGAAATCATGTGATCTCTCCCAAAATAGCAAGCACTCATGATCAAATATTTGAAATTTATACAATGATCTTTTTGAATATTTTTTGGATCAAATATCCACACAACACATCAATGATTCTGACCTAAATCCATCACACATATATACTAAGCACAAACATAACCCTAGACACGAATTTGCAGCAGCCTAAAGGTAAGATCAAAAGCACAAAAATCTTTCAAAAAGTCATATTCGGGTTCTCAAATTCAGAGCATTGCAAGGTATTTGGAAGACATAGCAAGCTTCCTTGGACTCTTCTGATCATAAATCATCATCCATATGCATCATATACACACCCAATTGCTCAACCCGAGTTCATCTTGACCTTGAATATTTTGTTTTCGAATCCATTGATTTATCATGTTTAAACTGTTTTTGATTGTTGTAGGATGTTTAGAATGAACTCTAGAACGATTCTGGGTGGTTCAATTGGATTTTCATTGCAGGAACAAGAATTCACCATGATTAGGGTTTTCGGCCCTCTTTAGGGTTTCACGATTTTCAAATGATAAATGGATTTGAAAAACATAGGACGATTGAAAAACTCAGTAGCAATACAATGGTGTAATCAATTTTGTGAAATTTTGCCGTTTGGATGAAGTTTGTGTTTCGCAGGGTGGAAGAACTCGTAACAATATTCGTAGGAGAAAACGTTGCAAAATCCGCAGGTAATGGGAGGAAGAAGAAGGCCAGTTCGCGCCTGTTTTCAAATTCAAATTTTATTAAAAAAAATAATATGAATTGTTCCTGGATATATTTCACAATTGTATGCTTAGCCTGATGGTTGTTGTGCTTCCTGGAAATCAAGCTGGCCTGGGTTCAAACCCCAGCCAGGTAAGTTTCCACTTTTTTTTCTTTCCTTTTATTTGATTTAAGTATTATAATATTAAAAATTAAATATATTATGTATATTTCTCAATAATAAATAAATAATAATAAAATATGTCTGTTTTCTTTAATTTTAAAAAATATGTTTTTTTCCACAAATTTTGTTTCTATATTTTATGTCTAAATTGTAATATGTATAAATTAGAAAATTTTTGTATATAACTAAATCCTATTTTTTTTATATAAACCCTAAAAATTTATTTCTCATATAAACCCTAATTTCATAAAACTCTAAAAATATTTTTTAATACAAATCTAATCCTATTTTTTTTTTTAATGTTATTTTCTAATATAATTATTATATATGTATGTTTACTATAATTCTTACAAATTTTTGTAAATATACTTATAAACATTTTTTTTACATAACTTTAGTTTATAAATAATTGTGCTTATAATAATTAAATTTTTTGTAGTAACTTCATGATTAAAATATAATTTAATAATTTGTAAATTAAAACAATTGTTTATTCATATTTGTTTTTTTAGTTGATTATATTAAAAAATTGTTAATTTCTTATTATTATAATATTTGGATTAATTTTGTTTATTCTTATTTACTAACCCATTTATATTCTAATCATGCTTATTATTTTGTTAAATATTGCTTACTAACCCCCTTTATTATTTATTATTGCTTATTTATATTTTATTTATCTTTGCTATTTAATTATTTTGCTTATTATTTTGTAATTGTTTCTTGGATGTAAAGTTGTTTAATTATTTAATTATCATTATGGTTAGTAATTAGGGAGTGTAACAACATGTATGTAATATTAAAATAAATTTAGATCGCTTTTAAATGAAGATAATTAAAATAAACACGTCACACACGTAAGTCGATTTTAATCGCCGTCTCACTTCCTAAGGATATCCCTCAAGTTGCCTACGAATAATGGTTAAGTGGGGTGTATAAAGCAAGTCCCTCAAATAGAAAAATCATCAAAGTCCCTTATGGTTGCCTTTACGAATCGAGTCCCTTTCGAAAAATGATGATGGTCCCTTATACGTGCTTATTACATCCCACAATGGCCTTCAAAGTCAAATTGTCCCTCACATGTCCCTTAACATCCAAAGTAAGGACTACCTACTCCATTATAGTAGGGATAGTCTTACTAAAGGAAAGAATGAAGAATAAGAAAGACCTTTAAACATTAGGGTAGGTTACTCCTTGTCATACCCCAAATTTGTCCATGTATATAATTTGCATATATATGTCCATTCACCAACCATTTTTCAAAATTCAAAAATGCATTGCTCCTATCATAAGAAGTGAGTTTCATTTGAAGTTCATTAAGGCGGGAATGTTTGCAATTAAGGCGGGAATGTTTACAATTGTCTGTGTATGGGCCAAATTTCGAGAACAAGTCTAGATTAGGTTCCAAGTGGATGTTAAGATTATGTGGTCGTGGAAAGGACATGTAATCCAGATTTGAATTAATTCAAGGAGTTAATGGATGGTTCTTGGCCACATGCTTGTTGGCATAACCATTAAAAGATTCAAAGGTTTAATTCAAGGTCATATGTTGGAAAGGTAATTCAAGATGCGATAATATTCGCGTGACGCTTCAATTCGCATGTTGTCTTATTCTTAAGAATTCGAAGTCATAATACAAATCATGTTTAGAAGACAAGGAAATTCTTGACGCCCATATATGCCAAAGCCATTCAATGTGTTTCGAGGATACTTTTATTCATAGGAATACTTTATCCAAGACAAGACTATTCAAAGCAATGAAAGGTCTAGCCACAATTAGATTAGCTTCTACAAGCTTGCTAGTCCTTTTAATTAAAGTTAAAGCCCAATAACTCTTGTCATTACAAAAAAAATATCTAAAATAAAAGTCCAATTTAAAAGAAAGATTTATATTGCTGTAACATCCAAGTGATACATTATAAATTGAGGATTATAACTTTGGTGGCTTTGACTTTGTTTAGCATCAGTGATTTGGACTTTATTATGTGGCCCATTACAAAATACATATTGCCTTTGGCTGCTTTACTTTTGGATCCCGTGAGAAACCGAAACACATGACTCACGGATGATAACCTGCAAATACAGCCACACCACATTTCTAGCTGAATAGCCACTTGCAATTCACAACAGACAAAGAAGGAACCATACCACCCAACCTGCAAAAACCGTGTTAATACCACAGCTCACCACAATGGTCCAAAATACAATTAAAGCAGTGCAAAACAGTGACAGAAGACAATACCTGCACGAAAGGACAATTTGGCTGGGACCCCACCGCAAGAATTGCAAAACAAACTTGATTCACCCAAAACACAACGCCTAAATAGCTTCCTGCACCAAAACGAAGTGAGGATTGTTATTCAGTAACCAGAAAAATAAGGGATGGTCACGAAAGAAACCAAAGTTGCAACTTGTTATCAAACCCCAACCAGCCTTGTGTATTTTGTTTCTTTCCATTTTATTCAACCTGCTACCATCAGACAATCCCAAAACCTCCACTACAAAACCTGCAGCCATGTACTTGCAGCAGATTTTATGGAGGCAAGCCACCCAATTTCTCTTGTTGGCGACCCCTCCAAACTCTGCTACAACTACCACCAGACAAGCTCTGCAACCAGCCCACACTATTGTGCTCAACACACCAGACAAAATCTGCGAACAGCAGCTACCACTACCCTCCAAATGTACCGAAACTGCTACCCTTCCTACAGCCTGCATAACCTGTACAAAAGGGACATCACAGAATGAGCAAAAAAAAAAAAATTCTCATTGGGAGGCAATAAGGATATTCTAACCTTAAAAGCCCTTCCTTTTTTTTCTGGGAAAAAAAAGGACTGCACACACAGGGCCTTCTTCCTTCAACTTAGACATACCATATAACTCAACTTATTCCTCCTTCAACAAAAATGATTCCTCCTCCAACATGATTGACCACGGTCCATTCACCAAAGTCCTCTTCTTCAATCCATTTCAAACACAGTGAAACTCATCGTTGTCACCTTCATCAAATAAACTCACAACCAAGCTTCAAAATCTGTGAAACAACCCATAACCCTTCTTCCATTTCTTAATCTTTCTTAGACAACCTCCAACTTCCCTAAAAAGGTTCTCCATAAACAAGCTCAGAAATACCTGAAATCAAGATCAATCAACGATCCCTGCAGCTTCTACCATCAGTTTTCTCACTGTTTGCAGCAGGTCCTGTTGAAACGGCGTCGTCATCATGTTCATAGTCTGCACAACCACAACAAACAAAACCTTAAATCATTTTGAATCAAACTCACAGTCACTCTTCTGAAAAGAAAAACTGAGGATATTGAAAGCTGGTCACCAAGTTCTCCTCAGGCATTTTATCAAACAGTTCACGAGCAGCGCAGACTCAACATCTTCACATTTATGATAACCCAGAATCATTCAACCACGTGAACTCAATCACCTGCAACCACCAGCAAACAACAATCCATCTTCGCTCAGCCATCATTAAGCTTCCATCACCGTGAGCTCCGGTCGTATGAACACTCAAACAACCTTCAATCGAACACCCCTCCTCTAAACTCATTTCGCCATTCGTCTACTGAAATCCATAAACTCCATCCACCGTTAACCTTCGAAAACAATCAACAAAACCCAACAACTCCATTAACAGACCTTCTACAAACCCAAACCCCTCTCTCGTTCTCTTCCTCCAGCTTTCACCAAGCCTCCTCCAAACGAAATCCACGATAAAGAACACCAACCCTAAAACCCCATATCAGAAGACAGAATCAGAAAGAGAAGAGGGAAAACGGATGTCGATTTGAAACGAGAAAGAAAATGACGAATTGAACGAACCTTTACAAATCTGGAAACAAAACTGAGACAGAGCCAAATGAACACGAACGAAGACGAGGATAGAGATTCGCGAGACGAAAAGTTGACATTGCTTTCCATGGTTTGTCTGGTCCGTTGAAGGTCACGCCGCCGATTGAAGCTTTTTAGGTTTTTACTTTCAATTTCACCCTGATGATGATGAACGTTTCATTTCAAGTTTGTTAGATTCACTCTTACCCTTTTTTTAAAATTTCTTTATTTTGTTTTTGTTTTATTTTCGATTACTTATTTTGTTTGTTAATTATTTTGTTTGTTTGTTACTTATTTTGTTTGTTAAAGTTTTATTTTCAATTATTAATTATTTCTTTTCGTAAATATATTGATTCATTTAGTTAATATTATAATTCTCTAAAAAGCTATTTTTATTTTTTTTGTATATATTATTTTCATGATATTTAGCATATTAGCTTTATTTTATTTTAGTAGTATAATAGGGTTATATATCTATATATATTAGTTCTTATTTTATTATTATTTAAAATTTCTTATACTTTATTTTTAAAGTTGAATTCCATTTCTCTTTTGTTATTGGGCATTTTGTCTCATTTTCCGTTTTTGGTCGATGACGAGACCTCCGTAATTCATTACCAGTCAAATTATTGACAAGTAATGTTGGATCTGAGACCACCCCTTTTCTCTCTTCATTACTTGTCCCGACTCGATTCAAAAACTTTGTCAAACAATTTTCAAAATCAAATTATCTTTGTATTGAATTAAAAAGAGGGGATTAAGTGTAGACTTTCTTCCTCTCCGAGTGTTGGGATGCCCACTGTAGTGAGGGTGGTTCCGACACTCGTCTTTCAATATGAAGACGCTTCCCGTCCATTTTCAAATCTCATCTCCTTAAAATCATTTCTTTGTGTTGAGCTAAAAAGAGGATTGGGTGTAGACCTCTTCTTATTCGAGCGTAGGGATGCCCACTGTAGTGAGGGTGATCTCGATGCTCGTCTGTCAATACAAAGACGCTTCCAACATTTCTCATAAAACCCCGGTCTCGTACCGAGTATACTTTCAGTAATAAATTGATTTCTCTTTGTATCGAATTAAGAAGAGAAGATTGGGTGTAGACCTCTTCCTCTCCGAGTGTTAGGATGCCCACTGTAGTGAGGGTGGTCTCGACACTCGTCTTTCAATACGAAGACGTGACTTCTTTATCCACCATCTCGCTTTCACAACTTCCTTCCACAATTTTCACACCTAAAACCTCGGTCCTGTACCGAGTGCATTTTCAAATCATTTTCGTAACAAATACTTGAGTGGTCGTGGAGTGGTTAGGCGTAGGCCTTCTCCTATCCCGAGTGTTGACGTTTACCGTAGGGTTCTCTGTCGCAAAGCACTTACCATTTAAAACCAAAAAAAACATCTTTAATAAGAGAACGAAGTTCTCTTTGCATTGAATTAAAGAAAGAGGATTGGGTGTAGACCTCTTCTTCTCCGAGCGTAGGGATGCCCACTGTAGTGAGGGTGGTTTCGACGCTCGTCTTTCAATACAAAGACGCCTCGTTCGCCACACCTTTTATAACAAAAAACTTTGAGATAAAGAATTGGGTACTACCCGTAGGGGTTACTATCCGAGGACATGTCTCTCCCCCTAAAAAACAATCCAACCAATCAAACGTGACTCCTTGCCCCGCGTGGCGAAAACTAATCAATCTTTCAAAAGGATATGATACGTCCATTCTACCGCAAACAGGAATGCCTAAGTCTCCAACGAGCGAGCAGCAAAACACCTAACTGCTAGAATGCGCACGATAGCATCATCCATAAAAAGTATCAACACACCGTAGGCCGAACTACGGCTGCTCTGATTCTTTACTTCTTTTAAGTAAAGATACGTAGGCACAAGGGCCACAATCCTTGCCGAGCACATCCCCCCATATATTTGTAGTTCCCCGAACTACGTCGACTCTGATTTTCTCACACCCGTTGAGAATACGTAGGCCTAGGACTACGAAGTCCTATCGAGTCTGTTCTTTCTCTTTTCTTTCTCGTTCTCTTCTTCCTCCTAACCTCTCATTTTCCTGTTTCTAACCCTTCTTTTACCCTGTAGAACACTTTTTATAGCATAGTATTTAAGCAAATAAATTCACACGTCGACAAACAAAAGGTTCCCATCGAGTACGATGGATGCGAGGGGTGCTAATACCTTCCCCTCGCATAACCGGCTTCCGAACCCGTTCATGGTTGCGAGACCATCTTATCCATTTCTTTCTTAAGGTTTTCTCGATATTTTCCTTTCCCCTCATGGGATAAATAAAGTTCGGTGGCGACTCTTCTGTCTATCTTTTTCGCCTCCCCGTCGTTGCGCGATGCATTTTTCGAGTAGCGACAGCTGGCGACTCTGCTGGGGAATGCCCAGCGAGCCAAGCCTATTTTGTTTGTCGTGTTTATGATTTTATTTGCTTTATTTGTTTATGCTTTGATTCTCTAACTTGTTGGGTTTATTTGGGATGGTTTGTGAAGATAAGGCTTTCTACCCGAGCTTTCGAGTATACACTAAGTTAGGAGGTGGATTCTTTCTAATTTGCGAGACTTAGGACTCGTTGAGTTGGAGCGAATTCCACCGCTCAGATGAGACCCCATTGGAATGATTATGTCTTACGTGTAGTCGTAATGACGTCTTTATTTCTGATGTGGGAGTCCGCGACTCTGAGGACCTTTGTAGAACCTTATTCCAAAGGTTGCTAAGACATGACTCTGTGTTCATCCTTTGAAGGGATTACCGTCTTACGAGTAGTCGTTATGATGGAAAACTTTCGAGGGTTAGTACATAGGACTTTGTTTAAAAGCCTTTGGGATACCCTCTTATAAACCAATAGATAACCTACCCGATGGGAGAGATGTTTTTTTTGTTGTTTTGCAGGACCTGTGACTTTGATCTCGCTATTGTTCTTTCATCATGTGCTCATTACATTACATTTGCATAAGCATCTCTGCATCATTTCTTGCATTCCTTACAACCCGATCTTACACGCCGCTTACCCTTTCAGAAAGAGTAAAGCAAGCTGACTTCACGGCATCGGTATAACACAAGGAACAGCCAGAAGAGAATCATGGATCAGATAGAACAAGACCAGGCTACTATGAGAAGCGAGATGCTAGGCATGAAAACGCAGATGAATCAACTCATGGAGGTGATTCAGAATATGGCCAGAAGTCAAGAGGAGATGAGACAAGCAGCGGAGAGGAGCGCTAATCAGACTTTGGCTGGTGCAGTTCCCAATGCAAGTGGTGCAATTCCAATTCCTGTTGATGCCATCCCAACCCCTGTTGGGGCAATTCCTACTTCTGCCGGCGCCGTACCTATCAACACCGCCCATCCGCCAGTCGGTACTACTCATCCTCATGGTACTACGATCCCAACACAAGTCTAGTACGACGATCATGAAGGTTTTTATGAGAATTCAGGTGAAGCATATGGACCACAGACCGCCGAATTAGAGAAGAAATTTAATGCTTTACAGGAGATAGTGAAGACATTGCAAGGCCCCGATGCTTTGGGACTGGATGCCGCTGAAATATGTCTTGTACCCGGAGTCAAGATACCTCCAAAGTTTGTAATTCCAACCTTTGAGAAGTACAAGGGTAACAGTTGTCCTAAGACCCGCATAAGGTCTTACTGTAGGAAGATGGCCGCCTATTCTGATGACGAGAAGCTACTAATCCATTTCTTTCAAGATAGCTTAACAGAGGCATCCCTAGAATGGTATATGCACCTTGAACGATCCAACGTAAGAAGCTGGAAAGAGTTAGCAGACGCTTTCGTGAGGCATTATCAGTATAATACTGACATGGCTCCGAATCGTATGCAGCTTCAGAATTTGACTCAGAAGCCGAATGAGTGTTTTAAGGACTTCGCGCAGAGATGGAGGGGGGTAGCTGCAAGGGTACAACCTCCGTTAATGGAGAAAGAACTGACAGACCTATTCATGGGCGCGCTACAAGGACCGATCTTTGAGCGGTTAGCATCCTCAACTTCCACAGTGTTTTCTGAACTTGTCATGGCTGGAGAAAGATTAGAAAATTTCATGAAGACGGGAAAAATTCAGAATGCAGGCGAATCTGCAAGCGGGGTCAAGAAGCCTTATCAGGGTTTCGTTAAGAAAAGGGAAGGCGAAGCTAGTGCAGTGTTCACCAACAGAGGAAGAACTCATCAGGGTTATCATCATGTTGCTGCTGTAGCTCCACAACAGCCGTTGTCCATTCCAGCAAATCAACCCGTGTTTCAACCAAACAGGCAACAACAATCCTATCAACCAAGACAAAATCAATACCAGGGTCTACAAAGACAGAGGAGGCCAGAAAGAATATTTGATCCAATCCCGTCTACATACGCCAAGTTATTGCCATTCCTATTGAAGGGAGGTCTTGTTCAGCTTAGGGAGATGAGGGATCCTCCGGAGGTTCTTCCTTTTGGATTTGATGTCAATGCCAAATGTGAATTCCATTCTGGTTCCCCAGGCCATGACATTGAAAATTGCAAGACTCTGAAGCACCTTGTACAAGATCTCCTCGATTCAAAGGCGATAAACTTTACCCGAAACACCCCTAAACATCAAGACTAATCCAATGTCAACTCATCACTCAACAAATATGATTGAAGAATCCTTTGGTCATCTCCAAAAGCCGGTGGTCCAAGCTGGCAGACATCTTCAACATTAGCAGTCCTTAGATGCTTTTCTCATTTGCATTTGTAATTTATTTTCTGTCAATTGCTACTTGTTATTTAAACATTATTATGTTGAATGGTAACATTAATGAAATGATTATGCGTTTTCCGAATTAATTATGTCGCATTCGCTCATTATTTCCACCTATCACAATCACAGACACATATATTTTTATCCACTCCACTTTTTCACTGTTGTTTAGCAATATTGGAGGGAGGATGACGAAAACGAAATACCCATAATTGCAAACCGTATGTTTTCGGACCAAATCTCGTCAATGATGTACCGGCATTGTTTCAAATCCCCTAAACACCGGAGATATAAGGAGTTAATCCCTCGTCAACCACTTCGAGCCTAGAAGTAGGAGTTTCCTTCGGATATTCAAACCCTTAACACTCAACCTGGGGCAGGGTAGTTATTCAGTTAATCCAACCTCGCATTCAAAATCCAAAGACAAGACGGTTGTTCATCAATGACCCATGACTTGGCAGTCACAATCTTCCAACAAAATTCGAAAAAATCAAAAGTCTGCTAAGTCAAGCACCTCAAAGGGGACTTAGGCAAAAATTAAGGCAATCCCGATGGATCTAACAAGCACAATCAGTTCATGCAAAAGTTAGGGATCAATAAACAAAAGCAAAAGAGGTCCCCAAACCCTCAGCAAAAACAAAATGAGATTCAGTGGTCACCCAAATCAAGGGGCTACTGACATCCATCAAAATAAGGTGACTGCCATCTCAGGCAAACCCTGAACCATTAAGCTTACACCGTCAAGGTAAACATGCATAGAATTAACTGAATGTAGGTATGGAGATCATCAAGAAGAAGGGGTGGGTACAAATTAAGTTTGAGCCTAATATCCTTTGTTCTATAACCGCGAACCAGACCACGTTACAACCCTCGAAAGACCTAATTGAGGCGGGGTTTATTCTGAAAGCATACTATTGCGAGGTTGCGTAACCTGACTCCTTACAATTTTGCTAATCATCAACATTGGTGTCGGTATCCTTGCTATATCTTTCACGCCAATCCAGTTAGCACAACGTTTGGACTAAATGGTCCATTCGTTTCACTCTCACGACACGTAATAAAAGACAATTCTTTCAAAAAACATGCATGAACTTTGCATTGAGATTACCATTCGTGAACAAAAATTTTGTTTACAAGTTAGTAGTTGGCATTAAAGAAATTCCAACACAAAGCAATCGAGCATAACTGGATTATTCAGCGGTCTGGACAAGAACCAAGTATACCATATAACCTATTAAACTTGGGGCATTGACATCCGAGAGCAGGAAATCAGTCAGTCTGAGGCAAATCCCCAGGCGTCGGTCGACCAGGGGGCAAATCATTCATGAAGCGGTTGATCAGAAGAGAATCATCTTGAGAATACTGATCAGGGGCAGGCCACCCAGAGTTTCTTTGACTTAAGAATAGGTCCCTCCGATGTTCAATCGAGGTAAGTTAAGTCGCTTCCACGCTCTTTCAGGGGAAAGCTACTCCAAGAGTACGTTGAAGCCAACTACCACAAGGATAGGCTAATGAATCCATTTGTGGTACAAACTCTGGGGCAGATCATCTCGAGTTCGTCTCATGGCAAGCTGCTCAAGAAAGTTCATTCTCGTCAACAACTGTTAAGTGTAAAACGATGTCAGGAAGTCAGGCTTGTCCTCCACTTTCCCACATAACCCAGAGCCCAATCTGCATTGGCAACCACCAAAAGTCCGCCACGTCGGCACCTGCATTCCCATTACCATCTGCGATCATATGCATCATACGCATTGCATTCGGCTTTATAAGCATCTTGCATCATACGCATATCCAATATCGTATCATGTTTCTCCAGCCCTTGCATCTTCGCGCTCTAGCATTCGCATTTGCATTTCCATTTATGGAACATCATTATCATTAAGTATCCGCATATGCGAGTTCATATCTAGGATCAATCTTGAAGATTCCCAAGATCATCATCAACCCAGTCAAGGGCATTCTCAACAAGACTGTGGGCGTTCCCCACAAAGCTGTGCAATATTTGTTGGGCAAATCCAAGAGCTTCAACGCAATCAGCAGCCCAGTCAGGGGCGTTATCTGCAAAGGCCGTGGGTCATCCCACGAAATTCAAGAAAATCGTAAGCAAGATTTAGCCCAGTCAGGGGCATTTCTTCAAGTTCATGGGCGTTTCCCAGCGAGTTATCTCCAGCAGACTTCAACGATAAGTGGCAATCTCTTCAGAGAAGCTTATCCATCTTCAGCGATAAGTGGCAATCTCTTCAGAGAAGCTTATCCATCTTCAGGGATAAGTGGCAATCTCTTCAGAGAAGCTTATCCATCTTCAGCGATAAGTGGCAATCTCTTGGGAGAAGCTTATCCATCTTCAGTGATAAGTGGCAATCTCTTCAGAGAAGCTTATCCATCTTCAGCGATAAGTGGCAATCTCTTCAGAGAAGCTTATCCATCTTCAGCGATAAGTGGCAATCTCTTGGGAGAAGCTTATCCATCTTCAGCGATAAGTGGCAATCTCTTCAGAGAAGCTTATCCATCTTCAGCGATAAGTGGCAATCTCTTGGGAGAAGCTTATCCATCTTCAGCGATAAGTGGCAATCTCTTGGGAGAAGCTTATCCATCTTCAGCGATAAGTGGCAATCTCTTGGGAGAAGCTTATCCATCTTCAGTGATAAGTGGCAATCTCTTCAGAGAATCTTATCCATCTTCAGCGATAAGTGGCAATCTCTTGGGAGAAGCTTATCCATCTTCAGTGATAAGTGGCAATCTCTTCAGAGAAGCTTATCCATCTTCAGCGATAAGTGGCAATCTCTTCAGAGAAGCTTATCCTTCACCCAAAGATAAGTGGCAATCTCTTCTGAGAAGCTTATCCTCCTATCATCCTTTTGGTGTTAGGGTTGATTTTATTTCGCTCCATCATCCTTTTGGTGATGGGTCTGGCATCCTTTTGGTGTCATGACTAGCGTGTTTTCCATTATCCTTTCGGTAATGGACTCCTTACATCCTTTTGGTGTCGGGTTTATCTTATGTCGCTCCATCATCCTTTTGGTGAGGGGTCTGGCATCCTTTCGGTGTCATGATTAGCGTATTTTCCATTATCCTTTTGGTAATGGACTCCTTACATCCTTTTGGTGTTAGGGTTGATTGTGTTTTTGGTGGTAGTAGACGTGTGTGTTTTATCCCATCATCCTTTTGGTGATGGTGACCTGTTGCTATTTTTCACAGTTTGCTTAGAATTATACCTCATCCAGCGTGTTCAATTCCCGGGCATTTCTTTCTTTTTGGACAAATTCAGGGTCTTCTTTGTATCTAATTGACTTCTACCTTGAAAGAATAAACTCCATAGTAGTTCATCTTACTCGTTTTAAGCCAATTAGACAGGGGCATCTGTCATACCCCAAATTTGTCCATGTATATAATTTGCATATATATGTCCATTCACCAACCATTTTTCAAAATTCAAAAATGCATTGCTCCTATCATAAGAAGTGAGTTTCATTTGAAGTTCATTAAGGCGGGAATGTTTGCAATTAAGGCGGGAATGTTTACAATTGTCTGTGTATGGGCCAAATTTCGAGAACAAGTCTAGATTAGGTTCCAAGTGGATGTTAAGATTATGTGGTCGTGGAAAGGACATGTAATCCAGATTTGAATTAATTCAAGGAGTTAATGGATGGTTCTTGGCCACATGCTTGTTGGCATAACCATTAAAAGATTCAAAGGTTTAATTCAAGGTCATATGTTGGAAAGGTAATTCAAGATGCGATAATATTCGCGTGACGCTTCAATTCGCATGTTGTCTTATTCTTAAGAATTCGAAGTCATAATACAAATCATGTTTAGAAGACAAGGAAATTCTTGACGCCCATATATGCCAAAGCCATTCAATGTGTTTCGAGGATACTTTTATTCATAGGAATACTTTATCCAAGACAAGACTATTCAAAGCAATGAAAGGTCTAGCCACAATTAGATTAGCTTCTACAAGCTTGCTAGTCCTTTTAATTAAAGTTAAAGCCCAATAACTCTTGTCATTACAAAAAAAATATCTAAAATAAAAGTCCAATTTAAAAGAAAGATTTATATTGCTGTAACATCCAAGTGATACATTATAAATTGAGGATTATAACTTTGGTGGCTTTGACTTTGTTTAGCATCAGTGATTTGGACTTTATTATGTGGCCCATTACAAAATACATATTGCCTTTGGCTGCTTTACTTTTGGATCCCGTGAGAAACCGAAACACATGACTCACGGATGATAACCTGCAAATACAGCCACACCACATTTCTAGCTGAATAGCCACTTGCAATTCACAACAGACAAAGAAGGAACCATACCACCCAACCTGCAAAAACCGTGTTAATACCACAGCTCACCACAATGGTCCAAAATACAATTAAAGCAGTGCAAAACAGTGACAGAAGACAATACCTGCACGAAAGGACAATTTGGCTGGGACCCCACCGCAAGAATTGCAAAACAAACTTGATTCACCCAAAACACAACGCCTAAATAGCTTCCTGCACCAAAACGAAGTGAGGATTGTTATTCAGTAACCAGAAAAATAAGGGATGGTCACGAAAGAAACCAAAGTTGCAACTTGTTATCAAACCCCAACCAGCCTTGTGTATTTTGTTTCTTTCCATTTTATTCAACCTGCTACCATCAGACAATCCCAAAACCTCCACTACAAAACCTGCAGCCATGTACTTGCAGCAGATTTTATGGAGGCAAGCCACCCAATTTCTCTTGTTGGCGACCCCTCCAAACTCTGCTACAACTACCACCAGACAAGCTCTGCAACCAGCCCACACTATTGTGCTCAACACACCAGACAAAATCTGCGAACAGCAGCTACCACTACCCTCCAAATGTACCGAAACTGCTACCCTTCCTACAGCCTGCATAACCTGTACAAAAGGGACATCACAGAATGAGCAAAAAAAAAAAAATTCTCATTGGGAGGCAATAAGGATATTCTAACCTTAAAAGCCCTTCCTTTTTTTTCTGGGAAAAAAAAGGACTGCACACACAGGGCCTTCTTCCTTCAACTTAGACATACCATATAACTCAACTTATTCCTCCTTCAACAAAAATGATTCCTCCTCCAACATGATTGACCACGGTCCATTCACCAAAGTCCTCTTCTTCAATCCATTTCAAACACAGTGAAACTCATCGTTGTCACCTTCATCAAATAAACTCACAACCAAGCTTCAAAATCTGTGAAACAACCCATAACCCTTCTTCCATTTCTTAATCTTTCTTAGACAACCTCCAACTTCCCTAAAAAGGTTCTCCATAAACAAGCTCAGAAATACCTGAAATCAAGATCAATCAACGATCCCTGCAGCTTCTACCATCAGTTTTCTCACTGTTTGCAGCAGGTCCTGTTGAAACGGCGTCGTCATCATGTTCATAGTCTGCACAACCACAACAAACAAAACCTTAAATCATTTTGAATCAAACTCACAGTCACTCTTCTGAAAAGAAAAACTGAGGATATTGAAAGCTGGTCACCAAGTTCTCCTCAGGCATTTTATCAAACAGTTCACGAGCAGCGCAGACTCAACATCTTCACATTTATGATAACCCAGAATCATTCAACCACATGAACTCAATCACCTGCAACCACCAGCAAACAACAATCCATCTTCGCTCAGCCATCATTAAGCTTCCATCACCGTGAGCTCCGGTCGTATGAACACTCAAACAACCTTCAATCGAACACCCCTCCTCTAAACTCATTTCGCCATTCGTCTACTGAAATCCATAAACTCCATCCACCGTTAACCTTCGAAAACAATCAACAAAACCCAACAACTCCATTAACAGACCTTCTACAAACCCAAACCCCTCTCTCGTTCTCTTCCTCCAGCTTTCACCAAGCCTCCTCCAAACGAAATCCACGATAAAGAACACCAACCCTAAAACCCCATATCAGAAGACAGAATCAGAAAGAGAAGAGGGAAAACGGATGTCGATTTGAAACGAGAAAGAAAATGACGAATTGAACGAACCTTTACAAATCTGGAAACAAAACTGAGACAGAGCCAAATGAACACGAACGAAGACGAGGATAGAGATTCGCGAGACGAAAAGTTGACATTGCTTTCCATGGTTTGTCTGGTCCGTTGAAGGTCACGCCGCCGATTGAAGCTTTTTAGGTTTTTACTTTCAATTTCACCCTGATGATGATGAACGTTTCATTTCAAGTTTGTTAGATTCACTCTTACCCTTTTTTTAAAATTTCTTTATTTTGTTTTTGTTTTATTTTCGATTACTTATTTTGTTTGTTAATTATTTTGTTTGTTTGTTACTTATTTTGTTTGTTAAAGTTTTATTTTCAATTATTAATTATTTCTTTTCGTAAATATATTGATTCATTTAGTTAATATTATAATTCTCTAAA
Organism: Lathyrus sativus; assembly: GCA_963859935.3. NCBI lineage: Eukaryota > Viridiplantae > Streptophyta > Magnoliopsida > Fabales > Fabaceae > Lathyrus > Lathyrus sativus. The sequence goes on from OZ012740.1 coordinate 466,709,562, forward strand.
AAGCTATTTTTATTTTTTTTGTATATATTATTTTCATGATATTTAGCATATTAGCTTTATTTTATTTTAGTAGTATAATAGGGTTATATATCTATATATATTAGTTCTTATTTTATTATTATTTAAAATTTCTTATACTTTATTTTTAAAGTTGAATTCCATTTCTCTTTTGTTATTGGGCATTTTGTCTCATTTTCCGTTTTTGGTCGATGACGAGACCTCCGTAATTCATTACCAGTCAAATTATTGACAAGTAATGTTGGATCTGAGACCACCCCTTTTCTCTCTTCATTACTTGTCCCGACTCGATTCAAAAACTTTGTCAAACAATTTTCAAAATCAAATTATCTTTGTATTGAATTAAAAAGAGGGGATTAAGTGTAGACTTTCTTCCTCTCCGAGTGTTGGGATGCCCACTGTAGTGAGGGTGGTTCCGACACTCGTCTTTCAATATGAAGACGCTTCCCGTCCATTTTCAAATCTCATCTCCTTAAAATCATTTCTTTGTGTTGAGCTAAAAAGAGGATTGGGTGTAGACCTCTTCTTCTTCGAGCGTAGGGATGCCCACTGTAGTGAGGGTGATCTCGATGCTCGTCTGTCAATACAAAGACGCTTCCAACATTTCTCATAAAACCCCGGTCTCGTACCGAGTATACTTTCAGTAATAAATTGATTTCTCTTTGTATCGAATTAAGAAGAGAAGATTGGGTGTAGACCTCTTCCTCTCCGAGTGTTAGGATGCCCACTGTAGTGAGGATGGTCTCGACACTCGTCTTTCAATACGAAGACGTGACTTCTTTATCCACCATCTCGCTTTCACAACTTCCTTCCACAATTTTCACACCTAAAACCTCGGTCCTGTACCGAGTGCATTTTCAAATCATTTTCGTAACAAATACTTGAGTGGTCGTGGAGTGGTTAGGCGTAGGCCTTCTCCTATCCCGAGTGTTGACGTTTACCGTAGGGTTCTCTGTCGCAAAGCACTTACCATTTAAAACCAAAAAAAACATCTTTAATAAGAGAACGAAGTTCTCTTTGCATTGAATTAAAGAAAGAGGATTGGGTGTAGACCTCTTCTTCTCCGAGCGTAGGGATGCCCACTGTAGTGAGGGTGGTTTCGACGCTCGTCTTTCAATACAAAGACGCCTCGTTCGCCACACCTTTTATAACAAAAAACTTTGAGATAAAGAATTGGGTACTACCCGTAGGGGTTACTATCCGAGGACATGTCTCTCCCCCTAAAAAACAATCCAACCAATCAAACGTGACTCCTTGCCCCGCGTGGCGAAAACTAATCAATCTTTCAAAAGGATATGATACGTCCATTCTACCGCAAACAGGAATGCCTAAGTCTCCAACGAGCGAGCAGCAAAACACCTAACTGCTAGAATGCGCACGATAGCATCATCCATAAAAAGTATCAACACACCGTAGGCCGAACTACGGCTGCTCTGATTCTTTACTTCTTTTAAGTAAAGATACGTAGGCACAAGGGCCACAATCCTTGCCGAGCACATCCCCCCATATATCTGTAGTTCCCCGAACTACGTCGACTCTGATTTTCTCACACCCGTTGAGAATACGTAGGCCTAGGACTACGAAGTCCTATCGAGTCTGTTCTTTCTCTTTTCTTTCTCGTTCTCTTCTTCCTCCTAACCTCTCATTTTCCTGTTTCTAACCCTTCTTTTACCCTGTAGAACACTTTTTATAGCATAGTATTTAAGCAAATAAATTCACACGTCGACAAACAAAAGGTTCCCATCGAGTACGATGGATGCGAGGGGTGCTAATACCTTCCCCTCGCATAACCGGCTTCCGAACCCGTTCATGGTTGCGAGACCATCTTATCCATTTCTTTCTTAAGGTTTTCTCGATATTTTCCTTTCCCCTCATGGGATAAATAAAGTTCGGTGGCGACTCTTCTGTCTATCTTTTTCGCCTCCCCGTCGTTGCGCGATGCATTTTTCGAGTAGCGACACTCCTAGGTGCTTGCTCACTTCAAAACTGTTTCGCACTTAAACAAATTTTCAACAAGTTTTCAAACAAGTTCTTAACACATCCTCACATGGATTATTTATTAACTATTCTGAAAATTTTCTATTCACACACTACAATTTCAAAACAATTCAAAAGTGAGCTTAAGTACCTAAGAGCCCATGGATAACCATGGATGAAAAGGATGCTAATACCTTCCCTTTTCATAACCTACCCCCCGGACCCAAAATATTCTCTAAGGTCTTTCCTGTTCTTTTATAACCTTTCCTTATGGATAAAATAAAAGTCGGTGGCGACTCTTGCTATCCGCAACATTGTTTAAAGTCAGTTCACCGGGTTACAGAACTGGCGACTCTGCTGGGGACCTATTTAAGAGGGGTACCCTTAGGAATTAAGATCACTTTAAATTGTTTGCCTTGTTTGCTTTATTATTATATTGTTGGGGTGCTCTTATGTGTGAAAGGTCCTAACCCGGATCTAGTGTACCTTAGGTAAATGGCAATAGACCAAGGAAACTGTACGACGTATATCGATACGGTTGATCTGGTGGCCATAGTTAGTGCGACTTCTTGGTTGGTGCTTATATTCCTTAAGTCAAGTTGAGGATAATATTGAGGCTGCCATATGTTGTCAATGCACTAACTGACTTTTAGAACCCTAGTTAACTCATCTTGGCCTTTAGAAAGTAGTGAGGTAACCGGCTTTGGTGCAGACTGAAGTTGGTTGACACTCGATACTACGCTCATTGAGATCTTAAACTTGGAGGGTTTTGGTTGGCAAGTAAGTTGCCTTCTGAACAACCACCCTTGTGAAGGATCAATGATATTGAGATCCCTTAGAACCTGGTTACTTTTGTAGGACAGGATGAACCATCTAACTTCAGGGGAGGGTACTTGCCTTTGAACCTCATGCAAGCCTTTAAACCTAGGGCTATGGTGTGACTTGTTTGTGTGTGCCACATGTTTGTGATTGAGCATGACATCATGACATCATCATGCATCATAAGCATATCATTTTCCCTAACCATTTCAAGGACCAAAGGATTTATCTTTGTTCTTTGTTGCAGGTCATGGCTTCTGCTCGTAGAAACACCATCAGGATCAACTTTGTAGGGATACCTGCTAAGCTCAAGGAGTTGGTTTCCCTAGTGCCTGATCATTCCCAGTTCAACAAGAGACATGGTCACTTATTGGATCTAGTTACTTCAGGGTTCAGTGAAGACATGATGAGTGTGCTGTTTCAGTTCTTTGACCCTAAGCACCATTGCTTTACATTTCCTGATTATCAGCTGGTTCCAACCATGGAGGAGTTCTCTAAACTTCTGGGTATACCTGTTCTTGATCAGAAGCCATTCACAGGCTTAGAGAAGGAGCTTAAACCAGAAGTTATTGCTGCAGCTCTACATCTGAAGAAGTCTGACATTGTTCTAGAGACGAGAAGTGGAGTTAAAGGTATTCTTGCCAAGGTATTAGTGGATAAAGCTCAAATGTTCTTGAAGGCTATGAGCTACGATGCTTTTGAGGAGATCTTAGCCTTATTGATTTATGGCTTAGTGTTGTTCCCCAATCCTGATCAGTTCATAGACGTTCATGCCATCAACATATTCCTGAGTCACAATCCAGTGCCTACCTTACTTGGAGACATCCTACATTCTCTTCACACCCGTACTACAAGGGCAAGAGGAACTTTGATGTGCTGCATACCTTTACTTTCTAGGTGGTTTATTTCTCACCTTCCTCGCTCAGTAATGAAGAATGAGCAAGGGTTCAGATGGTCCAAGAGGATCATGTCACTTTCTCACTCAGACATCCATTGGTGCTCCAGATCTATGGAGAATGTCACCATCATTGACCGTTGTGGGGAGTTTCCTAATGTGCCACTTCTAGGCATAAGAGGAGGTATCACCTACAACCCATCTCTAGCTTTACGACAGTTTGGTTACGCCCGGAGCGATGGTCCACATGACATGTTGATTCAGGGCATCGTGTTTGACTACGACAACGATCTTCAGGGTTACCGTCAGAGATTCATACGAGCTTGGGGAAAGGTAAACAGGATTGACAGCAAGACACTGGAGCCTAAGTACATTATTCCTATGGAGGCTTATCTCAGATGGGTACGATCTCGTGCTCAGACACTCATGATGCCATATCCTGCCGTCCTACCAGTTACCATGGAACCTGTTGCTGAAGGAGACACAGCTTATACCATCCTTCACCCAGACATGCCTACTGATATGGAAGACTTGCAGAGATCATGGATCCAACTGAAAGAGCAAAGGGATACTTTCGAGGCTCATTACAAAGCAAGCCAAGCAAGGATCCTAGAGCTAACAAAGCTACTTCATGAGGAACGAAACCTCAACTCATACCTCAACACAAAGAGGAAACGTCCATGGGAGACTTAAAACCCCATCTTTTGTACTTATTTCGTTTTCATTTTTTTGTAAGCCTAAAAGGCAAAACAAGTTATTACTAATAAAAAGTTACTTTCTTGTTTGTTTAAGCAAATTTAAATCCTGCGGTCCTTGAAAACATTGCATATGCATTCCCATATCATTGCATCACAGGTTTATAATTGTGTACAGGTTTCTCATCTTCTCGCTGTTTATTTCAGCAATGGCTCTTGAACAATCAGTTAAGGATCTCCAGGCACAGAATGCACAGTTCCAAGAGCTGATCCTGAACCTATCCAAGGGGCAGGATGAATTGAAGACACTGCTGGCCAAGAAGACTAAGAAGGCTAGAAGGTCTGCTGGGTTGCTCAACATGGGAAGAAGGTTCAAAGGCCCTGTCAAGACCAAGGAACATGTTGAAGACTATGAATCTGAAGAATCTGAGCAGGAGAGAGGCAGTCTCCACAACACTATGGGGGACTCTGATTCTGAGGCTAACTACTACCATGAGCCTAACGAAGACAAATTCAAGATGCTGGTGGATAGAATGGATGCTATGGAATTACAGAAACCATCTGGGCTGGATTTTGAGGATTTGAGCTTGATATCTGGGGTGGTCATACCCATTGGGTTCAAAGTTCCTACATTTGTTGTCTATGATGGGGTCTCTTGTCCCAAATTGCATCTGAGGTCTTACGTCAGAAGAATTCAACCCCACACTGCTGATAAAAAGTTGTGGATCCATTTCTTTCAAGAGAGTTTATCTGGAGCTCAGCTAGAGTGGTATTATCAGTTGGAGAGTGTCAACATCAGAGATTGGAATGACCTTGCTGAAGCTTTCTACAAGCAGTATCAATACAATGCTGACTTAGCCCCCACTCGCATGCAGCTTCAAAGCATGTCTATGGGTGCCAAAGAAAGCTTTAAGGAGTATGCTCAGAAGTGGAGAGACTTAGCTGGAAGAGTTCAACCCCCTTTGACTGATAGGGAGTTGGTTGATATGTTCATGTGTACGCTGAACGGTCCGTTTTACAGTCATCTCATTGGAAGCTCATCATCTGGCTTCACTGAGTTGATCATGACAGGAGAGCGAGTAGAGAATGGTATCAAGAGTGGTAAAATCCAAGTGGGCACTTCTTCATCAGGTGCTGCAAAGAAGCCTCCCACTGGGAAGAAAGAATCTAATGCTGTGTATGGTCAGCCTGATCGTAACAGAAGGCATCAGTCTGTTAGTGCAGTTCATATTTCAAATCCAACCCCTGCAACAACAGAGCAGCCTCAAGGCAACCAACAGAGGGCTAGAAGACAGTTCACGAAGATCAACATGTCAATGGCTCAGGCATTGCAACACTTGTTGAAGGCTGAACTTATTACCCTGAGGGAGGCTCCTCAGAATCCCAATGTTACCTCTCCCAAGTACAATCCCAATGCACGATGTGCATATCATTCAAACTGTCCAGGACATGATACTAATAACTGCTGGGTCTTGAAGAACAAAATTCAGGATATGATTGATGCTAGAGAAATTGAGTTTGATCCACCAGGTACTCCAAATGTGATTACAGCTCCAATGCCAAATCACGAGAAGACTGTCAACGCCATTGATGAAGATATTGATGAAGATCTGCATGTCTATTCAGTTATGGAGTTGAGCACACCGTTGTCTGTTATCAAAAAGAGGTTAGTACAAGCTGGGATCTTTCCAGGTTGTCATGAAGATTGTCTATATTGTACCTATAAGCCGGATAGTTGCTTCATTTTGAGAGATGGGATTCAACGTCTCATGGATAAATATACTATAGTGTTTGAAAGAAGACCAGCATCTGTAGAAAGTATGGTGGATCATCTGACTCAGGGTAAGAAGATTGAAGAGGTTGACATGGTTGACAAAGTACCACTAAGAATCACTTCAAAGGGTCCCATTAAAATCACTCATCAGGGCCCAATCAAGATTACTGCTGAAGGTCCTGTGAAAGTTGTTGCTGAAGCCAGAGTAGCTCCTCTGATCATTACCACTCCTGGTCCTATTCCTTATACATCTGACAAAGCTGTGCCTTGGCACTATGGGTCTGATGTTTACATCCATGGTGTCAAGCAGGAGCCTTTACCTGATATGCCTGTTGACATTGATAATATTGCTGGATCTAGCAAGATCACTCGTAGTGGAAGAGTCTTCTCTCCTCCAGTTGCTTCTAAGAGTGCAGTTACCCCTGCTGTTACTTCCACCACTGATGCTCGGGGCAAGGGTCCTGTTATTGAGCCTGTATCCACTGATGTGCCAGCTGCTGATGACCTCTCTAAGCAGATGGAAGAAGTATTGAAAATCATTCGCAAGAGTGATTATGATATTGTTGATCAGCTGGGGCATACTCCCTCAAAGATTTCTATGCTCTCCCTGTTATTATGTTCTTAGGCTCATGCCAAGTCATTGATCAAGTTTCTAAAGATGGCTCATGTACCCAGTGCAATTTCTGTGGACCAGTTTGAGAATTGTGTTGCTCACCTGACCTATGACAACGGGTTAGGATTTTCTGATGCTGACTTGACCCCTGCCAAGAGGGATCATAACAGGGCCTTGCATATTTCAATTGAATGCAGGGGCACTACCCTGTCTCATGTGCTGATAGACAATGGTTCCTCTCTGAATGTGTTGCCTAAGGAAATCCTGAACAAGCTGAGTCCTGAAGATACGGTATTGAAGCCCAGTAATATTGTGGTAAAGGCTTTTGATGGTTCTAGAAGAGTAGTGCATGGGGAAATTGATCTTCCAATCAAGGTTGGCTCTCAGGTGTTTACTGCTACCTTCTATGTGATGGATATTCGTCCTTCATACTCATGTCTGCTTGGTCGTCCCTGGATCCATGGGGCAGGTGCTGTGACCTCCACATTACATCAAAAGTTGAGATATCCGGTGAATGGAAAAGTTGTTACTGTCTTTGGAGAGGAAGAATACTTTGTCAGCCATGTAAACACTTTCAAGTATCTGGAAGTAGAAGGTGAATACATTGAAACTCCATGTCAGTCATTTGAAGTGGTTCCCTAGGCTGTTAAGGATTGTGTGACTCCTCCTGCTGTGAAGAAGGTTCCTGTGGTCATCAGAAACCCTCCAACAATGGCAATGGCCTCCCTCAATGATGCAAAAGTTGTGGTGGAAGAAGGTGGTTGTACTATTTGGGGTCAGCTTCCTGATGTTCCATACAAGTCTGACAAGTTTGGTTTGGGTTTCACTGCAGAGTCCCAGAAGGCTGTCCGTCGTGCCTGTGCTGTTCGTATCACCAATCAAGGGGTTATCAATGCTGTGGGAGATCAAGATGAAGACTACAACTTGGAGGCATGGATTTTTCCTACTGTGGGTGCTGGACTCAATAATTGGACAGCTGAAGATGTTATCCCTATCTCCTTTAGTCAGGAGTAAATACTATTACTGTGTTATGTTTTTAAATTTATAATTTCTGGAACAATTAAAACTTTCAAGCCATGTGCCTTACTCGGGGCACAATGGTGTGCTTGTTACGGGTTGTCATTTCATTTGCATACTTCATTCAATAAAATCAGTGGACGTTTCGTTTTCGTAAATATTGTGTTCCTTGTCTTTCTTTTTCTTTTATTTTTGCTTTATCAGCTATGTGTTCTTACACACACCCACGTCACTAAAATGCAGATCCTCATCCACTCTGGATCCAGTTGATAACAGTTCTACTATTGCCAATTACAATTTCGAGAATCCGATCTATCAAACTGAAGACGGAAACGAGGACGATTGTGAAATACCTGTGGAGCTTGCTAGGTTGTTACAACAAGAAGAGAAAGCTATACAGCCACATGAAGAGCCAGTCGAAGTTGTGAATCTGGGAACTGAAGAAAACAGAAAAGAGGTCAAAATAGGGGCTGATTTAGAGGACAGTGTCAAGAGCAGGTTGATTCAGATGCTACGTGACTATGTGGAGATCTTTGCTTGGTCTTATGAAGATATGCCAGGGTTGGATACAGACATTGTGGTTCACCGTTTGCCAGTGAAAGAAGATTGTCGTCCAAAGAAGCAGAAGGTTCGTCGTATGCGTCCTGAAATGTCGGAAAAGATCAAAGCAGAGGTAATGAAACAGTTCAATGCAGGGTTCTTGGCCGTAACTTCTTATCCTCAGTGGGTTGCAAATGTGGTACCAGTTCCTAAGAAAGATGGTAAGGTACGTATGTGTGTAGACTACAGAGATCTGAACAAGGCTAGCCCTAAAGATGACTTTCCACTTCCTCATATTGATATCCTGGTAGACAACACTGCTCAGCATAAGGTATTCTCTTTTATGGATGGTTTCTCTGGTTACAATCAAATCAAGATGGCACCTGAAGATATGGAGAAGACTACATTTGTGACACAGTGGGGCACCTTTTGCTATAAGGTAATGCCATTTGGTTTGAAGAATGCAGGGGCAACATATCAGCGTGCCATGGTGGCTTTGTTTCATGATATGATTCATCATGAGATAGAGGTATATGTGGATGATATGATAGCCAGGTCTCGGAATGAAGAACAACATCTTGATCATCTGCACAAGTTGTTTGAGAGGTTGAAGAAATACAGGTTGAGATTAAATCCAAACAAGTGTACTTTTGGAGTTAGATCTGGAAAGCTCCTGGGTTTCATTGTCAGTGGAAAAGGTATTGAAGTGGATCCTGCAAAAGTGAAAGCTATACGAGAGATGCCAGCTCCCCGTACTGAGAAGGAGGTTAGAGGTTTCTTGGGACGATTGAACTACATTGCAAGATTTATTTCCCAATTAACTACCATCTGTGAGCCAATCTTCAAGTTGTTGAAGAAAGATCAGGTGATGGAATGGAATGATGAGTGCCAGACTGCCTTTGATGAAATCAAGAGATATTTGCTAGAACCTCCAATTTTAATGCCACCAGTTGATGGAAGACCCTTGATTATGTATTTAACAGTATTAGACAACTCAATGGGGTGTGTATTGGGGCAACATGACGAGTCTGGTCGAAAAGAGCAGGCAATATACTACCTTAGCAAAAAGTTTACCGACTGTGAAACAAGATACTTACTGCTCGAGAAAACTTGCTGCGCTTTGGCATGGGCTGCTCGCCGACTAAGACAGTATATGTTGACCCATACTACCTTGTTGATTTCGAAGATGAGTGGATTCAGACTCGACTTGACCAGATAAATTTGATTGATGAGAAAAGGTTAGCAGCAGTTTGTCATGGCCAGATGTACCAGAAACGGATGATCAAAGCTTTTAACAAGAAGGTTAAGCCAAAGGTATATCAGGCTGGTGACTTGGTAATCAAGCGTATCATATTACCACAGGGTGATCCTAGGGGCAAGTGGACTCCAACATATGAGGGACCATTTGTAGTCAAGACAGTGTTCTCAGGAGGTGCCATGATACTGACTACAATGGATGGTGAAGACTTCCCACAACCTGTAAACGCAGACATAGTTAAAAAATACTACGCATAAAAAGAGACCCGCTAGGTTGACAGGCCTAGGCAAAAATAAGGGCATCCCGGCAAACCAAAAGGGTTTGGGCAAAAATTAGGGATATATATATAAAAAGATGTACACCCGGCAAGTCGAAAACCTGAAAAGGCGGCTTGGGCAAAAAAGGGTATCCCGGTGGATTGAAAACCTGAAAGGGCAATCCAGGCAAAAGTTAGGGATTAAAGCGTATGACTATGTCTCATTTGGATCACTCATGAAACTGCAACCAGTTGTGCTACTTACTCAAGCTCAAACAGATAAAGCTCAATCCAATCGTTTCCGTCTCAACAGCAAGAAGATGAGATACTTGAGTGGCAATAGTAGAATTGAAACTCAATAGGATTATTTCCCACATAGCTGATTCTTTTTGTAAAACTTCATGACAAAATTCTCTTACTAGGGTTTATGTCTCCTTGTACAAACTTACCCGTGCATGGGTCACTTTTGATATAAATAAATTCCATCTTTTGAATCCAGATTTACTTTTACCCTATTTACATAAGCGAAACGTCCATTGGTTGTGTTTGAATGTATGTATGCCTTTGAATATGATTGATGTTTACCAGAAATGCATGTATGCTTTTAATATGATTGATGTTTACCAAAAATGCATGAAAATGAAGTAATAGTATTTACTAAGGACGAACGAGGGAAGGATTTCAACGAAGCTTCGCCGGTTCATCTTTACAAGACAGTTACAAACCATCAGTAGGACTAATCCATTTTCACAAAGTCTAATCTCCCCTGGAATTTATATCCATCTCTTTTATCCTCATACGGATATACGGGAAATTACTTTCCAATAAGGGCACGATGAACGAAGACGGGATGTTATACTTATCCTACTATCAAACGAAAACGAAGGTTATCTATACCCTACTATCCCCAACAACGGGAGGTTATCTATACCTTGTTATCCCCAACAACGGGAGGTTATCTATACCTTGTTATCCCCAGCAGACGGAGGGTTATATATTCTTCAACAACGAATCGGGATTTATTTTCCTTGGCCAGCAGTTGTTATACAAGGATATCCAGACACTTCCAGCAGTGTCATATCATACATACATCATTTACATCATACCATAACATATATGTCTATAGTACATTACCTAAGTGTATCATGTCATACATGCATACATAAAGCATAAACTAATGTTGTTATACAGAATGCTACCTTGTTTTCAGGTTAATTATCCAACAAACAAGCTTATGATCTTTGGGACTGCTTTATTGTAACCTCAGGGTTACTTTATCCTCCTGATGAGCTTCTTATTACTTTGGGACTGCTTTATTGTAACCTCAGGGTTATTTTATCCTCCTGATAGCCTCTCATGACTTCAAGACTGCTTTAGAGCTACTGATTGCTCTATCCTCCTGAAATCATCCTATTACTTCAAGACTGCTTTAGAGCTATTCATTGCTCTATCCTCATGAGGTCATATTACTACTTCAAGACTGCTTTAGAGCTATTGATTGCTCTATCCTCCTGAAGCCATCTAATTATTTCAAGACTGCTTTAGAGTTATCCATTGCTCTATCCTCCTGAAATTACATTATTATTTCAAGACTGCTTTAGAGCTATCCATTGCTCTATCCTCCTGAAATCATTACTTCAAGACTGCTTTAGAGCTATTGATTGCTCTATCCTCCTGAAGACATATCACATTATTATTTCAAGACTGCTTTAGAGCCATTCATTGTTCTATCCTCCTGAAATCATATCATTGCTTCAAGATTGCTTTAGGGTTATCACTATTGATTGCTCTATCCTCATGAAGACATGCTGCTACATCATTATTATTCCAGACTCCTGACAGCTTTCATCATACACCCATATTTTGAACTGCTCCCCCCTAGTGGCATCTTTAAGCCCACTCAATCATATTCGACTAGCCATCTGTACCACTCTAGTGCACTGGTGAGTGCAAATTTTTGGGCTTTTGTGTTCAATCCCCTTCAACCTTCCAGGTTACGACTGGCAAATATACCAATCTAACCCCTCAGGTTTCAGAAAATTGAACAGGGGCAGCTGTTGCACCCCAAAATTTGCCCTCACAATACAAGACTTTGTGCTTCTTGAAGGTTCACAAGGTTCACAAACTTCTCAACATCTACAAGACCTTTCATGAGGTTCATGAAGTCCATAGGTTGCTTCTTGAAGGTTCACAAGGTTCACAAGATTCACAATGTTTACAAAGCTTTCCTAAGGGTCATGAGGTCTACAAAGCCACTTCATGATGTTCACAAGGTTCACAAAGTTCACAATTGGTCAGAAGAGTTGACAATTCCCTCAAACAATGCACCTCCTAAGCAGTGCATCCGAAACTAGGGTTTTGACTTTCATCAGGCTAAATGGACTTCCAAGACTTCAAGTGAGCTTCATAACATCTTATATGTGTATAAGAACCCCCATGTCAAGTTTCAAGACTTTTCTCAAAAGTTTGCTCAGTCAGATGATCAGATAAGTCAAAAGCAGTCAATGCAGTTAAAAAGTCAAACTGAGGTCAACTGTGGTCAAACCAAAGTCAAACTTCATGGTTTTTTGCCAACATCAAGTATATGAAGTAAAATTCATCATTTGATCAAGGGTTGATCATGATTCATCAAGGAGATTCCAGATCATCAATAATCAGGAGTTTCTAAATTAGGGTTTCCTTAGTAAAAGTCAACTGAACTTTGACCAGGCATAACTTTCACATACTTCATCACCAAGTCTCCATCCAAAGCTCATTTTGAAGGAAATTGAATTCTCTACAACTTTGATGTTGAAGGTTAAGCCCAAAAATGCTTTATTTGAAAGATATGATCTAAGACATTATGGGTCATTTCAAAAGTCAACAAAAAGTCAACAACTTCAAAAGGGCATAACTTGAGATTGGTAAATGATATGGACCTGAAACCAATGGGGTTGTTTAGAGGACTCTTCAAGCTTTCCAAAAAGTCCAAGAACACCATCATACCTTTAAAATTGAGAGAAATGTGCCCTTGCAAAGTTGGGCAATTTTGTGATGGTTTATGTTGAAAATGGAGGCTTAGAAGTATTTCTTTCCAAATGGGCTGCCTAATTTATGACCCAATCCATCTCATAACATGGTGCACGACCCAATTGACCAAAATTCATCATTTTTATTATTTTTTATTTATTTATTATTGATTTAATTCATAAAAATCATTTTAAATAAATAAAAAATATAAAAATCTATTTTTGGGTGAAGATTTTGTTTCTAGAAATTCATAATCATTGATTGAATTAGAATGAGAAGGAAATCATGTGATCTCTCCCAAATTATTATTTTTTATTTATTTATTATTGATTTAATTCATAAAAATCATTTTAAATAAATAAAAAATATAAAAATCTATTTTTGGGTGAAGATTTTGTTTCTAGAAATTCATAATCATTGATTGAATTAGAATGAGAAGGAAATCATGTGATCTCTCCCAAATTATTATTTTTTATTTATTTATTATTGATTTAATTCATAAAAATCATTTTAAATAAATAAAAAATATAAAAATCTATTTTTGGGTGAAGATTTTGTTTCTAGAAATTCATAATCATTGATTGAATTAGAATGAGAAGGAAATCATGTGATCTCTCCCAAATTATTATTTTTTATTTATTTATTATTGATTTAATTCATAAAAATCATTTTAAATAAATAAAAAATATAAAAATCTATTTTTGGGTGAAGATTTTGTTTCTAGAAATTCATAATCATTGATTGAATTAGAATGAGAAGGAAATCATGTGATCTCTCCCAAATTATTATTTTTTATTTATTTATTATTGATTTAATTCATAAAAATCATTTTAAATAAATAAAAAATATAAAAATCTATTTTTGGGTGAAGATTTTGTTTCTAGAAATTCATAATCATTGATTGAATTAGAATGAGAAGGAAATCATGTGATCTCTCCCAAATTATTATTTTTTATTTATTTATTATTGATTTAATTCATAAAAATCATTTTAAATAAATAAAAAATATAAAAATCTATTTTTGGGTGAAGATTTTGTTTCTAGAAATTCATAATCATTGATTGAATTAGAATGAGAAGGAAATCATGTGATCTCTCCCAAATTATTATTTTTTATTTATTTATTATTGATTTAATTCATAAAAATCATTTTAAATAAATAAAAAATATAAAAATCTATTTTTGGGTGAAGATTTTGTTTCTAGAAATTCATAATCATTGATTGAATTAGAATGAGAAGGAAATCATGTGATCTCTCCCAAAATAGCAAGCACTCATGATCAAATATTTGAAATTTATACAATGATCTTTTTGAATATTTTTTGGATCAAATATCCACACAACACATCAATGATTCTGACCTAAATCCATCACACATATATACTAAGCACAAACATAACCCTAGACACGAATTTGCAGCAGCCTAAAGGTAAGATCAAAAGCACAAAAATCTTTCAAAAAGTCATATTCGGGTTCTCAAATTCAGAGCATTGCAAGGTATTTGGAAGACATAGCAAGCTTCCTTGGACTCTTCTGATCATAAATCATCATCCATATGCATCATATACACACCCAATTGCTCAACCCGAGTTCATCTTGACCTTGAATATTTTGTTTTCGAATCCATTGATTTATCATGTTTAAACTGTTTTTGATTGTTGTAGGATGTTTAGAATGAACTCTAGAACGATTCTGGGTGGTTCAATTGGATTTTCATTGCAGGAACAAGAATTCACCATGATTAGGGTTTTCGGCCCTCTTTAGGGTTTCACGATTTTCAAATGATAAATGGATTTGAAAAACATAGGACGATTGAAAAACTCAGTAGCAATACAATGGTGCAATCAATTTTGTGAAATTTTGCCGTTTGGATGAAGTTTGTGTTTCGCAGGGTGGAAGAACTCGTAACAATATTCGTAGGAGAAAACGTTGCAAAATCCGCAGGTAATGGGAGGAAGAAGAAGGCCAGTTCACGCCTGTTTTCAAATTCAAATTTTATTAAAAAAAATAATATGAATTGTTCCTGGATATATTTCACAATTGTATGCTTAGCCTGATGGTTGTTGTGCTTCCTGGAAATCAAGCTGGCCTGGGTTCAAACCCCAGCGAGGTAAGTTTTCGCTTTTTTTTCTTTCCTTTTATTTGATTTAAATATTATAATATTAAAAATTAAATATATTATGTATATTTCTCAATAATAAATAAATAATAATAAAATATGTCTGTTTTCTTTAATTTTAAAAAATATGTTTTTTTTCACAAATTTTGTTTCTATATTTTATGTCTAAATTGTAATATGTATAAATTAGAAAATTTTTGTATATAACTAAATCCTATTTTTTTTATATAAACCCTAAAAATTTATTTCTCATATAAACCCTAATTTCATAAAACTCTAAAAATATTTTTTAATACAAATCTAATCCTATTTTTTTTTTAATGTTATTTTCTAATATAATTATTATATATGTATGTTTACTATAATTCTTACAAATTTTTGTAAATATACTTATAAACATTTTTTTACATAACTTTAGTTTATAAATAATTGTGCTTATAATAATTAAATTTTTTGTAGTAACTTCATGATTAAAATATAATTTAATAATTTGTAAATTAAAACAATTGTTTATTCATATTTGTTTTTTTAGTTGATTATATTAAAAAATTGTTAATTTCTTATTATTATAATATTTGGATTAATTTTGTTTATTCTTATTTACTAACCCATTTATATTCTAATCATGCTTATTATTTTGTTAAATATTGCTTACTAACCCCCTTTATTATTTATTATTGCTTATTTATATTTTATTTATCTTTGCTATTTAATTATTTTGCTTATTATTTTGTAATTGTTTCTTGGATGTAAAGTTGTTTAATTATTTAATTATCATTATGGTTAGTAATTAGGGAGTGTAACAACATGTATGTAATATTAAAATAAATTTAGATCGCTTTTAAATGAAGATAATTAAAATAAACACGTCACACACGTAAGTCGATTTTAATCGCCGTCTCACTTCCTAAGGATATCCCTCAAGTTGCCTACGAATAATGGTTAAGTGGGGTGTATAAAGCAAGTCCCTCAAATAGAAAAATCATCAAAGTCCCTTATGGTTGCCTTTACGAATCGAGTCCCTTTCGAAAAATGATGATGGTCCCTTATACGTGCTTATTACATCCCACAATGGCCTTCAAAGTCAAATTGTCCCTCACATGTCCCTTAACATCCAAAGTAAGGACTACCTACTCCATTATAGTAGGGATAGTCTTACTAAAGGAAAGAATGAAGAATAAGAAAGACCTTTAAACATTAGGGTAGGTTACTCCTAGGTGCTTGCTCACTTCAAAACTGTTTCGCACTTAAACAAATTTTCAACAAGTTTTCAAACAAGTTCTTAACACATCCTCACATGGATTATTTATTAACTATTCTGAAAATTTTCTATTCACACACTACAATTTCAAAACAATTCAAAAGTGAGCTTAAGTACCTAAGAGCCCATGGATAACCATGGATGAAAAGGATGCTAATACCTTCCCTTTTCATAACCTACCCCCCGGACCCAAAATATTCTCTAAGGTCTTTCCTGTTCTTTTATAACCTTTCCTTATGGATAAAATAAAAGTCGGTGGCGACTCTTGCTATCCGCAACATTGTTTAAAGTCAGTTCACCAGGTTACACGTTGTTTCATGAAAAATAAGGTTTGAGGATATAAGAATGGCACTCTTGTTGTCAATGAGATTTGTTACAAGTTATGTGTGTGGAATGAATGAAGAAGTCCTTTAGAAAGTATAGAAGCAATTGAACTTCGCATAATGTGTTAGTCAATGTTTTGTATTCAGCTTTGGATTATGATCTTGACACCATTGTTTGCTTTTTCAGAGGATTACATTACTGCTAAGAAAGAAAGTGAATCGTGCTATAATCTTCTAGTTATTGGTCAACTCCCAATATTAGTCTATAAATCTTGTATGTGTAAGTTGGAGTTTTGATTGAAGAAATGTCCTATGGCAGGTCAATTTAATAGTTGCCGATTTGATCACTAGACTAAAAGCGGGCATTTATACTTTCTCGTCTGAATCTCGAAGGGAAATGGTAGGATTAATGTCTAATTGTTGAAGATGCGACTTTAAATAAGAAACAATAGATGATTAGGTTGGTGAACGAATTGGTGGATTACGTCAAGAAATTCAAGCAGAGGTGTATGATAGTGAAAGTGGACTTCAAAAAGGCCTATGATTGTGTTTCATGGAGTTATTTGAGATACGTGTCGGGCAGAATGGGCTTTGGCAGTAAGTGGAGGGGTTGGATGGAAGGTCTAGTTTTTAATAGTTTGTTGTCTATTCTCGTCAATGGTAGTCCAACTAAAGATTTCTCGGCTTCAAGACGGTTACGCCAAGGAGACCCGTGTTGCACCCCAAAATTTGCCCAACCTTTTCTAACCTAGGTTTATGTTTCAATTGCATAATCATTTGCATTGGCATCATGTGCATAGTGCATTCATCTGCATTGCATAGCATAAGCAAGTTATCTTAATCAGGGGATCAAGTGCTATTCTTATCTCAAGAGGCATATTCAAGGGTTTCATTCATATTCAAGACTACTCAGGTCATCAGGGAAGAATTTGAGCTTTGAAGAGTTGACAGGTTGATCAGTGAGTTCTCCCCTATCTTGAGGTTATTTGGGGATCATCAGAGGAAGTGTGAGCCATGAGCCAAGAGCATGAGGTGTGTATGGATGTTATGAAGAGCCTAGATGATCATTTTTGAGGAGTAACCAAGTCATTGGAATGATTGCAAGAGCCTCAGTTGAAGTCAGTCAACTAGGGTTTTATCTAGGTCAACACTAGGTCAACCCTAGGTCAAAGACTTGTTTTAAAAGGCATCAAGGATCATTTGAAGAATGTGGGATTCATTATTTGCTATATGGATATGGATATGGTGTTGTGCCAAAGAAAAATCAGAAGGATTCAAGGAGAAGTGGAGTTACCAAATTAGGGTTTCAGTGTAAAATCCCCTGATTTAGGTCAAACTTCAAAGCAGTGTAACTCAAGATGAAAGATTCATATGAATTTTTGGTTCACATGAAACTTGTAGAGTATCTTCATAGCTTTAATTTGAGTGGTGGAAGTCATCAAGATGATTTATAGAACTCAAGTTATAGCTCTTGCAAGTTACAGGTCATCTGAGGGCACTGAAATTTGTCTGTGAAAGTTGTCTGTCTTCCAAGCAACTTTTGACCTTCAAGGAGATTTCAAATGGATTTCTGGCCAACATGAGAGTTGTTCCTCATTGTCTTATATTTCTAGGAAGGTATGGTATGCCTTCATATGATTTGTGGAACTCTACTTATGTCCTTGGCAAGCAAAGGGTATTTTGGTCATTTGAGAATTACAGGTCATTCTTAGCCTATGCCTAAAACTCATACAAGGAAGCTTCAAATGAAAAACTTCACAACATCAAAGTTACTCAAAATGTCATTTTAAGTCTATAAAAGAGGTCATGGAAGTTTGGAAATGCATAGAACTCAAATTGATAAAAGTTGGTAAAAATGACTTAAAAAATGGCATATAAGTTGAAAAAGTTCAAATGAAAAATTGGTTTGGGCAATCTACAAATCCAAAATGGGTCATGTAATATACCAAATTGATTCTAAACAACATTTTAAAGACTTTGGTTCATCCACAATTTTGAGATAGGGCTTTAAAAATGGGGTTGCTTTGTAAATCCATTACTTGCATAATAAGGCAACCATGCAAAACTTAGCATAAGGCAAAATTCAGGGTATGTAAGCACTAATACACTTCCAATTTGTCATGAAATGAGATTTTCAAGTGGGCTGTAAAGTGTATGAGAGGAGATATTACATGAGATGATAAGTTCCATTATGCCATATCATGAGAAATTCATGAAGTTTCTAGAATCATCCTAGAGGGATCCAGAATGTGCTAGACATTTCCATCATCATCTATATAATGAGTAGAGAAGGTTGGTGAAAAAGGTTGGTGAAAAGAGAGAGAGGAAAGTGAGGACTCCATTGTTGCTTCAATTGTAAGAAAGAGTGAAACTCCATATTCAGCATCAATTCAATTCATTCTTCTTCTTCATTCATGATCCATTGATCTTGTTGAGTGCATAGAAGCTTCTTCAGAGGCTTATCCATGGAGGATTGAAGAGTTAGAGTTGAAATTGCAAGAATCCATACCGGATTCGAATCCCTCCCTACAAGCCTTCATCCTCCAAGTTTGTGCAAACAGAGGAAAGACCTTCATCAGAGGATCATAGTGAAGAGGGATCAAGCTTTGAATCGAGCTATTCACATACCTGCCATAGCCAACAAGCAGGTTGGTGTTTTCACTCCTATCTCTCTATTTATGTGTTATTGGTTAGAATTTTAGGGTTAGAGTTGTTAGGTTAGGTTAGATGATTGAATTCTGTGAATCTGAGAGCATTCCATGAGGTTTAATGACAGGCCATAGAATCTTTGGAGATCGAGATTAGAGTAGTTAGTGAGTGTTAGTGCACATATGATAGCTTGCTGAAACCAGTGCAACATAGAGAGCATGATAGTATCATTAGGATCAAGAATTACAAGGTTCCATGGCAGTGCAAAATGGTGGGACCAAGGTCTTCGTGCCTTATGTTTGTGAGCTCTAGGGAGTTTTAATCCAAACCATTAGTAGGATCGTGTTCCTGGGAGTTCGTAGTACAATTTTGGTCTTTGCAGTTTTTGAATTCATTGAGAATTGAGAGAGAACGAGAGGGAGTAAGATTCTTGCATGGAAATGAAATCTGAAAACCCTAGAATGGCATTTGGAGAAGATGAAGGAGGTTCGTTAGATCACACTTGGACTGTTGACTTTTAATTGGATCTAACGGCTGCAATTTGAATTGAAAATGGAGGGAAATGGCTGCAAGGGAAACGCAGCGTTTCATTTAGTGAAACGCATGGGCCTGGATCCATTTTGATATCCCGACCCCCAATGAGAGGCCCAATCATAATGCACTTAAAATTCCTGCTATTCATACCGTCCGTTTTCCTATTTTTCTTTCTTTTAATTCATTTTTCTGATTCTTGCTGGGCCTAGCGCCTTTTGCTAATGCCACCCCCAACTTCTGGCCCACCAAGCAATTGAACTGAGCGTAGTTACTTGTGACACCCCCTCCCCAATTTATTTCATTTTGTGATTTTTAATTCTTTTATATTTTCTTCATTTTGTAAAATCCATATAAAATTGAAAAAAGCTTATTTTTAATTGCTTCTTTTTGTGCTGGTTTCATAATTCTGTTAAGAAAATTATCAAATAATAAAATTAGCATTTCATTTTATTTTTGTATTTTTAGTATATTTTTCTTTTAAATAGGTTTTAATTGATTTTAGGTTTATACATGATATTGTTGATTTTAGTTTAGTTAGATACTTTTATATTTTGGGCCTATTCTTTTTAGAGCATTTCACTTAGAACTTTAGCTTGTATATAAAATTTAATCCATGATTTTAGGACTTAATTTTAGATGTTTTGTTTAGGTGTGATTAGGAGAATCAAAACTAGGGTTTAGACATAGCATAGGTGTAAGAGATCTTTTCTTTTAGGAGTTGTAGTTTGAATTTTGGGGTATGGGACTATAGGGATATTATGGGTAGATAATAGATCCCTTAGAAAATATTAGGCTTCCCCTATTCTACTATTACTATTAGTATATTGCTCGTACTTGCTTGATTGTGTGGTGTGCCCTCTCTAGGGTTATTATTTGACTGTGTGGGGTATTGGGCATGTTTGGGGGGCTTGGGTTTGAGTTGAAGACTGTGCTGATGAAGCCCATTTAAAAGATCAAAGGGAATGAAGACCAACTTCCAGAATTGATGAGGAGGATCTCTTGCTGGCAGCTGTTGAAGGTTATAGGATCTAGGAGTTAGGCAGAGCTCTAGAGTAGAAAACTTGGTTCACAAACATGGAAGGTCTTGATTGCCTCCATCCCTCTCTATGATGCAGAGTCTCTCTAAGACACTCACCCCCTTACTTTGGAAGGCTTGGTGATGGTGTCTAAGAGATAGAACTCTTGAGAGAAATATTCTATGTGTTGTTAGCAGTCTGTTTGCCACCTTTGGTGGTCAACTAATTGCTTAACACCCCAGTTCACTCTTGTGATTGGTTCCTCAGCTGGGAGATTGGGACTTGAAGAAAAGCCCTGAAGACTGATGATAAAGGAGCCATTGAAGACTGTGAAGATGAATACCGATGTTTGCTTGAAGCCTGAAGATGGTTGAAGATGACTTGAAAGCCTGCTAATGAAGACTGCTTTGTTGTTTAGCTTTTGCTGTTGATAATTCTCTTTGTATTGATTGAATTTCCCTGACTGTATTGCT
The DNA here is from genome assembly GCA_963859935.3 of Lathyrus sativus. Classification (NCBI taxonomy): domain Eukaryota; kingdom Viridiplantae; phylum Streptophyta; class Magnoliopsida; order Fabales; family Fabaceae; genus Lathyrus; species Lathyrus sativus. The sequence goes on from OZ012740.1 coordinate 466,730,807, forward strand.
TGCTGTTTAACCTGTTAGGTTAAAAGTGAATTCTGTTCACTTTTGCCTATTGTTTTCTAGGTTCGAGGTTGAGTGGGACTCCCTTGCCTCGCTTGTATTGCTGCATCCATGCATTTTACTGCTTTATTGTATATATATCTGTTGTTTCTGTTTCCGTTTATCCCTTAGGATCTCTGTTTCTCTCTGCGCAAGAGAGGAGCATGATAGACATTAGGTCTTAACCCATGCATGATAACATTAGGGTAGATTTTATTCCCTCTTTAACCCTAGGATTTTAGAGTGTCATCTCTTCTTTCTTCAAAACAACAGAAAAACATTAATAAAGGTTATAATAGAAATCAATTCATTTCTTCCGTCAAAAGATTTGAACAAACATTAACCTTTTTGCAATAAGAAAACCCTTGTTTAAGGTGATATTTTTCATAAAGGACACTTGAACAGCTTGTGTCGTGCGTAGCCCGAACTACGTTTGCTCTGATCTTCCATGCAGTGTGGAAGTACGTAGGCATAGGATGTGATATCCTAGTGAGCAACCTTCCCCACCTTCACCCGTAGTTAGGCGAACTACGTTGACTCTGATTTCTCGTTCCAGACGGGAATACGTAGGCATAAAGTGCGATGCTTTGCCGAGTCATGTTTTCTTTTCTTTTCAGACCTCATCCTTTAGTTTAGATAGAAGTGTAATCCGTACAACCAAGCAAGCGTGGATCCCATCGAGTACGATGGACGTGAGGGGTGCTAATACCTTCCCCTTGCGTAACCGACTCCCGAATCCAGGTTTTGGTTGCAATGACCATACCTTTTCCCGTCTTTGCGTTAGGTTTACTTCGAGCGTTTCCTTTCCCTCCTTTGGGATAAATAACGCACGGTGGCGACTCTTCTGTATTGCCGGCGCCGATTTTCGCAATAGCGACAACCCGCTATCTCCGTTCCTTTTTCTTATGGTGGCTGAGGGGCTGTCTGGTCGGGTTTCTAATGCGATTGCTCTAGGGGATTTTAAAGGGTTCCATAGTAATGACAATCTTAGTTTGGGGCTGCTGCAATTCGCTGATGATACCGTCCTTGTTTGTGATGGTTCTTGGAAAAATCTTTGGAGTGTGAAGGTGATTCTTAGAGACTTTGAATCAACTTCGGAGCTGGATGTCAATTTAAGCAAGTGTAAATTCATTGGTTTTAATTTGGATTGTGACTTTGTTCAGGCGGTTGCGGGGTTCTTGTCGTGTGGTATCGGGTCTCCGTCTTTCTCCTTTCTTGGTATTCCTATTGGTATTAATCCTCGTCATTGAGAGGTTTTGAAGTCGACCGTTGATAAAATTAGAAGAAGGTTGAACGTTTGGCACAATAAGGTCCTTTCTATTGGCGGGAGAGTGGTTTTGTTAAACTCGGTGTTGGCTAATATTATGATATTCTTCTTTTCTTTCTATAAAGCTCCAAAAGTGATTATTAAAGAAATTATCATGCTGCAAAGAGTGTTCTTGTGGGGAGGAACAGAGGATAAGAAGAAGATCAATTGGATTAGTTAGGACACCATTTGTCGATCGAAGAAGGAGGGGGACTTGGTGTTAAGCATTGTGGTGGGTTCAATTTAGCTTTGTTAAGCAGGTGGAAGTGGTGTATTCGGAATGGTTGTAATTCTGTGTTGGAAGGATTTTTCACTATAACACAATTCATAGAGAGGAAAGCTGAAATTACACACTTTGAGCAGCAAGAAACTGAATCTCTCTATGATTCTTGGGAGAGGTTTAAATTATTGTTACGCGGATGTCCTAATCACAATATGAGCAGTATGGAACAAATGCAGATTTTTATCATGGGTTTATATTGTGAATCGGATACCTTTAAACAAAGTATAAACGGTTTCTTAGCAAGAAACACACAAGGGTTAGGGTTAACAAAGAAAACAAGGTAAAACAACAAGAAACAACAAGGATTGGTTATTAAACGGTTATTCTTTGCTTTCTCTTAGAACAAGATTACAAGTATATAAGAATAACAAAATAACCTCTCTCCCTTGAAATTAGGATTTTATCTTCCTATTTTTTCTTATGCCAAGATTGAGAAACTAGCATCCTATTTATAAGAAAAATAGCACATTAACCTAATGGGCTTTTTAACAATTACCCATTACAAGCCAACTTAGGGTACAAGCTAAATTAAACAATTGGGCTTACAAGCAAGGCCCAATTCAACATGCTAACAACCCTAGCAATATTGACTAATGCATGTTAGAACAAACTTCGACTACAACACACATTACTTGCGAACAGACTTCGACAAAACTAGAGTTCGATCCAACGTCTCACAAATCTCCACCTTGGATCTAACTCTATAACATCAAGAAACTAGCTTTCTTCATGCAGCTTTATTAACTGCATACAGTGGAAAAACTTGCAACTGGGAAACGTCTTGGTGATCATATCAGCAGCATTATGATCTGTCGAAACCTTTAGCACTTGGACTTCTCCATGCTCGATTACCCCTCTGATGAAATGCAGCCTCACATCAATGTGCTTGGTTCCCTCATGATAGGTTGAATTCTTCGACAGGTGTATTGTACTTTGATTATCACATTTAACAGTGATAACTCAACCTTGAAGTTTTAGCTCCTTTGCAAAACCTTCAAGCCACAATGCTTCCTTCATAGCTTCAGTTAGGGCAATATACTCCGCTTCAGTGGTTGATAAGGCAACGACCTTCTGAAGTGTTGCTTTCAAACTGATTGTTGTCCCAAACATAGTGAACATATATCCAGAGATAGATTTTCTGGAATCCATACAACCTGCATAATCAGAGTCGACATATCCTTCGATTGTTGCTTTACTATCTTCACCCAAGGCTCCACCATAAATTAGGACTCTATTCAGAGACCCGTTTATGTACCTTAAAATCCACTTCAATGCTTGCCAGTGAGCCTTTCCAGGATTCGCCATGTACCTGCTTACAAGACTTACTGCATATGTTATGTCGGGTATAGTGCAGACCATAACATACATCAAAGAGTCTACTATGTTAGCATATGGAATGCTATTCATATAAGTTCTTTCAACATCAGTGATGGGACACTGATCTATACTCAGCTTGAATTGAGGGTTTGTCGGAGTCACGACAGGCTTTGAATTCGACATACCAAACTTTACGAGAACCTTATGTAGGTATGTATCTTGAGATAAGCATAATTTCGACTGCTTTCTATCTCTTCGGATGTCAATCCCAAGAATCCTGGACGCAGCTCCCAGATCCTTCATGTCGAACTCTTTATTGAGTTCAGCCTTCACCCTCATTACTTCTTCGACATTGTTGCTTGCTATTAGAATATCATCCACATAGAGCAACAAAATGACAAATGAATTACCCGATCCAAATCTGAAGTAAACACAGTGGTCGAACTAACTTCTGATGAAACTTATGTGTGCCATGAACTTGTCGAATCTCTTATTCCACTGTCGAGGAGATTGTTTCAGTCCATATAAAGATCTATTCAGTTTGCACACATAATCTTCCTTCCCCATTTCGACATACCCTTCAGGTTGCCTCATCAGGATTGTTTCATCTAGATCACCATACAAGAACGCAGTCTTCACATCCATCTGTTCCAGTTCAAGGTCGAACTGGGCCACCATGGCAAACAACATTCGAATGGATTTGTGCTTCACAACAGGAGAGAACACATCATTGAAGTCGATACCTTCTTTCTAAGTGAACCCTCTAGCAACCACTCTTTCCTTGTATCTCTTCGATGTCACTCCTTCGATTCCTTCCTTAACTTTGAAAATCCATTTACAACTGACTAACTTGGCTCCAGCAGGTTTCTTGATCAGTTCCCAGGTGTTGTTATCATGAAGAGATTTCATCTCATCATCCATGGCCTTCAGCCATTCAGTCTTCTTTCGACTCCTCATAACTTCCTTATAGTCTCTAGGTTCTTCATCTAGAACCTCACTTGCAGAGATTAAGGCATAAGCTATAAGATCTGCATACCCAAGTCTCTGAGGTGGCTTGATGACTCTCCTCGACCTGTATCTTGCTAGCAGGTAGTCATTATCAATCTCCTCATCTTCGACAACATCTTCTGTGTCTTCTTCGACTTCATCTGGGGTAAGCAATTCAGCATCAACATGCTCCACCTCAACAGGAATCTCTCCCTGTTCCAGCTTTTCGTCAGCATCATCTGTTTTCTTGAAAGCCATCTATGCTTCATTGAAAACTACATCTCGACTGGTGATACATCTCCTGTGACCTGGCTCTAGGCACCATAGCCTATAAGCTTTGACTCCTTCAGGGTATCCCATGAACATGCACTTCAGAGCTCTAGGTTCGACCTTGTCTTGCCTAATATGAGCATAGGCCACACAGCCAAATACTCTCAGTCTATCGAGACTAGGTGGATGTCCCAACCAAACTTCTTCAGGTGTCTTCATTCCCAAGGCAGTCGAGGGACATCTATTTATCAGGTAAGCTGCTGTCGAAACAGCTTCCGCCAAAAACACCTTCTTCAATCCAGCACTAACCAACATGCATCTGACCCTTTCAAGGATTGTTCGATTGAATCTCTCAGCTAAGCCATTTTGTTGAGGAGTACCTGCTACAGTCTTATGCCTTGCAATCCTAGACTCAACACAGTAACTGTTGAACGCTTCGTTGCAGAATTCAAAGCCATTGTCGGTTCTCAACCTCTTAACCTTTCTGCCAGTTTGAGTTTCGACTAGAATCTTCCAACTTTTGAAATTCTCAAAAGTTTCATCCTTCATCTTCTGAATGAATACCCATAGCTTTCTGGAATAGTCATCAACGATGGATAGAAAATACCTTGCACCTGAGTGTGAAGGATTCCTAGCAGGCCCCCAAAGATCAACATGAATGTAATCCAGGGATCCATGTGTTCTTTGCTTGCCTTTGTTAAACTTCGCCCTACAGGATTTACCAAATACACAAGATTCACAAAATTCCAACTTTTCGACTTTGTCACCTCCTAGTAGGTTCTGCTTCCCTAATTCGACCAGGCCTCTTTCGCTGACATGGCCCAATCTCATGTGCCATAATTTTGTCTTCGACATAGATTTCATGGATGCAACATTTGTCGAACCACTTACAACCTCAGCCTCAAGGGTATACAAGCCTTGTTTCTTCATGCCTCTCAAGACTTCCTTTGACCCCTTCATGACTCTTAGGATACTTTTCTCTCCTTGAAAAATGTATCCTTTTCTGTCGAATTCACCAAGAGAAATCAAATTTCTCTTCAACTCAGGTACGTACCTGACTTCAGTCAATAACCTTATTGACTCATCATGGAACTTGAATCTCACAGATCCAATACCTGCAATTTTGCAAGATTTGTTGTTTCCCAGCAGCACATATCCACCATCTTGATTACATAGCTCCTCGAACAAATCTCTATTTGGAGTCATGTGCCAAGTGCAACCTGAATCCATAATCCACTCTTTCCTCGAGTCGCCACTTGAAACCACAAGAACATCAGATGAGTCGAAGTCATCTTGAACAATGGCTGCATTGCCATTACCTCCATGATCTTTCAGGCGTTCAGGGCACACCTTTCTTATGTGACCCTCCTTCTTACAGTGATAACATCAAATACTAGATGTTTCGCCACTATAAGACTTCTGTTGACTTTTACCTTTCTTCTTGTCGAACTTACCATCCTTTCGCAAGAATTTTCCCTTAACGGCCAAACCTTCGCCCACCGTCGAAGGTTTATGCTTCTTTCGTTCGCTCAAGTCCTTAGAATACAAGGCTGATTGAACTTCTTCAAAGGTCAGGGACTCCCTTCCGTACAAGAGAGTTTCTTTGAAGTGAGCATGTGTTCTGGGCAAAGCACACATCAGCAACAATGCTTGATCTTCATCATCGATCTTCACATCAATATTTTCAAGATCAAGAATCAGCTTGTTGAACATATCCAACTGCTCAGCCAACACTTTATCTTCACTCATCTTCAATGAATATAAAGCTTGCTTCAGGTAGAGTCGATTCACCAGAGATTTGGTCATGTACAAACTTTCAAGTTTCACCCATAATCCCGACGCTGTAGTCTCCTTTGATACCTGTCGAAGAACCTTATCACTAGGGGTGTGCAGAACCCAACCCAACCCGAAGACCCGTCCCAACCCAATAGCTTCGGGTTAGTCTTTTTTCCGTCTCATGTAAAAAAATGGAAAAACATGACTGTCCAAAAATGAACCTGGTATCAAGTGAGACGGGTTCAGGTTGATCCTCGGGTTACCCAACCCGTCCTAATATTATGAATGCACATGTGGTACTATTTATTTATTTAATTTATTAGATTATTCCAAATTAACAATAGACTTTTTCACTTTGCACCTCATAATTTAATATATGCACTAAGTAAATACTAAGTACACATCTTCCTACTTTCCAACTTTCACACTTTTCTAGTTCTCTTACATCATGTTTTTTATTTTACATCTTTTTACTATTTTTTAGGAAAAATAAAAAGGTGATGACATATATAGAATTACATCATGTTTTTTATTTTTAAAAATTGACTTTAGATGTATTCATTGTTTTTCATTCATGCTAATGATTTTAGTCATATTTCTTATTAAAATGAATTTTTTAAAATACTATAATAAACTTTTTAAGTCACTAAATTTTTTTCTCCATATATTTCGGGTCAACCCGATATCGTCTTACATTAACCCGGTCTAAACTCACTTATATATTATCGGATCTTTTACGGGTTTAGGTACGGGTTCGGGTCATTAAAATAGCCCGATCAAAATTTAGGACAAGGTTAGGGTTAGTCATAACCCATCCCGACCCGTCCCATGCTCACCCCTACTTATCACCAAGGCTCAACAATATTGCGTTGTGGGCTTTCTCGATCATGCCCGTCTTTTCTTTTGCTGTTAACGCATCGTCCATGGTTGCTTCACCCTTCAACGCTTCCAAACAACCCTGTTGAACCAATAGGGCTTTCATCTTCAAGCGCCACAGACCGAAGTCGTTCACTCCAGTGAACTTTTCAATCTCATACTTTGTTGAAGGCATCTTCTCCATGCTCACTGCACCAATTTGTTGTGAATCAGATACCTTTAAACAAAGTATAAACGGTTTCTTAGGAAGAAACACACAAGGGTTAGGGTTAACAAAGAAAACAAGGTAAAACAACAAGGAACAACAAGGATTGGTTATTAAACTTCTATTCTCTCCTTTCTCTTAGAACAAGATTACAAGTATACAAGAATAACAAAATAACCTCTCTCCCTTGAAATTAGGATTTTATCTTCCTATTTTTCCTTATGCCAAGATTGAGAAACTAGCATCCTATTTATAAGAAAAATAGCACACTAACCTAATGGGCTTTTTAACAATTACCCATTACAATCCAACTTAGGGTACAAGCTAACTTAAACAATTGGGCTTACAAGCAAGGCCCAATTCAACATGCTAACAACCCTAGCAATATTGACTAATACATGTTAGAACAAACTTCGACTACAACACGCATTACTTGCGAACAAACTTCGACAACACTAGAGTTCGATCCAACGTCTCACAGTTTACAAACAAAAGCATGAATGCTTTTAGATGCATCCGTCAAAGGTACAACGTAATTGATAACTTTCTTAGGGTGAGGTATGCACTGCGTCCATAAGTTAGTAACAACCAATATGGTAATTTTATCAGCTCAAGTATGCCAGCAAAACTAAGGAGATGGACACTCTGATGATCAATACGAGCAATAATCTTTTCAACCAACAACCTACAATTCGCCACACAAAGTTTCTTGCTCGAGAGAGGAGTTCCTAGATATCTAAACGGCAAGTTGCCTTCACTAAAAGAGGTGATGTTGAGGATGTCATGTTTAGTATTTTCATCAACCTTACCAAAATAAACTTTACATTTATGAGGATTAAATTTAAGGTCAGTTGCTTCAGAAAACTCTTTGAAGGCCTGCATAGCAAGATTCACTAATGTGGTATCGCCTCGAGTGAACACTAGTAAGTCATCTGCAAAACAAAGATGGACTATGCCCAACTTCTCACATCTAGAATGATATTTATAGTTTGGTTATCACCCAGTTTCCCAAATGTCCTATATAGATATTTCATCATGATGACGAACAACAAAGGGGAGAGAGGATCCCCATGCCACAATCCTCTCCTCGCTTTTAACAAATTGGTATGCTCTCCATTAACACAAAACTTATAGGAAACATAGTTCACGGATAAGAAAACCCATCTAATGAAGTGAGGAGGAAAACCTAATTCATGAAGAATGGTTTCCAAGGCCAGACACTCAACTAAGTCATAGGCCTTTTGAAGATCCATCTAGATCATACATCTAGGAGGCTCTCCTTTGGTGCAATAACCCTTTACTAATTCATGCGCAAGCAGAACATGGTCTTGGAGATGCTGCCCTGGAATAAATGCAGCTTGGCTATGATGAACTATGGTTTTAAAAACTTTACCTAATCTTGAAGTTAGGTTTTTGGCTATGATTTTTTACACAATTGTGCACCAAGAAATAGGCCAAAAATATTTCACCGTTTTAGCATTTGAAGACTTAGGAATGAGAGAAACCAGGGCAACATTGAAAGCTTTGAACATTCTTTCATTTTCAAAGAAATCTCTAACTGCATTGTATACATCATATTTTGTGATATTCCAAGTGGACTTGAAGAATTTTTCACCGTACCCATTAATACCTGGAGATTTATTGTCACTAATTCCTTTTAAAGCATTATCAATTTCCTCCATTTTAATGTGTGCAACCAAAATTATTATTTGCTCCAAAGAAAGCTGAGATCCTTTCCTCAAGGATACAATGTATATTCCTCTAAGGTTTGTAGCACCTGTACCAACCAAGTTGTTATAGTATTTGAGAACTTCATCTTCAATATCTTTTTGGCTAGACATAATTTCCTCAGTTTCAGTTACCACAGATAACATTTGTTTTTGAACTCTTTTACTCTTCAGCATGGAATAGAAAAAAGTCGAGTAGCCATCTTCCTGCTTAAGCCAGTCTATCTTCACTCGTTGTTTCAAGACCTGGTCTTAAATATTGTTCAAATGAATGACCTTTTCACTACAATTTATGGTTGCCATAATTTTCTCCCTATTCATTTTATCTTGATCAAGGTTGTGTTGCGCTACTTTTAATTCCTCTCTAGCGTCCTCCACTTGATTTTTTATGCCATAAAATCTCTTACTATTCTCTTTAACAACAGGCTGGAGTCTCATTAATTCTATCTAGAGGGCTCTCATCCCATTGCCTCTCGTAGGATGGTTCCAATTCAATCTCACAATCTCAGTGAACCCCTCTATTATTGTAACAAGTTTTTGAAATTTGAAGTATCTTTTGTTGGGCTTATTATACTTCTGATCCACTAATCCAAGAATATCATGATTTGAAATACCATTATCCATAATTTTTAGCACATTCTTAGCATGCAACTGATGCCACTTCAACTTAGCTATAAGTCTGTCAATCTTAGAGTAAATGGTATTATCCACTTGGTTGTTGAACCAAGTAAAATGCTCACATATGCTCTCTTTATCATGCATCTCAGTTCTTCTCATCATGCTATCCAAGTCTCAAAATTCAACTTCATGGACCATGGTTCCTCCCAAACGATCTTGGAAATGAAAGACATTGTTAAAGTCCCCCATTAAGAACCAAGGTTTTGTGCTGCTAGGTTAGATCTTCTCAATGTCTTGCCAACGAGCTTTTCTTAATTCCAATGTGTTAAATGCATAGATTTCAGTGCAACACATATTGAAATCATCATTCAAAGAATATATCCCACAATGTAAATATTGAGTAGAACAACTAATCATATTAACCTTCACCTTGAGAATCATCAGCATGTTGTAGATCGTATAAGGGTTTTTCATCTGCACCATCTCTTTGTCAGCAAATGATCTGAATTGAATCAATAGTAAATTTGTTCCTATTATTATTCAATATTTTGATCAGTAACTTCATGTTCCTGCTGTTCTTATTTTAATTTGATTATTTAAGACAATGATAAGTTATGATTTGTTCAAAACTTGTTTTCTATAATTATCAACATCATCAAAAATATTAATGACAATAAAAATACTTTTTTCCAAATACATTTAATTCTATAATTTAATTGTAATTTAAATATTGGATCAATAGTAAATTTACTCTTATTATTATTTAATATTTTGATCAATAACTTCATGTTCCCGTTATAATTATTTTAATTTGGTGTTTTAAGAAAAGAATAAGTTATGATTTGTTCAAAACTTGTTTTCTATATTTGATCAACAATATCAAAAATATTAATGACAAACGGCAATAAGAATGAAAAAACATAAGGACGTGATTATTTAACCAAGAAAGTTTCACAATAAGAAAACCTGCATTTTGCTAAGTGATTTAGTGACGTGGTAAAAACGTGGGGAAAAACAGAGGTTGTGACGTGTAAACCACGTCACTACATTATTTAATTAATAATCATCTCAACTTGAAAATTTGTAACGTTAAGTGTTGTTTTTTTGAGGGAGATAAATTTGAATTATTCAGAAATTAAGTTGTGGCGTGGTAACCACATGGAAAACAAAAATTCAAAAATATCTTTGTTTTTGCGACGTGAAAAACAAGTTAAAAAGTACCCACATGATACCCACGTCGCAAATGGAAAAATATTAATGTTGGTCTGCACTTACTTTTACAGTTGGGACACATTAAAAGTTGATTTGACTTTTTCATGTCTTCCCACATGATATCCACGTCGTAAATGGGAAGAAATTAATGTGTGTCATTTAATTTTTTTACAGTTGGGTATTATTTAATTTCTTAACGTTAAAAATAAAATGTTGGGAAAGTTCTGACGTATCTATCACGTGGCTACTTTCCCAAGTGTATTTCACGTCGCAAATGAGATGTTTTAGTCATTGTTCTGGCGTGGTATTCACGTGGGTACTTTTCCACGTGTTTACCATGTCACAAATTACACTATATAATTCTAAATCTCAAAACCCTTCACACATTTCTTCTTTTCCTTCATTCTTCCTTCTTCCTTCTTCTTTCTCCATTCTTCATTCATTGCTTGCGTTCTCTTTGCTTCCTCTCCTCCTTCACTTCATTTCACAGATATTTTCAATAGGTATGGTAAATGTTTTATATTCTTACTTTTTATTTTTGTTTTACATTTTATTTTAATTTTTTCTCATTATTAATTTTTAATTTTTTTTCCAGAAGATCAAGATTTAGAAGATTCAAGAGGAGCTCATCAAGTCTAAAGATTTAAGCTTTATTTTTGCTCCATTGAGGTATTTATGTAATTTAAATTATTTATTTTTCATATTTATAAGAATAATATTGTATATGAAATGTTTGGTTGTTGTTGTATAAAAACATAATTTATTGATTATATATGAAAAACAAAATATATATTCTATTTTAAATGTGAATAATATTGATTATATATAAATAATATTGTATATGAAATGTTTGGTTGTTGTTGTTGTATTTAAATATGCCATTTTTATTAAAAACATAATATATATTATATTTTTAGTATACATAATTGTAAAAAATAATTTTTAGAAAAAGCAGATTTTTAAAAATAATGAATATATATTATATTTTAAATGTGTTATTTTTACTAAACAAATTATATATTATATTTTAGAATATTATATTTTAGAATATGTATTATATTTTAGTAAACAGAATATATATCATATTAGAAAAAACAGAATTTTTAAAAATATTTTTAGTAAACAAAATTATAAATAAATAAAAATTAGAAAGTATTTTTCTAAAAACATAAAGTTATGTAGATTAGAAAACAGAATTCTAAATATTTTTAGAAAAATTATTTTGTAAATAGAAGTATTTTTATTAAAAAATATTTTATAGAAAAAGTTACTTATAAAAATATGTTATGTAGATTTATTAAAAACACAATTTATAAAAGAAATTTATTTTAAAAAATATATATTTTTATTAGGTTAAAATGTATAATTAGATTTTATATTTTTATATTTGTATTTTTATTTTTATAGTAAGAAAATATTTTTAAAATAATGTTACAAAATTAGGTTGTTGTATATTATGAAGTAATATTGAAGTAATATTTTTATTTATATTAGGTTAAAACAATGTGAAAAGAATTATATTATTTTGCATATATTAAAATCACATATTTAATTAAAATAATATATAATGATAGTACAAATGTGCAGTATGAAATATTTTCGTTACTATCGTAGTTGGATGTACGATAGAACGTTACCAGGCAGACGTGGACTTACACCAAATTTTGAAGAAGGAGTTAAAGGGTTTATCACATGAGCATTTGCACAAGAATGTTGTCGACGTGAAGGAGGAGTAAGATGTCCTTGTCTTAAATGTGAATGTAGACCTATAATTAGTGACCAAGAGGAAGTAGAACGTCATTTGAAGAGGAAGGGTTTCATTAAAAATTATTGGGTTTGGACAGATAATTGAGAACAATTGCCGAGTAACGTACATGCAGAGATAACTAATACACACGCATCAAGCAGTCCATCACATATGAAATTTAAGGAACAATTTAATATGATCAATGATATGGTTGGCAATGCATTTGAAGTAAATGTGACATATGATGAACCTCAAGATTTTGATGGGGAAAAGTTTCTGAATGAAGAATCACAAAGATTTTACCAATTGTTGAAAGAAATGACTACGCCGTTGTTTGAGGGTTTGACAGATTCAAAATTATCAATGTGTGTGAGATTATTGGCCGCAAAGTCAAATTGGAATGTTCCTGATCAGTGCTTGGAATACTTTGCAAAAATGATGTTGGATGTAACTCCTACGAAAGACAACTTGCCTACAAGTTATTATGATGCAAAGAGGTTGGTGTCGAAGTTGGATTTAGAAGTACGAAAGATTAATTGTTGCATAAATGGATGCATGTTGTTTTATGACAATGAGTTTGGTATTAATGATGAGGCGCTGGAAGAATGTAAGTTTTGTAAGAGTCTAAGATATCAAGTTCGTAGTAAAGTCATTAACCGTAAACAAAAACATGTAGCAGTGAAGTCCATGTTTTATTTGCCGATAATACCAAGGTTAAAAAGATTGTTTGCTTCAATGCACAGTGCAAGTCAAATGACATGGCATCATACAAACAAAACAAGTTCAGGCATTATGCGACATCCATCTAATGGTGAGGCATGGAAACATTTTGATAGGGTACATTCTGATTTTGATGCAGAACCTATAAATGTCAGGCTCAGACTATGCTCTGATGGTTTTACTTCATATGTCCAAGAATCCGCAATTGCATATTCCCGTTGGCCAATTATCGTAACCCCTTACAACCTCCCTCCAGAGATGTGCATGACAAAACCATACATGTTTTTGACTTGCCTCACTCTAGGACCGTCAAGTCCTAAAGCCGAAATCGATATTTATTTACAATCTTTAATAGATGATTTGAAGAGGTTGTGGATTGGAGAATAAACTTATGATATATCTCGCAAACAAAACTTTACTTTGTGAGCTGCCTTGATATGGACTATTAATGACTTTCCTGCTTATGGAATGTTATCTGGTTGGGGTACGCATGGCAAAATGGGATGTCCACATTGCATGGAATTTACAAAAGCTTTTACTTTGGAATTTGGAGGAAAAAGTTCGTGGTTCGACTGTCATCACAGATTCCTACCACGAGACCATGTCTTTAGGAGAAACAAGACTGATTTCAAAAAAGATGTACGAGTAAAAGATTTGTCTCCTCCTCGATTGTAGCAAAATATAGTTTTTCCATATATACAAATATTTGGATCAATCTTATGTTTTCCCGTATGTAAATATTAATTTTGTTTTGATATTATTTATAAAAGTATTTATGTCATCATTTAGTTTTTAAAAAATCAACTAATAACTAAGTATTTGTAAATATTGTTTTAATTGTATAAATAAATATTAGTAACATAAATAAACATAATTTTTCAGTGTTTGCGTTCATACATAAATTTTAATTTTTTTTTAATTATACAAAAAGTGTAATAAATCGTGCGTTTGAACGGATTCTAGTAAGGATACTCGTGCGTTGGCACGAGTATTGATGTGTTACATTTATTTGTTTCTAAAATGTAATAAGAATGAAAAAACAAAAATACAAAATTATTCAACAAAGAAAGTTTATTATTTTTAAAATAAAAACATATTTTTATTTATATTTAGAGCATAAATATAATTTTTCCATATATACAAATATGTGGATCAACCGTATATTTTTTTCGTATGTAAATATTAATTTTGATTTGGATCAACCGTATGCATAAAGATTATTTATTCAATTATTACATAAATTTCAATAAATAACACATATTTTTCTTGTATTTGGATCACAGTTTTTGTTTTTTTACCGTATTTACATCAAGTAGACACTTTTTTTAAGAGAAAAGAACTTCAATATATAAGGTGAAAGAAGAACAAATATGGGGAGCAAAACTAAACCCATCAAGCAAGCATAATCCTAAACTTGGGAAGCCCCAATCTATCATGATTATAGATATCTAAACAACAATTGGGAATGGAATGAAACCAAGTAAATTGAGAGAGAGAGAGAGAGAGAGAGAGAGAGAGAGAGAGAGAGAGAGAGAGAGAGAGAGAGAGAGAGAGAGAGAGAGAGAGAGAGAGAGAGAGAGAGAGAGAGAGAGAGAGAGAGAGAGACCAAGATTAGCAAGCTTATCCGCGACGACATTACCTTCTCTAATAGCGTGAGAAATAGTGAATTTCAAGGATCAAACACGCAACAACAAATTGCACCATCTACTTATTAACATCCAAGTAACCTTAGAAGGAGAATTATAAGCAATAATGACAAGCTTTGAGTCGGTTTTGATCCATAAATTGTCCTAACCTTTCTCGACAGCAGTTTCAATAGCGAACATGACACCTAATAACTCAGCATGAAAAACATTGCTAATACCAAGATTCACCAAAAATCCTCCAAGAAAACAACCACCATTGTCTCTAAAGACCCCAACATAAATAGATAATCCATGACAAACCAATGGCCTCACCATTCGTGTTTCACTTAATCCAAAAGCTAATAGGGGGTCCAAAAGATCTCCTTAGTGCGCATACCCCTTGGAGGACGAACACTAGTGTGAAAAGCTTTAAGAAGAACAAAGCCCCTTATGAAAGGGCTATAATTAAGATTAGTGTGGTTACCCGTAATGTTGGAATTGGACACAATCCATCTTTTGGCGACATTAACACTAGGCGAGATATTGTTGAAGCAAAATTGGTTTCTATCAAACCAGATAGCATTTATAATGTTGATTATGGCAGCTTTGATGACAAGCAAACATTGAAGACTCCAGGTGGGATCAATATTCGACAAAAGCTCGTTAGGAGAAAGAGGATGGAATGCCATATTTATGATCCCATAGAACCAAGTCCATAACTCAGTGGCAAACTGACAAAAGAAGAAGATATGAGTGAAAAAGTCTTCATCTTTCTTACAAAGGTTGCATATGGAAGAGCCATAACAGCCACGAGTCTTAATATTTTAATCACAAGGGAGCCTATTGTACATAAGCCTCCAAATAAAAAGGGATTTGGAAGGAGGGAAATAAGGGTTCCAAATGGAATTACATCAAGACAATTAAGGCCCTGAAGGATTTATGTGAAGATATGCCTCCTTCAAAGATAAAGATCCTGAGGGGGAGTGCTTCCAAACCAACTCATCGACCTTATATTCCAAAGGAATGTGTCAGTTGTTGATGGCTGTTATGATTTAAGGGAAAACTTGATACCGAACAGCAGGAGAACACCAGTTACCATTGTAAATAAAATGTTGAACCTTAGCAGAAAGATTAATTGAAATTGGAGGATTAGGATGATCCTCAATGAAATATTTTCCACACCAATTATCCAACCTAAACTCGATTTTGGAATCATCACCAAGCAGACAAGAAGAGTTGTCCATGAGCAGGTGAAATTTATTCTTAAAACTGCTCTAAAGAGAAGAGTATATGTGATGCTTTATAGTACTCTTTTTCCTAAGCACCATATGCCTCAAAAGAGTAGCTCAGTTCTCCAGGGAGTGAAGACATTCCCAGCCTAACTTCATATTAGTTGCTTCATTGAGTTTATAGATACTCCAAATGCCAATCCCACATTCCTTAATATGTTTTCAAAGATTCTGCCAGGAAACAGTCACAAGCTTCCTCTTAGAGATGTCACCACTCCAAATGAAGTTTCTAGTCCACTTCTCAACTTGCTTAATAAGACCGATAGGAAAAGAGTAAAGAAGGATCCTATGAATAATCATGTTATGAATAACACTTTTTACAAGTTGAACTCTTCCATCTATAGATAAAAGAAAAGATTTCCAAGTTGTGAGCTTATTCTTGATAATATCAGCTATAGGAGACAAATGCTTTGCCCCTAAAAATAGGGGCACCAATATAATTGAAAGAAGAGCCCCCAATTTGGAAACCAAGCTTTTGGGCAATGATCTGCAATCTACTGCTAGAGATAGAATAAGCATAAACTAAAGACTTGGAGGGGTTAACAAATTAACCAGAAATATTGGCATAATCATGAAAAAGCTCCAAAAGAGAATCAATGTTGGAATTCTTCCCCTTGCAAAAAATAACAATATCATCAACATAGAAAGAGTAAGAAGGAATATTCACAGCTCTACACCCCTTGATCAAATCAAGCTTGCCCTGATTAACCAACCAGGAAATGCCTCTGTTGTGGACTTCCTCAACAATGCAGAAAAGAAGAGGGGGCAAGGGATCACCTTCTTTGACCCCTCTTTTGCAAGAAAAGTGACCATGAAGGGAACCATTGGTAGAGATAGATATCTTAGTAGACTGGAGAATCGTGCTTATCTAATCACAAAAGGTGCTTAGAAGCCAAATTGTCTCAGAACTTTGAGGAGAAAACACCAATCCAAGGTGTCAAAGGCTTTGGCAATGTCAATAGACAAAGATTTCCATTAATTGGTTTGTTTGGAAGAATGTTGAAAGCTTCAGATGTAATGGAAATGAAATCTCTAATGAGCCTGCCATAGATAAATCCTCTTTGGTTCTTATAAATGAGAGAGGGCATGATGGTATCAAGTCTATCATCCAGAATTTTGGTTATGATTTTGAACTTAATGTTGGCTAGGGCAATAGGCCTGAATTGATCAACTCTGTCAACATTATCAACTTTGGGAATGAGCACTAAAGCATTGGAGTTGAAGTTAGGGAGGAACCAATTTATAGAGAATAATTCCAAGACAGCATTAATAATATCTTCTTTAATGATATCCCAATGAGTTTGATAGAAACAACCACCAAATCCATCAGGCCCAAGAGGACTAGTAGGATTAAGAGCAAAAACGGCCTGGTAGATTTCCTCAGTAGAAGGCATCAAAGCAAGCATATGGTTGATATATCAGTGATGAAATGAAGAATAACCCTTTAAATTAAGTCATTATCCTGCAGGGGAGAGGAAGAATAAAAAAGATTAGTAAAATGGTTAACCACGTGTGAAGCTATATCATGATGGTTAGTAAGATATTATCCTTCAGTCTTAAAGACATAATTCTTTTAATGGTGTGGTTGATCTTGGTGAGTTTATACAAATAAGTGAAGGTGAGATAATACTTAGAAGGGGGGGTTGAATAAGTATGAACGATTAAAACTTAGAATTAAAACACAATTATTTTTCTCCTGGTTCGTTGAACTCAACTACTCCAGTCCACCCTTCCTAGAGTGATTTGCCTTTCTCAACAAGGACTTAATCCACTATTTAATCAAACAGATTACAATAGTAACACCTAAGAACAACTGTTCTTAGTCTTCTCAAGAGCTACTGATTCCAACTGAATCCTCTTAAGGAAATCCTTTACAATCAATGTAAATCTAATACAAGAGTAAGAATGCTTCTAAAAAGCTTTTATCACAATAGTGATATTTCTCTTAAGTTTAAGTACAATTAATTCTAAGAATGAATATGAAAGTATGAGAGCTTGAATGTTATAATTTCTTTTCAGCAAAATGTCTAACTGAAGAATATGGTGGAGTCTTCCTTTTATAGGCAGCTGATCCAAGGAGAGCTGCACGTTGAAAAGAGTGTCCCAAAAAGGTCTGAGCCTTTTTGTCTTCACATCAAGTGACCTTTCCTAGAAGAAGAAAGCACAGAAAAATCTTTTTTGTCTGTGTTCTTGTGTCTAGCACAAATAAGGAAAGAGACGTTTGATTTACTCCAACGGATATAATCTTTGAATATTTCTTCTTCAGTTTTCAGCAAGTTCATCAGAGTCTGATTGGGTCAGAGTCTTCTAATGATGATCAGAACTTTGTTGTATCAGAGTCTTCTGCAGCATGTGTGCTTTCAGCGTGTTAAATATCAGAGCATATTTGAAACAGAACTTCAGTACTGGAAGCTTTAGTACTTTCAGAATCTTCTGTAGAAACTATGCTTTGAGAAACTCTTCATACAATATTCTTCTTGCTTCAGATGCTTCTGACTTGCTTCAGATGCTTCTGACTTGCTTCAGATTCTTCTGGAGCTTCTTGCTTCAGATCCTTCTGGAGGCTACGCTCAGGATCTTCTATTGGCAGCAATCAGAATCTTCTAATGACTGCATTTGGCGCTACAGAGTTTAGCTAATTTCTTGTATTCAGTTAAGATTTGCTTCTAGAGTGTTAATTTCTTTACTATCTGCAGTAAAAACTCTCAAGCAAATTTTAGAGTATATAAATCTTAAATACAAAATTTCCTAATAGTTATCATCAAAACATAGAGATATTATTAAGAACCAATCTGTGTTCTAACAATCTCCCCCTTTTTGATGATGACAAAAATATCAGAAATTTTGTTTAATTGAAAATATTAAAATTATAACTCCCCCTGAGATGATGAATCTCCCCCTGAGTTAAATACAAATAAGGAATAGAAACTTCCCTTTTGTCTTGAGTAATCTTCAGAGTTAGATCCTGTTTGTTCTTTTAACATTTGAAAGTCAGAATGTCTTGCAGATTTAAGATTCAGAGTTTGATAATAGTCAAATGATCTGAGAGACTCAGAGTTTCTTTTATAGAATGTACTTATTAAATATTCTGAAATAGTCAGATTAAATGTTAGATAGAATAAATATGTCTGAAGTTTCATTCTGGTGAAGTTATATTAAACAGTTCAAATCTATATTTTCTCCCCCTTTTTTGTCATAAGCAAAAAGTAAAAACTTGAAAAAGACAAATAAAAGGAAACAGTAAATTAGATAATTCAATGGAGAAAACTTTGATTCATTCATAAGATCAGATCAAGAGTACATAGGCAAACATCAGAAGATATAGCAATAAAGTACATAGGCAAACAACAGATGCAAAAACATTAGAATGAAAAAAATGAAAATCTAAGAGTGTTTGGACAAAAGCATCTTCAATAGATCTGTAATCTCAGAGGATGATTGCTCTTGCTTGGACATCCACTTAGTCATAGTTTCATTCTTTTGATCTTGCTTTGACATCCATTCTATCATATCCTCAGACTTCTTGTCGTGTTTTGCCATCCAGGACTTGATCTCTGACTGGCCAGCTTCCAGAGCAGCAATCTTATCTTCAAAATCTGGATGTTCTTTCTTTATCTCAGATGAAGAAGTATGATTAGGTTCTGGAGCTTGAACATAGTCAATTTCCATTGGTTCTGTAGAGTCTGGAGCATTGGAATTAGAAGGAGGGTCTACCAGAGTCATAGCCAACGGATTTTCCTCAGATGCAGTGTCAGTAGATTCTGTTGATGATAGAGGAGCATCTGTAAGAAGCAGAGGTTCAGATTTCTTGACAGTCCAGAATAGAGTCCTTGCAGCCTCAGCAAATCTGAGCTTCGCATCATCAGAACAGATGTTCTTCAGATTTGAGGCCACAGTGTTGAATCTGTTGATGAATCCATTCTAGATGATGTCAGATTCTTTGGCATCCATTGTTGCTGAGCATTTCTTCTGTACAGTACCTAAATACAACTGTATTTCTTGCAAAAAAGTATGAAATAAATGATTAACATTAAGTCTGGGCTTTGGATGTAACAGAGTTTCCAGAGTTACAGGTTTTGGTTGGGGAGTTGGTGGAAAAAGATATTTTTGAATTGAGATCAGAGGAGGAGGATAGTATGGAATGAAAGGTATCTCAGGAGCTTTTTCTTGGGATCTGATTAATACATTTAACAGATGAGGTTTTGCTCTTGTGTGAAGGGTAACTACATCAAAAGGTTTATTTGAGTAGGTTTGGAAGGCAGATTTGGGTGGTTCATCAGATGCAACATTGTTATCAGATGCAATTGCAGAGCTGAAGCAACAGCTTTATCAGATTTTGCAGAACAGGATATAGTTGCTAAGGATCCTACATCTGACATAGATTTTATATAGTCAAGAATCACAGATGGAAAGGTCATGGTGAGTTTTGGTTTCAGAGGGGTTATAGGGTCAGATGGTTCAACTATGTCATAAAAGTCCTTGAGTTTGAAACCATAAGCCAGATTATGGAATAGAGATGATACTTGGGCACAAGATATAGATGATCTTGGGTTTGAATTTGGAATTAATATCTCAGATGATGGTGCAGGTGTGGGAATAGGATCTGGAATGGGAGCTTTTGAAGGTATGGTAGGTTCAGGTTGGTTTACCTCAGAGTATTTTTGAGATGGAGAGATTAGAAAATCTGGGTGGAGGTCTGATTCTGAGGAGTTTGAGGAGGTGGTTGGTGTGCAGGAAGTAGAAGATACTTGAAACACTATTTTTAAGGGTGTGACATCAAGAACTTCTGTCTCAGGGATGTGAGGTTCAGAAGTGTTGGTTTGTTCTGAAGGAATTTCAGATGGTTTGGATGGTTGTTCTGTGGTAGGTGAATCAGATGGAATAGTGATTGGTTCTGATGAAATTGGAGCAGAAGTGAGTTTTGTAGGTTCAGAAATAACAGGTGCAATGGGTTCAGATGATTTTGATGGTGGATTTTCAGAGGTTTTTTCTGGTTGAGATTCTTGTTGTTTTTCTGGTTGTTCAGATGATTTTTGTTGTACAGATTGTTGTGGTTGTTGTTCTGTAGGTTGTTGTTCTGATGGTTGTTTCTGTGAGGATTGTTTTTGTGGAACAAAATGTTTGATTTGGATTTTTGGTTGAGATGATTTTGGTACAGAGACTGTTGGTGTTTGATTGATTTTTGTTGTTGTTGGTGTTGGAATAGAAGTTTGTTTTTGTGGTGATTTTGAACTAGGAGCAGTAACAGAAGTAGTTTGTGTTGAGGGTGGTTTTGGAACAGACTTAATATTAGAGTCATTTATAACAATTGTATTTGCAGAAGATACAGAAGATTTGTTACCTTTTATCTTGATCCTCTTAGCTGGTACAGAAGAAGTGTCTTCAGATTCTTTTCTCTTCAAGAGCTTCTTTGGCTTCTCAGCAATCTTGACCTTCTTCTGAGCAGGTGCAGGTTCTGCTTCTGGCTGAGTCCTTTTCCTCTGTAGTTGTGCTTCTTCTTCTTCTTCTTCTACATCTGGTAGAGGTTGTCTTGCTAGCTGTATCACATTTGCAGGAACAGGCTTTCCTTCCTTCTTACATTCATCAATGCACATCACTACAATGTGTCTGGGCTTTTCAGCAAAGAACAATGGAAAGTCATCTACAGGAACCCTCTTCTTACTCAATTCAGACACATTCAGCTTCTTGGGAGCTGTTGTGAGTTCATCAATTATTTTGAGTCTCTGAAGACTTTTAGCATTCAGAGGCTTTCCCATTATAAATTCCAATTCCTCTATAACTCCAGCAGCGTACAGAGCAGTGACCAAACCATTCTCAGTTAGAAGATCTGAGATCAACCTTCCAAAGGGGATCCAGGTTCTGATCTTCTGTCCTTTTTCCTTGACATACTCTCTAGATGCATTTATATGGTTCCACAGAAGCATAAACAGAATATATGGAAGATCTACCTTGGTGCTCTGACTGAGGCAATACATGAAATAGAGTTGTTCATTATTGACATAGTCTGGAGAATTAGTTGACTTCCTATGATGGATGCATCCCATGAAGATCTTGGCCCAGATCTTGTAGTCAGGCTTCAGATCCTTGAATTTGTTAGAAGCTTGACCAGCAGTCATTACTTCTTCATACACCTCATCCATGTCTACACGCCCAGTTGGCAAGTGGGAAACACCATCTGTTTCTTCATATTTAATTAATTTTCTGATCAGATCTTCTGTTATAATGATTTCTTTTCCCAGTACAGAAGATAGGATGAACTTGGGGTAAACTGAGGCATGGATCTAGAATTCTTTCACAAGGAGGGGGTAAACTGGTCCAAAGAGTCTATCAAAGTACTTAACCCATCCTTGAGCACCAATAATAGAGCGAAATTCAAAGCCATTTTCAGCAAGTGAATCAAACTCTACCATGGATTCACACAAAACCTCCAACTTCTCAACAGGGGTTAAAAGAGTTCTTTTGGGAGGAGAATAAGGAGCAACACCCATGTTTGCAGAAGTTACTGCAGCCATTGAAGATTGGAATTGAGCAGCTGTTAATGATGAAGTTGCCATTGAAGAATGCTTTGTCACACGCTTAGGTTTAGGGTTTTTATGCAAAGAAAAGAGGAGATGAAAACGCATATAATTTTCTGAGATTGTGAAAAGTGTGAAAGTGAAGATAAGTCATGTATTTATACTAAAACACTTAGGCATACCATCAGTCAGAATTTGCACATTTTAACAAGCATTAAATGAAAAGAATAATAATCATTTCAAACATTAATTGCTTCTGACAATTTGGGGGGAAAATCAAGATTTTCACTATTCAAACTTCACCTCAAACGTCTCTTCAGTAATGTACACGCCACCTCTTCAGATTTGGTGTGACACGTGTTTGCTTGCATGTGTTCTGAATTCTTTTGAGAAATGAAACGTTAACCAACGTTTAGATCTTCTAAGGATTGTTAGTTTAGAATTTCACAAAAAAAATATTAAGCAGAATAAATAAGCAATCGGAAGAAATACTTCAGAGCATTAGGCATTTTTGCATCTGTAAAAATTTGCTTCTGACAAATATCATTCTGGACAAAAATCCATACCAATATTTTTCATAATAAATTTGAATCTATCTTCAACAAGGGGATTTGTAAAAATATCTGCCCATTGATGATCTGTATCAACAAAGGCTAAATTTATGATTCCCTTCTGAACATAGTCTCTGATGAAATGATGCTTAATTTCTATATGTTTTGCCTTAGAGTGTAAGATGGGATTCTTGGACAAACATATAGCAGAAGTATTATCACAAAAGATAGAAATGTTACTTTCAAAAATTTGATAATCTTCTAGTTAACTCTTCATCCAGAGCATCTGCGTGCTACATCCAGCAGCAGGAATGTATTCTGCCTCTGTGGTTGAAAGTGCAATTGTGGGTTGCTTCTTGCTGTACCAGGAGATTAGATTTCTTCCTAGAAATTGACAACTTCCAGAAGTACTTTTTCTTTCCACTCTGTCTCCAACGTAGTCAGCATCACAGAATCCAACTAATTTGAAATCATCAGATTTTTTGTAACACAAACCCACATTAGAAGTACCTTTCAGATACCTTAGAATCCTCTTGACAGTTGTCAAGTGTGATTCTCTAGGATCTGATTGGAATCTAGCACACAGGCAAACACTGAACAATATGTCAGGTCTAGAAGCAGTTAGATAAAGAAGAGAACCAATCATACCTCTGTAGAGCTTCTGGTCTACTTTCTTACTTACCTCTTCCTTGCCTAGTGAGCTAGTAGGATGCATGGGAGTCTTTGCCAGCTTACTATCAGACATGTTAAATTTCTTCAGAAGTTCTTTAACATATTTTGTCTGATGTATGTAAGTGCACTCTGGAGTTTGATTAACTTGGATTCCTAGAAAGAATTTGAGTTCTCCCATCATGCTCATTTCAAATTCTGCCTGCATACATGTAGCAAACTCCTTTCCAAGCATAATATTTGTTGATCCAAAATTAATATCATCTACATAAATTTGGCAAATTAGAAGATCTTTCTTAATTGATTTACAAAAGAGTGTTGTATCCACTTTGCCTCTGATGAAACTCTTCTCCAGAAGAAAATTTCTCAATCTCTCATACCAAGTTCTGGGAGCTTGTTTTAAACCATATAGAGATTTCTTTAATTTGAAAACATGATCTGGAAATTTTTCATTTTCAAAACTAGGAGGTTGGTGGACATAAACTTCTTCTTCTATAATACCATTAAGAAAGACACTTTTAACATCCATCTGATACAGAGTGATGTTATTTTGTGCAGCAAATGAAATAAGAAGGCGTATAGATTCTAACCTTGCCACTGGAGCATAAGTTTCAGTGTGATCAATACCTTCTTGTTGACTGTACCCTTGAGCAACCAGCCTTGCCTTATTCCTTTCAACTTCTCCTTTCTCATTTAGCTTATTTCTGAAGACCCATTTTGTACCAATTATATTGAATCCTTGTGGTCTTTGAACTAGATCCCATACATCATTTCTGGTGAATTGATTTAGCTCTTCTTGCATGGCAATAATCCAATCATTGTCTTGCAGAGCTTCATCTACAGAAGATGGTTCAATTTCTGACACCAGTCCAAATAGTGATGCTTCATATGATCTTAGAAAGGATCTTGTTCTGATGGGATCATCCTTCTTTCCAATAATAACATCCTCTAGATGAGAAGCTTTAATTCTGGATGATGATCCTCTAATAGTTGATTCTTCAGAAATGTTTAGATTAATCATCTGAGAAGTTAAAGGAGTAGCATCTGGCGTTGCTTCTGGTTCCTTCACTTGAATTTTGTCTGCTTCTGGAACTTCAGAGTCAATGAAGACTACTTCCCTATCTGCAGAGTTTTCAGACTGCTTTGGCTTTTCAAAGGCAAGCTTATCATCAAATCTGACATGAATGGATTCTTCCACAATCTGTGTCTCAGTATTGTATACTCTGTAGCCTTTAGAGCGTTCAGAATATCCAAGCATGAAACACTTTTGTGCTTTGGAATCAAACTTGTTCAGATTTTCCTTAGTGTTTAACATATAGCAAATACATCCAAAAGGATGAAAATATGAAATGTTGGGCTTTTTGTTCTTCCACAGTTCATATGGAGCAGTGTTTTAAAAACCGAACCGGACCGGCCGGTCGGACCGGTCGAACCGGGAACCGGCCTATTAACCGGTCTGGTTTACTAGTTCGATCGTCTGTGTCATCAAACCGGTGAAAACTGGGGAAAATCGGGTTGGACCGGGAAAAATCGGGTTTAGGGTCGGACCGGTTCTAATGCATTTTTTATTTTTTAATTAAAATTTAAATGCAAAAGTTATAAAAATTAAATAAAAAAAATTTGTTTTGATTGTTTTGAAATAATTTTACGTAGACATTAGAGTTATTTTGTTATAAATTATTCAATTATATTATATTGCAATTAGATTTTGTAATTTTGTATTATTTTGTTATGTGTGATACATTTGTTTAAAATTTGAATTTAAATTATGAACTTGTGAATTTATGATATGATATTTTCAAAAAATTTAATTACTAGTTATATTTTTTTAGAAACTGAATCATCTGGTTCGACCGATTTTATATCTATATAATGACAGGTCTATTCAACCGAGTTATCCGGTTTAGTCATGTGGTTCGACCAGTGATCCAGTGGTTCGACCGATAAACCAGTGACTCAATACCCTCACCGGTTTGATGACCGGTCCGGTTTTTAAAACACTGATATGGAGTCTTCTTCAGAAGAGGTCTTATAGACACTCTGTTCTGAATGTAACAGGCTGTGTTGATTGCTTCTGCCCAAAAGTGTTTTGCCAGATTTGTCTCATTGATCATGGTTCTGGCCATTTCTTGCAGAGTTCTGTTTTCCCTCTCTACAACCCCATTTTGTTGTGGAGTTCTAGGACAGGAAAAATCATGAGCAATGCCATTTTCAGAAAAATATTTTTCAAAATATTTATTTTTAAATTCACCACCATGATCACTTCTGACTTTTATAATTTTGAAATCCTTTTCATTCTGGACTTGCTTGCAGAAGTCAAAGAACACAGAATGTGACTCATCCTTGTGTTTTCAGAACTTTACCCATGTCCATCTACTATAGTCATAAACAATGACTAATTCATACTTCTTGCCTCTGATGGATGCAGTTTTCACTGGTCCAAACAGATCAATATGAAGTAGTTCTAGTGGTTTGGAAGTAGAAACAACATTTTTTTTATTTAAATGAAGATTTTGAAAACTTCCCTTTTTGGCATGCTTCACAAAGAGCATCTGAAGTGAACTTCAGATTGGGGAGTCCTCTGACAAGATTAAGTTTATTAATCTGAGATATACGTCTCATATTAATATGGCCCAATCTTCTGTGCCAGAACCATTGCTCTTCATTAACAGACAAGAGGCATTTAACATTTTGAACTTTAAGTTCTGAAAGATTTATTTTATAAATGTAGTTTTTCCTCTTACCACTAAATAGGATAGAGTCATCCTTTTGACTAATAGCTTTACAACATTTTTGATTAAAGGTGATATCATAACCATTGTCACTTAATTGACTTATGGACAATAAGTTATGCTTTAACCCTTCAACAAGTAAAACATTAGTAATAGAGGGAAGTTTACCATTTCCAATAGTGTCAGATCCAATGATCTTGCCCTTCTGGTTCCCTCCAAACTTCACATCACCTCCAGATCTAAGTTCCAGGCTTTGGAACATAGACTTTTCTCCTGTCATGTGTCGTGAGCATGCAGAGTCCAGGTACCATGATTGGCGTCCTGACCTTGCTGCTAAGAACATCTGCAACAGGAATTATTTTATTTTTAGGTACCCAGATCTTCTTGGGTCCTTTGGGGTTAGTTGGTTTGTAGGTTTGTCTAAACTTTTGTTTTTCAACATAATGTTTATTCAGACTTGCCTTGGGTTTAAACACATAAGCATTATTCTCAGAGCTTGTGTGTTTAATGTCATTTAAGTGACCAAATTTAAATTGAGAATACAAAGGTGTCTTCTTGATGAAAAGTTTGTCAACTGATTTTGGATTACTTCCAGATGAAGATTCATATCCAATACCTCTTCTGTTGTTCCCACTAACACCATAGATCATAGAAGCCATCTTGCTTCTGTCTATGCTCTTAGTAAGGAATCTCTGAAAGCTAGAGTCATATTTTTCTAAAATGTTTTCACATGACTTAGTCTCAGATTCAGATTCTTGTTGAGTTATTTCAAAGTCATTTTTGATTTTCAGATTAATTTCTTTTTGCTCAACAAGTTCTGTCTTCAGAAGATCAATCTCATATTCAAGATTGCTTTTCAGCTTCTTGTATTTGAGTTTGATATTGTTATAACTTTTAAGAACTTATGATAAGACTTTTATAAGTTCTTCTTTAGTAAGTTTGGCCATTACCTCTTCAGCGTCATCATCAGATTCAGAATCTGATTCATATCCTGAGGTTCCTTCCTCCTGATCTTCTGTGCTGGCCATCAGTGCAACATTAGCACATTCTTCTTCTGATTCAGAAGATGAATCAAATTCATCTGAGTCATCCCATGTTGCCATCATAACCTTCTTCTTTTTGTTAAACTTCTTCTTGGGTTTTTCTTTTTGAAGTTTGGGGCAATCATTCTTGTAATGCCCAGGTTCTTTGCACTCATAGCATACAACTTATTTCTTGCCAGATCTTCTGTGCCCAGAAGATTCCTTTCTATGATCAGATCTTCTGAAGTTGTTGAACTTCTTTCCCTTGTGCTTCCAGAGTTTGTTGATCCTTCTGGACATCATGGATAATTCATCTTCTTCTTCAGAAGAAGATTCTTTAGAGCTTTCTTCAATAACCTGCAAAGCTTTAGCAGATTTATTAGATTTTAAGGCAACAGATTTACCTTTTTCTTTCTTCTGAGGTTCATCTTCCTCAAGCTCAATTTCATGGCTCCTCAGTGAGCTGATGAGTTCTTCTAAAGAGATCTTGTTCAGATCTTTAGCCATCTTCAAGGCAGTCACCATTGGTCTCCATCTGGTAGGTAGACTTTTGATGATTTTCTATACATGATCTAATGTAGAGTATCCCTTGTCCAGAACCTTTAGCCCAGCTGTGAGGATCTGAAATCTGGAGAACATGGCTTCAACAGATTCAGAGTCTTCCATCTTGAAGGCCTCATACTTCTGGATCAGAGCCATAGCTTTTGTCTCCTTGACTTGAGAGTTTCCCTTATGAGTCATTTTTAAGGATTCAAACATATCAAAAGCAGTTTCCCTGTTTGTGATTTTTTCATACTCAGTATGAGAAATTGCATTCAATAATATTGTTCTGGCCTTGTGATGATTTCTAAAATCTTTCTTCTGAGCATCTGTCATAGATTTTCTGTCTATCTTCTTGCCATTCCCATCTGTGGGATGGACATATCCATCTATGACTAGATCCATAGATCAGCATCATATCCAAGGAAAAAACTCTCCATTCTGTCTTTCCAGTAATCAAATTTCTCCCCATCAAACATAGGGGGTTTGGTACTGATTCTGTCCCTTTCTTCATATTTATTGTTAATGTTGGATATTGTATTATCAGCCATTGTAACAAATAAATATATATCAAAGTATTTCTCTCTGGATCTTTACTGTCACTGTTAAGTGGTAGCACACACAGAACCGGAGCTCTAATGCCAACTGAAGGTGAGATAATACTTAGAAGGGGGGTTGAATAAGTATGAACGATTAAAACTTAAAATTAAAACACAATTATTTTTCTCCTGGTTCGTTGAACTCAACTACTCCAGTTCACCCTTCCTAGAGTGATTTGCCTTTCTCAACAAGGACTTAATCCACTATTTAATCAAACAGATTACAATAGTAACACCTAAGAACAACTGTTCTTAGTCTTCTCAAGAGCTACTGATTCCAACTGAATTCTCTTAAGGAAATCCTTTACAATAAATGTAAATCTAATACAAGAGTAAGAATGCTTCTAAAAAGCTTTTATCACAACAGTGATATTTCTCTTAAGTTTAAGTACAATTAATTCTAAGAATGAATATGAAAGTATGAGAGCTTGAATGTTATAATTTATTTTCAGCAAAATGTCTAACTGAAGAATATGGTGGAGTCTTCCTTTTATAGGCAGTTGATCCAAGAAGAGTTGCACGTTGAAAAGAGTGTCCCAAAAAGGTCTGAGCCTTTTTGTCTTCACATCAAGTGACCTTTCCTAGAAGAAGAAAGCACAGAAAAATCCTTTTTGTTTGTGTTCTTGTGTCTAGCACAAATAAGAAAAGAGACGTTTGATTTACTCCAACGGATATAATCTTTGAATATTTCTTCTTCAGTTTTCAGCAAGTTCATCAGAGTCTGATTGGGTCAGAGTCTTCTAATGATGATCAAAACTTTGTTGTATCAGAGTCTTCTGCAGCATGTGTGCTTTCAGCGTGTTAAATATCATAGCATATTTAAAACAGAACTTCAGTACTGGCAGCTTTAGTACTTTCAGAATCTTCTGTAGAAACTATGCTTTAAGAAACTCTTCATACAATATTCTTCTTGCTTTAGATGCTTCTGACTTGCTTCAGATTCTTCTGGAGCTTCTTGCTTCAGATCCTTCTGGAGGCTACGCTCAGGATCTTCTATTGGCAGCAATCATAATCTTCTAATGACTGCATCTGGAGCTACAGAGTTTAGCTAATTTCTTGTATTCAGTTAAGATTTGCTTCTGGAGTGTTAATTTCTTTACTATCTGCAATAAAAACTCTCAAGCAAATTTTAGAGTATATA
This sequence comes from Lathyrus sativus, assembly GCA_963859935.3. Taxonomy (NCBI): domain Eukaryota; kingdom Viridiplantae; phylum Streptophyta; class Magnoliopsida; order Fabales; family Fabaceae; genus Lathyrus; species Lathyrus sativus. Next base: position 466,760,570 of record OZ012740.1, read on the forward strand.
AATCTTAAATACAAAATTTCCTAATAGTTATCATCAAAACATAGAGATATTATTAAGAACCAATCTGTGTTCTAACAATAAGAAGTGTTTCTATCTCTCTCTAAAGCCCATTTGATTATGGACTTTTCCTTCCAAAAAGACTTCTCAACATTGAGAGCATGGTCCAACTCCAACATAGCAACTTTTTCCTGTTCAACAAGTGTCTGAATGGCCTAAACAATCAATATTGTTTTGCACAACATCAAGATTGGCTTCAGTAATTTTAATATTTTCATGCACATTTCCAAAAGAAGCCTTATTCCAATCCTTGAGATTGCTCTTGAGGATCTTGAGCTTTAAGTTGAGGATGCGCATAGGGCAGCCAACAACCATGGTATTCCAACATTTTTAATGAGACGTTTACAATCTTTGTGAAGGTCCCACATATTGAAGAATCTAAAAGAATAGGGGAGCCTTGTAGAATAAGCCATGACCTGAAAAAGGATAGGAAAGTGATTAGATTTTTTTTGGTTAAAGTAGAAATTGAAATGGCAGGGCAAACATTAATAAGATCAAAGTTGCAGATGCATTTTCCAGTCTTTTTTAGTATTGTTGATGCCTTTTCGGCCATTGTTCCAAGTGAATTCCATGCCCAGAGTAAGGAGATGAAAAAAGTTATTGAAGTAAGACCACATTCTGAAGTCTTCCATAGGAGTTTTTGGAGGGAAATTTCTTCCTTTGTGCTAATGAGCATCCAAGATTACATTGAAATCACCAATAGAACACCAGGGCCCAAGGTGCATATCATGGATCATCTTGAGATTTTGCCAAAGAGATCTTCTTTATATGTAACAAGTTGAAGCATAGATGGTATACAAATTAAGTTGAAAGCCATCATAATTAATAGAGAAGGAAAATTGTTAATCATCCCTACTAACCACATTAGGAGAGTACTTATTAGAACAAAGACACCACAAGTTATGGGGAAGGGGTCTCTAAGGTTAACAACAAATAACTTGAGGGAAAGCTTGTCAAGACAATGTTTAGAAAAGACATCAGCCTCCATCCAAGGCTCAGCAAGAAAAACAAAATCAGATCTATGCTTAAGAATAAGCCTTTTAAAGACTAACTTTGTAGGGGGCTGTTGCACCCCAGTAGCGACAGGGAGTTAGCTAAACCTCTAGCATTCCAATAGAGATAAATCATTGGGAAGATTTTGAGAAATCCACCCTTGACCTTGTGGTGTAGGGATTTTTGGCAGTATAAACCTTAGTCTTTCTCAGCTCTTTTTTCCTATATCTTGGCATCACTGGCTGAAAATCAAGATCATCAACTTCAATATTGTCCACCTCAGTCATAGCCACCCATGGGTTTTGAAGGAAAATTTTGTTATCAATATTATGGGCAGGAGCAACAACAGCACAATCAAGAGGCTGAGTTGCATCCACAAATTCCAAATCATCTGAACTGTCATCATTACCAATCCCTTCCTCAAAAGGTTGAAGAATTGGGGTGGCAATAACATGAAAATTGTCTATTAAAGGGTATTGGAGTTTATTTCTCTTAACTACTAGTTGTAGTGAGATTTTTTGACTGTTGTACCCCTTTTTGAACCCTTAAATCCCATAATGCCCTACATTGAATTTTTTTTCCCAAACTACCCTCTTTTTATGTGAGTTCGTCCTTGGAATGGGCGAACATGTCTTCTAAAAAAATGCCCTGCATGAGTTCGTCCATGCATTGGGTGAACCAGTGTTGTGATGTTTACGCTGTATGAGTTCGTCCATGCATTGGGCGAACTAGGGTTAGTTTTGTTTTTTTTTTGTTTTTTTTATTTTGATTTTGTATATTTAATTAAAACTATTTAATTAATACTTTTTAATATAAAAACTATTTAATTAATAAGCCTATTTAATTAATTCTATATAAATACTATTTAATTAATTTTATATAAAAACTAATTAATTAATTTTTTCTAAAAACTATTTAATTAATTTTTTAACTATTTAATATAAAAATTATTTAATTAATTTAAAACTATTTAATATTAAAACTATTTAATTAATTTTATATAAAAATTATTTAATATAAAAACTATTTAATTAATTTTATATAATAACTATTTAATTAATTTTATATAAAAACTATTTATTTAATTTAATATAAAAACTATTTTTACAAACTCTCGGTCACCGAAAGACCGAACTCAGACGTAATTTTTTTGTATAAATAAGCGTATTGCGCATCAGGAAATATCATTCGTGTCAACTTATCCGATTTATAAAGATGTCTGTGCAAGCTCATGTTTTCTATGGACCTGAGAAAAAAATCAGTGTTTACCTAGATCCGCTGTGGAATTTCAGAATCGTGGTTGCAGCAATTAACACAGGGTTTCGGCAGCTGGGCGGTCGTCGCGTGACGGTGAGAAAAATTGAGTATCGTTGTCCATATATAACGCTTACTGATGCTAGCCTGGAGGGGACGTACATGTACTACCTAGATCGTATAGAAAATGATGAAGATGTCCATTGCATGTTTTCAGCACATAGTAGTGAAGTCAATAGAGGAGTCACAGATCCACTTGTATTGGTCGTTGTTGTTTGTTAGAGTTTATGTTAGCTTCATGAGTTTTATTTTTGAGTTTGTGGAGTCACGGATCCACTTTATGTATGTGGTTCGCTGCTATTGTTGTAATTTTAAAGTTGTTTTGAATTAAAAATAATTGATGGATCAAATACAAAAGTAGTACAATATAATTATCTATTCGGTCGGTTTGACGGACCGACAACGTTGGGACATTTTCTACGCATATGACCTATTTCTCTACAAATCCCACACCTTCTTTTCTCTTTTTCTCCGTCGTCCATCTCAGTTCTAATTCTACTACTTTTTGGACGCCCCTTTTTATTTCTTCTCATGGAATCGTCGTGGCATAGATTGTAACCTTCGTACTTTGGCCAGTTCTCCTCGTGCGGTAGTCCCAGAAAGCTTTCCTTGTACACCTTGAATACGTTAAGTACTGTGAAGACCTCTGGAATGTGAATTACATAATCTTGTTGTATGCTAGAACATGCCGCTATCACGTGGGAGCAAGGCAAGTGAAATGTTTGAAATTTTCCACAGTCACACGATTCCTCAAGTCAACGCTGAAAGTACCCGTTGGACGACCATCGTTGTAATTAATCTTTTCCTGCACCATGAAACAGAATCTTTCCCGATCAAATTGCATGACGTTGTGTGTGTTAGCCTTGGCTACCTCCTCAGCCATTCCCTAGTTACAACCATCTGTGAAAACTTTCCCTGAAGATAGCATCTTGGTCCATTTGTGTCCTCGTTTACCAAATAGTGAACCCATTCGATAATATGTAGGAATATTGTCTATCAGGAATATTGTTCTAGCCCAACGTTGCCCTCTATCAAATGCTCTAGCCCATTTCTCCCTAGGAATATTGTCTATCCAATTTAAAGCCTCAGTGTTGGATCTTCTGATTTCTCCGCGATAATAATTAAATGTAGCCTCCGTCAATGCGTAACCTGTATCAGAAATTGTGTGAGAAAAAATGATTAAAAAGTGCTACAAAATTTTAGATAAGCGGAATTTATTTTGTTACCCATGTTAACAAGTATTTTGCGTAGAACCTTGTCATTAATCTCGCGCATGAAGTTCTGAGCAATGTGTCTTATGCAGTAGACATGTGAAGAGGGTGGATGTTGCCAACCGTTTTCAGGATTGTTGTATGCACTTTTTATCGATTCATGTCTATCAGATATTAGACATAAATTCGGTTGTGGTGTCACGTGTAATCTTAGGTTCCTCAGGAAAAAAACTCCAGGCTTCCTTTGTTTCTCCTTCGACCAATGCGAATGCCACTGGGAAAATATTTGCGTTGCCATCCTGTGCCACCGCCGTCAATAGAGTTCCTCTGTACTTGTCATACAACCATGTTCCGTCTACTTGCACAATGGGCTTACAGTAGGCGAAACCACGTATACACGGACGAAATGCCCAAAACAGACAATGGAATATTCGTTTTCCGGAGATTTGGGCACCATCGCTTGATGTTGCAGGTAGGGTTTGCAAATTTATAATGGTTCCTGGAAGAAAGATTTTCATTACCAGTATCCACTACAGTAGGTCGTTGTAAGATGTTTCCCAATTGCCATAAAGCGACTCTACCGCCTTGCACTTAGCGATCCACGCCTTCCGGTAAGATATAATGTACCCGTATTTTTCTAGGATATGGGCAACGATCACTTTTACCTTAAGTGAGGCGTCGCTGTTGATAAGTTCTCTGATGCTATGGCTAACCATTTCTGAACTGAGCTTCCTATGGTCTTGTGCCATCGATGTCGTAGTGCATGTGTGAGACCCAGACAGCTTACCGATCACCCATTTTGAGTTCCTTCGTCTAAATGAAGCTCTGCACTTGAACCTGGAGTCTTGTTTCTTACACTTAATGACATATCGTTCATTGTCAGACTGATATACCCAATAGTCCACACAGTGTGTTATGTGCCAATGTTGCAGAGCGAGGATGCAGGCTTCCTTGTTTTCAAACTCCATACTGATCTCTATTTCGTCACCTATATGGTTTTGAATAGCACTTCCAAACACGGAGGTTGTATCGTCATCTTCAAAATCAATATTTTGCATGTGTGTCGGCGGGTTATACAAACTTACGGGTTGTGCGCGGATCGGTTGCGTAGACGGGACAACTATATCTTCATCTTCATTGTCTTCGTCATCTCTGTCACCAAAAATATCTTGCATCCTGAACTCCTCATAAATATCGTCATCACTTGATTCTTCAACCTCCTCATTTGGTATGAAAGGTAAATTGTTTTGCGTTGGTTCGTCGTTGGATGTTTGGCTCATTCCGTACCAGTGTGACTGTGTCTCTTGCGTTGGAAATGTTTCGGATTGTCTTGTAGTTGGACATACACCTCAATTGTAGGTAACTGACCAAACATCATGTGGCACCAAAACATTGCCTTCACATCCTCGTCGTTTTTTATTGGCGTCATAATGTAAAAAATCGTACAGTCATCTTCATTAAGGGTGGGATGGCGATAAATGATTTCCTCAACGCATCATGCCAATTTTTTTTCCATTCTATCTTTAAAATGAAAAAAATCTGAATTGACATGAATTTTGAAGGCGTATGTATCCGTATTGCTGAACGAGAATCCAACAGGAGTGTTTGTTGAAACAACACCGTTAAAGTGGCATGTGGTAATTATGTTTCTCTGTGACATTTCGGAGTTTGAATGTTGAGAAGTTTGAATTTTTTTTTGTAGTGTAAGATTGAATGTTGAGGAGTTTGAATGTGGTAATTGATGCATACAAGAGAAGTTTTAAATATTATGATCCAAACAGATATACCACGAAACGAATATAAGTGAGAATATTGGAATAATTTGGTATCAGTAGTTCTCCCACTCAAAGGGCGAACTTGCAAACGGGAAAAGCTTGAGTTCGTCCAACCCAAGGGCGAACACGTGAAGTGCTACATTGGTTCGTCCAACCCAAGGGCGAACATGTGAAGGCCTGCTAAAAATGTTTGACATGCATACGACATGGTGTAAAAAGCTAGTATTGCATGCATGCAAAAAAACGTAGGTGTTATGCAATAGTCTCTTCAATTTATAACTTTCAAATTTATTAAACCAAATATTTTATTTTCATACACACTACTATATATTCAAATTATTTACCTCCAAATTTTACACACGATTTTTACTTCTACTCCTCTACTCTCTATTAATTTTTACTTCTATTCCTCTACTCTCTAGCAATTTTTACTCGATAAAAATGGCATTGTTGCGGATGGGCGATGAGCATCGTGGAACAAGAGAAAATATCAATGCTAGTGTAAGTTTTTCATATTTTATATATTCTTTCCCAACAAAATTAATGTATATAGTTGTTTGTGAAATTATTATTCCGTGGAAAAAATCGTGAGTAAATAATGTTGGTTTATCTTGTTGCAGATTAATGCCCCGAGGTTTAGGGTGCATTCACATTCTCCTATTCAAGCGAATAATAGAATAATGGTGTCGCTACTCGAAAAATGCATCGCGCAACGACGGGGAGGCGAAAAGGATAGACAGAAGAGTCGCCACCGAACTTTATTTATCCCATGAGGGAAAGGAAAATATCGAGAAAACCTTAAGAAAAGAAATGGATAAGATGGTCTCGAGACCAAGAACGGGTTCGGAAGCCGGTTATGCGAGGGGAAGGTATTAGCACCCCTCGCATCCATCGTACTCGATGGGAACCTTTTGTTTGTCGATGTGTGATATATTTGCTAAAATATTATGCTATAAAAAAAAGTGTTTCAAAGGGTAAAGGGAAAGGTTTAGAAACGAGAGAGAGAGGTAACGAGGGAGAAGGGAGATAGAACGGACTCGGTAGGACCTCGCAGTCCTAGGCCTACGTATTCTCAACAGATATGAGAAAGTCAGAGTCGACGTAGTTCGGGAAACTACGGGTGATGGGGGGGATTGTGCTCGCCAAGGATTGTGGCCCTTGTGCCTACGTATTCTCATCTGGTATGAGAAATCAGAGCAGCCGTAGTTCGGCCTACGGTGTGTTGATGTTTTTTTATGGATGATGCTATCGTGCGCATTCTAGCAGTTAGGTGTTTTGCTGCTCGCCCGTTGGAGACTTAGGCATTACCTGTTTGCGGTAGAACGGACGTAACATATCCTTTTTGAAAGATTGATTAGTTTTCGCCACGCGAGGCAAGAAGTCACGTTTGATTGATTGGATTGTTTTTTAGGGGGCGAGACAGGTCCTCGGATAGTAACCCCTACGGGTAGTACCCAATTTGTTATCTCAAAATTTTTGTTATAAAAAGGTGTGGCGAACGAGGCGTCTTCGTATTGAAAGACGAGTGTCGAAACCACCCTCACTACAGTGGGCATCCCAATACTCGGAGAGGAAGAAAGACTACACTTAATCCTCTCTCTTTAATTCAATGCAAAGAGAACTTCGTTCTCTTATTAATGATGTTCTTGGTTTTGAATGGTAAGTGTTTTGCGACAGAGAACCCTACGGTAAACGTCAACACTCGGGATAGGAGAAGGCCTGCGCCTAACCACTCCACGACCATTCAATTTTTGTTGTGAAAATGATTTGAAAATGCACTCGGCGCGGGACCGAGGTTTTAGGTGAGAAAGGTTACGGGATGAAGTTGTAAAAGTGAGATAGTGGATAAAGTCGCGTCTTCGTATTGAAAGACGAATGTCAAGACCACCCTCACTACAGTGGGCATCCCATCACTCGGAGAAGAAGAGGTCTACACCTAATCCTCTCTTTTTAATTCAATACAAAGAGAATTTGCTTTATTATGGAAAGTATACTCAGTACGAGACCGAGGTTTTATGAGGAAACGTTGGAAGCGTCTTTGTATTGACGGACGAGCATCGAGACCACCCTCACTACAGTGGGCATCCCTACGCTCGAAGAAGAAGGGGTCTACACCCAATCCTCTTTTTAGCTCAACATAAAGAATCGATTTTAAGGAGATGGGATTTGAAGATGGACGGGAAGCGTCTTCGTATTGAAAGACGAGTGTCGGAACCACCCTCACTACAGTGGGCATCCCAACACTCGGAGAGGAAGAAAGTCTACACTTAATCCCCTCTTTTAACTCAATACGAAGATGATTTGATTTTGAAAACTGTTTGACAAAGTTTTTGAATCGAGTCAGGACAAATAATGAAGAGAGAAAAGGGGTGGTCTCAGATCCAACATTACCTATCAATAATTTGACGGGTAATGAATTACGGAGGTCTCGTCATCGACCCGAACAGATGAAAATGAGACGACATGCCCAATGACAAATGTGAAATGAAGTTACCTTCTAAAAGAAAATCTCAATACTTTAATATAAAATGGATCTAAAGTCCTAGAAACAATATGATAGAAATGTTTAAAGAAATATGAACATAAAATAAATCCTAGAAAATAGTTTGTACACATATAAATTCTAAAAGAAATAACAATGAAGCTTCTAAAAATATACTATATAATGTCTACGAAAAAAAAATAAAAAAAATATACATATGTATTTACTCATCAAAATGAAAACAAAACCATGGGGTTTATGAATTAAAACAGAGTGTAAAACATAAAAGGATCACACGGGCTATAGGCCCATCACCTCCAAAAATAAAACTTAAAAAAAACAAAAGAGGCTCCACGCGGCCCAGACCTAACAATCCCGTTCAACAAAATGAGTTTGGAGAAACAAAACCACGGTGTACACCACAAATCTCCCAGCAAGAAAATTCAACAAAATGCATCGAGTAGCAAAAAGGTGATGAATCGCTTCCAACCTTCTCTCGTGTTCGACCTATCATCCAGTTCATTCAGGTTTGGTTTTGATCTTGGTTGTGAATCTTTTCATTTCCATTTTGTATCTTCTTTATCTCCCACTCTAATTCGGTGGCGCTTCTGTTGGGTTGGGGATTGGTATATAGGTTTGATTTGGAGTTATGGCTGAAGTTTCACGGCAATTTCCACAGGGTTGTGAGGTTCGGGTGAGGTGCGATGAAGTTAAGGCTTTCTGGGTGAAAAAGCTTTGATTTAAGGTGGATTAGAGATGGGTTATTTCGAAGGTGGGTTGGTTAATGAAGGTCTGTTAGGTAGTGAAGATGAAGGTTTGAAAGGACGTTTGAAGGTGAACAGGGGAAGAGCTTCCACTGAAGGTTGTTTGGTGGAAACGGAAAGGGTTGCGGCTAGGGCTTTGGTTGGAGGCTCAATCTCAGATTAGGGTTTTTTGCTGTCATCTCTCATATGGTTTATATGGAGAGAGTGTCTGAAGAATTGAGGTGAGGCTCTTGCCCTTGTGGTACGATTTTTCAGTCCTTTTGTCTGTAGTGAGGTAATATCTTCAATTAGTTTTCACTGCGGTAACTCCCCTTCTTTGCTTTTACCGTGGTAATTGATTTTTAAAAAAAAGATGCAGGGGTTTTAACCACTTCCTTTCTAACTGAATATTTCCTCACTGCATTTTGTTTTATGTGTACATGGGACAGGACAATGACTGGTTCGATAGAGCTATTCGTCATGGAAAGGCAATTTCAGTATCACAGACTACCTTGAAGGATGAAGGCAAAGACATTATAGTGGGCTTGTGAATCACTTAGGTTAGTTTATGGGATGGCTTTGCTTTGGTTTCCTTTTATGATCTCACCCTTGTTATTCTTGTCTTTCAAACATTTGATTTGCTTGTGACAGAGTTGTTGTCATTAGTTTTGCCCTGTACCGAGAGTTCTTGGTTGGATCATTAAGGTTCACGTCGCCAACTCTCAGCAAGATCTGAAGACGAGAGTTCAAAGTGTGAATCAATAGCAAACATCCCAGTGACACCTCCACTAGCCAAGGAACAACTATCACGTAATTTATCGACCAACAGGTATGGGAATGGGATATTCATCCTCTGATTCCTTTGATCAAAACTCAATGCAATCCCAACATTATCAGTATGATTTAGGTGGCATGAACTCAACTCCAAAGGATTCACTCATTAGTACTGGTGTTTACATTACTATCAGGTCTCATTGAATGCAAGTGATTCATGTATGCACTGCCTGAATTTCAAATACGGGCTTGGCCTTGATACCTGAAGCGGGCTTCCAAGCTTATTCCACATGAACTGATACATTTTGCAAGGTCTGGATTAGTGCGCGGCTGCTTTTGATATGCTGCTGGTTATGTTATTGATTTTGGTACGATCTGTAACGTGATTCTTTGTTTTGTCATTCCAGGTGATTTGGTGCGTGAAACAACTTAGATGTGGCTGTGTAGAACTCTGGCAGCACCGTTTCATCCCGCAACATTGATATCCACGGATGCAGATCCGGAACGACATCATTTTCACTGCTACAACTGTAGTTAGAACCAATATCATACTTCAAAAATGGCCTCAATGGTTTCAACAGCAGTAGCAACACCTGCAGAAGACTAAATGGCTTGTAACAGTTGCCCAAAAATGGCGGTTTCCACGTATTGGCTTAAAGCCCGAGCAACATCCAGAGAAATGGCTATTTGTCCTGCTTAATCAACAACTTGGGATGAATTCTTGTGCGTGTCGGGTACTGAATGTGTCGGCTGTATAGAAACCGTCATTGGTACATTGTTGGTGCCTTGTGTGTTGCGTATCATCTTGCGTGAATACCGGATGTGTACATCGTATCATCAGGTTGTCTGTGTTCCTTTTGCAACACGTCAAATTTGTTCCCTGTTTCTTCATGATTCTTTTTCAACTTTTCATCCGCTGTGTGTTGCCTTGTGATTATCTGTGTTGCGGTCCGTGTTGTGATAGGACGACTTGCTACCAGAATAACCTCACTACTTTTCGTGTTTTGTAGGAAATTGTTACAGTCAAGATTTGGAGGTGACTTTCGGTACGAAAAAGGAGTATTATTGGTACAAGTCGTGAATCATGTACGAAGGCATGTTGATGCGCCACGTAAGATCACGGCTGTTGGAAGGGGAGTTTGCAAAAGATCCTCCCAAATAGAAGGATTATTTAACAAATCATCAATGTCTGTACCAGGTGAAAGAGCTCCAAAATCAATGGGAAATAACCTAAGCGAAGTTGGATCCATAAATCCATTCTCTGTCTCAAGAGCCATACAATTGTCCTCGGAAACATCGAGAATACTTCTTGGCATAGTCTCTGGTATTGAAGGTATATCGGGCATGATAACATCTGCTTGAGAATTCGGGATAGCTGGTGCTGCATGTACTCCATCCAATCATAACATTTTCAGATGTTGCAGCTTGAGTTACATCTGCCGAAGGAACGTATCCTTGAGCTCCTGTTGCAGCTGGAATGTGAGAAGACTGCGCTGAAGATGGAGGAACTTCTTGAAGAGTTACTCCGGAATTCCAGTTTGAAGAGCTGCTACTATCCATTGCATGGGGATGTGCCGTCATCAATCAAGTAATTATCAGGATTTGCTGTGTGAGATTTGCTGCGTTTTTGCAGCTGTAAATTCACTTCATTATTATTGTCTGTTGTGTGTTGAGCAGATAATTGTGACTGGTTGTGTAGAGCTGTGATTGTATGCTACGGGACATCGTGTCGTTTTGGATTGTCCTTTTGTAACAGGGCGTGATTTTTCTTTTGAAATGAGGGAGGTGTTGGTTTTTGTTGTTAGGTGAGATGAACTTTTGTAATATCTTTTTTTGTAAATTTTGTGAAATATTTGTAATATCATGGGCTGATGATCTTTTATGAAGAATGGGCCACATATAAAAAATGGAATTTGTGAAACTTATGTGGGCTTTGTTTGATGTTAGCTACGTAGGTCGTACGCACACGATACATTGTTGAATAGCCACTCCATTTCGTACCTTTTTTGTCTTTGCTGCAATTCCATTCTGAAAATTTCCTTGCAAGTTTTTTAATAGATGACATCATGTGTATCACAATCACCGAAGCACCCCTTACAGTATTGTTACATCTTATTTCTTCATTTTTTCAGTTGCAGATTCGGCTACTTTGGGTCACAAGTCCTTATGGAAGGAAAAACTGGATTTGGGCACTTGTAATAAGTTCGCCGTCGGTTTGACAAAAAAAAAAAGGCTTGTGCTTCTATGGCTTGTGGAATTCTCATGTGGGGCCTTGTAAATAAAATATCAACAACTTTGATAACCTCTTGTAATAACCATCAAATGGTATATTTTGCTACAAAATGTGTAACAAGCCTTTTTCCTCATTGGATGATTTTATTTATGAAACAGGCTTATAAAAGCAATGATCTTCTAGAATTCTCTTCCTTTGCAAATTTCATGACGGACTTGGCACGTTGTAATTTGGGCTTGATGCTAGTTCATGGCTTCGTGGATTTGCAAATATAATAATGGAATCCTAATTTGAACTATAGTTTCCTTTATGTCTTGATATTTACTATTTGCATCTTGAAGTTTGCTTAAACAATTCTTTGATTTTTGTCTTGAATTAGCAACCCTTTTGATTAAAGTCTCTCTTTGGATTCTTCTTGAACCAATACTTTGGATTAATCACCACTCCTACACATCTTAATCCACACAAAATTGACCCAAAATGGCGCACAAAACAAAATATCACAAACCCAATCGCCATATGTTCACACATTATGATATGGACAAATGAACAAACTTTTCCTGATAAACCTCACTTTCCTTTCATCCGTCCTTGTGACGTCTTGAACTCAAACTCGCAACAACTTAGATGGAAGATAACTTATTTTGGATTTTTGGATAATTGTTGATGGATGAAGGGGTATACGTGATGAAAGTGATATACAGAGGTAGGACAAATTTGGGGTATGACGGATGCAATGTGATATGCTAATGCAATGAAATGAAACATAAACCAAAGAGGTCGGTCAAATTTTGGGGTACAACAGCTGCCCCTATTCAAGCGACTTAGACCTGAAGGGATGAAAGGTAAGCGACTTTCATACATTCAAGGTAAAAGACGGTTGAATACCTAAGGACCCAGAAATTTGACAACCGTGGAACGAACTTCTGACCTCGCCGCCAGGCACCCATATTAAATGAAAGGTCTGACCTCGCCGCCAGCTCCTCAAGATAATCTTCTGACTTCAAAGTCATTTTTACAACATTTTCTGACTTCGCCGTCATTTCCAACAACTTTGACTTTGCCGTCAATCCTTAAAACAATCTTCTGACTTCGCCGTCATTTCCAACAGCTTTGACTTCGCCGTCAATTCTTAAAATGATCAGTAAAAGCATCTGACCTCACGGTCAGGCCTCGACATTAAGTCGGTAAAAGATCCAACCTCGCCGTCAGTCCTCTGTTAAATACAAACAGATATTGAATCCAAAGATACGATCCTCCGACACTGCTGTCAAGACAAAATCCAACATCGCCGTTGGAAGAACCAAGTTACCTGACATCGCCGCCAAGAACAAACATCTAGCATCGCCGCTAAAGAATCAAACCACTCGACCTCGCCGCCGAACAAACAAATCACTCTGACATCGCCGTCAGAAACAAACATTCAACATCGCCGCTGAAAAGTACAATTACTTTTGACATCGCCGTCAAAACAAACATCCAACCTCGCCGCTGAATAAACAAGTTACTCCGACTTCGCCGCCAGAAACAAACATCCAACCTCGCCGCTGAATAAACAAATCATCTGACATCGCCGTCAAAACAAACATCCAACCTCGCCGCTGAATAAACAAATTACTCCGACATCGCCGCCAGAAACAAACATCCAACCTCGCCGCTGAATAAACAAATTACTCCGACATCGCCGTCAAAACAAACATCCAACCTCGCCGCTGAATAAACAAATTACTCCGACATCGCCGCCAGAAACAAACATCCAACCTCGTCGCTGAATAAACAAATTACTCCGACATCGCCGCCAGAAACAAACATCCAACCTCGCCGCTGAATAAACAAATTACTCCGACATCGCCGCCAGAAACAAACATCCAACCTCGCCGCTGAATAAACAAATTACTCCGACATCGCCGCCAGAAACAAACATCCAACCTCGCCGCTGAATAAACAAATTACTCCGACATCGCCGCCAGAAACAAACATCCAACCTCGCCGTTGAAGAATATAAATACTTGACATCGCCGCCAAAACAGACTTCTCAACATCGCCGTTGAAACACTAAATCATCTAACATCGCCGTCAGAACAAACTTCTCAACATCGCCGTTGAAGAATATAAATACTTGACATCGCCGCCAAAACAGACTTCTCAACATCGCCGTTGAAACACTAAATCATCTAACATCGCCGTCAGAACAAATTTCTCAACATCGCCGTTGAAGAATATAAATACTTGACATCGCCGCCAAAACAGACTTCTCAACATCGCCGTTGAAACACTAAATCATCTAACATCGCCGTCAGAACAAATTTCTCAACATCGCCGTTGAAGAATATAAATACTTGACATCGCCGCCAAAACAGACTTCTCAACATCGCCGTTGAAACACTAAATCATCTAACATCGCCGTCAGAACAAATTTCTCAACATCGCCGTTGAAGAATATAAATACTTGACATCGCCGCCAAAACAGACTTCTCAACATCGCCGTTGAAACACTAAATCATCTAACATCGCCGTCAGAACAAATTTCTCAACATCGCCGTTGAAGAATATAAATACTTGACATCGCCGCCAAAACAGACTTCTCAACATCGCCGTTGAAACACTAAATCATCTAACATCGCCGTCAGAACAAATTTCTCAACATCGCCGTTGAAGAATATAAATACTTGACATCGCCGCCAAAACTTCGCTAAATATAAGCGAGCAACAAGATTCAAACGAAATTAAGACCATCCATTGGTGATAGTCGCAAAATAACTCCGCTGGGGAAACACCATGAGCTGGGGTCTAGCCAACACACGGGCAAAGATACTAATCATCTGCGAGATTCATTTGAAACAAAAAGGGTAACGACCTGGCTTATGTCTCGCATGCATATGTTTGGATATGACGAAATGCCCCATACGAAATGGGAATGCTTCGCGTTCGGGTAGATGTTATGCATGTATGTAGATGCAAATGAAACCACTTTAGCAAAATAAATGCTAAAGAGAAAGAGCCAACTCCGTTGAGTCAGAGCTAGACACGCCTAGCGCAAATAAACTCATGCTGGGGAATGCAAGCCGTGGATGGCCCCTGAGAAAACTTCTGGGTAAAACTGCTCCTGTTAAGAACAAAACCACTCCGATGGGGATTTAAAATCAAACTCTGCTGCGGAGAACGTCCCGGATGGCCTATCAGCCTACAACTCTTCTGGGGATCAAGCAACTTGGCTGGAGGCAACAACTCCACTCTACCGGGGAAATCGGCTATGAATGATTAGCCAGAATAGCTCTACTGGGGAAACACAGCAGATTGCTGAGGAATAGCTCCATTCTGTCGGAGGTTGAACCCACTATCTGCTAGGGATGTTGAATAAGATTTACTGGGAGGACTATCCCACACTCTCTCTGCTGGGGATGGAGATGAACGATCTCTGAGTCAGCCCTACTCTGTGGGGAGGAAGATTAATTCCACTGACTTGGCTGGAGATTAGATAAGGAGGGAATCAACATCAATCTCTGCTTGGGGAAAGTGAGAAGTAAACTTCAACAATACTTCCGTTCGAGGAATGAGTCAATGACCTAGACTCTGAGGGGAAAGAAGTCAACCATTTAGACTCTGTGGGGATAACAGTACTGCACTCGCCCTACTGCTGGGGAAATAAACCCAAATCTGCTTCTATAATTCTGATAAGCTCTGAAGATATGGAGAGGAACACATCTCCTTTGTTTCCAATTTTGCCCCAGCCTGTGGGACCGGATGGTTAGATATGAACTGCCTCAGTGCTTCGAACCCCGAAGAAGCGCTTCAAGTTAATTTTCTTTCTGGACAAGGATAGTCTTTGTGCTCTCCGGGTGACCTGCCCCAGCTTTGAAGTGATTTTGCCCCTGATTGGCTGATTTGTAGAGAAGTGCCCCTGGCTGACTTCGAGAGATTTACCCAATCTCGACCTGATTGTCCTAGATTAACGAACCTTAGGGAATGGCGCCTTCGACTGGCCTTCGAGTGGTTTGATGAGTCTCGACCTGATTGCCCCAGATTTACTGCATCTAGGGATGACCGACTCTGCTTACGTTTACCTGACGTGACTTGCCCCTGCTCAAAGGAGTATTCAGACGTTCTATATCTTATTCCTATCAAACTTTGCATTGTAGAAACTTTCCTGATGTCAAATGCTTTCTCGCAAGTAAAACAAATTGTTTTGCAAAAGATAATATTAATGCAGTGCATATGACAGTTTTGAAATCCACGTCTGGTCACTGGAAAAAAAATGTGGCATTTAGTGAACGAATCACTCATCAGAAATATCAATATCCATACCCATAGGGTAAGAAAAATCCTTTTAGGAGTCAGTTTCGACGCGATCTTTACCGAAGTATGCTTCCAAAACAAACCTGCTTCAATTAGGACTTTTGAGGGTTGTAACTTGGTCAGGTTCATAGTTGGAAAGAAAGGATATGAGGCTCAAAGTTCTGTTTAACCCACCCACTCTCCTTAATATTCTCCAATCCTATGTTCAGATAATTCGACACAAACATTCACCTCTCAAAAGTTGAATGACTGGAGTGATGGTTCGGGAAACCACAAGTTTTTCTGGAGTGACAGTCACTCGCTTTTCGTCTTTGGTGCCTGGAGTCACACGACTTGTTTTCCGTCATTTCATTCCCTATTTTTCCTGGACTGACTCTTTTGAGTATATCATTGATTTCAAAGTCCAACGGGATGGCCTAATTTTTGCCTAAGCCATTTGTTTTCAAGTTATCGACTTAGCGGGCTTTTTTTTTTGTTTCTTTCTTTTATTTTCTTCTTTTTGAACAAATCATGTGACACCGACTTGTCTGACCTGCTGAAGGGATTGTGACTGTCTCACTCCTTGGCTGGTGAAGGATAACCATTGTGGTTCTTTAGGTACGACCTATACAGGCGTGATTGTTCCTCGAACGGGGACACTCCTTTTGCAATTTGGATGTTAGGTCGAATTAACTGACACCTACCCTGCCCCAGGTTAAGATTGAGTTTTTTTGTTTTTTAGAAAGAAACTCCTACTACTAGGCTCAAAAGGGTTTAACAAAGGATTATCTTCCTTATATCACCGGTGTTTAGGAATTTGAAACAATGCCTGTACATCATCAGCAGAGATTATATTTAAAAGCATACATTCGGAAGCTTGCGCGTCTTTCAATTTCGTCATCCTCCCTCAAGGAATTCCGCTTAAACAAGCGTTTGACATCAATAAAAAGCATTGAGTGAACACGAATGGATTTAATCAAAACAAACATATTCAATTCATTATCATTATCAATTGAAAACAAACAAGTTCTACAGATAAGATTTTCAAATAGGTTCGCACTTTAACAGAAAAGAAACTACAAATGCAAAGGAATAACATGATAGAAAGATTGCCAGCTTCGGAACTGGGCTTTCAGGTCTTGACTTGCTGCCGAACCAGCCATCTTCAGAACTACTCGTCGAAGTCATCCTGATAATCTTCTGAACACCCGCTCTCGGTGAATCCCCCCATAACATTAGCTGCCGAACCCATATGACTTGACGAAGGAAGATCGTTGATCTGAATACCCTGAGGCGTGATTAAAAACCTGTTGGAGTCCAGCAGAGTCTGAACCTGGCTTCTAAGCACCTTACAGTCTTCGGTTGAATGTCCCTGTGTCCCAACATGGTACTCACAGCGAGCATTAACATCAGAATCCAACGGATGTGGAGAAGTCTCGGGATCAGCTTGCTTCGGCACAATCAAACCACCTCTGATCAAGTCTGGCAATATCTGACTGTATGACAATGGCAACTGAGTGAAATGTCTCTCTGGCTTCCTTGGCCTTCGTCGGGCGTGCTGACGCGGCTGATGATAGTATGACCGCTGACTCTGGCGGGGAACAGATACCTGATGCAAAGACCCAAAGGATCGTTGACTCTGAATAGTTGAGACATCGGGAGACTGAGTCTGAGGTATCGGGGACTCCCTTCGTTCAGGAACTTTCATTCTTAGGCTTGGCCTAGGAACGGGCAATAGCTGCGGGCAGGGAGACTCTAGGGTCACGGATTGCAAGACAGGCTCCTGACCTGATGCAACTTCAGGGGAAAGAATAGGAACATCCATATCTTCTGGAATAAGACCATTGCTCGGCATGAACTCAAATGCTCTTGAATCGATTAAATCCTGAACCTTGTGCTTAAAGGCTTTGCAGTTCTCGATATTATGCCCCGGTGCCCCAGAATGGAAATCACAATGGGCATTTCCGTCATAGCCTTGTGGTGGCTCGCCAGCCAACGGAGCCATAGTCCGGAGTTTAACCAACCGAAATTGAAGCAAGTGTTGCAACAACTGAGCATAAGTCATGGGGATCTGGTTGAACATTCTGTCGGACTGCTTCGTCCTTTGAGCATACCTCACAATCCTAGGATTGTCTAGGGAAACAGGAAGTAATTGTTGGCGAGGAAATACTGGAACCTCAGGTTGTGTAAGATATCTTTGAGGCACTTCACGCCTTGGGAGAGATTCCACATGTAAAGGTGGGATGGCCATCCCTGCTGCAGCTTCGGGCACATGATCGCCTTCCTTTCTCAACACATTCCTCATGACTTCTGTTATCAGGCCCATCTGAGTCTTCAGTTGATTATTCTCCTCTCTGAGCGCATCCTGATCCAAGCGCAGCGCTTGCATCTTTGCCACAAACTGCCCCAACTGGCTCTGAACTTCCCTTAGTTCTTCTCGAATCTGTTCCATGGTCGTCTCTGTTGGTTTCCTTTGGGTGGAATGATCTTCAATTCTGGAACAAGCCGGATGGAAAACCACATGAAGCAATTACGCCCACAAAATTAGAACACCTCTATGCAAATGAATAATGATGCAATATGCAAGACATGCAAAGAAATGCAAATGAATATGCAAATGCAACAGGGGATCAAAAGTTGTTGTGTTGTTGACGGTGACGGACCAGCGCTTCGCCTTGAGACCAAACGACATTAGTACAAGGAACCCACTGTAACTGTTCCTACTGACAAACGGGTAGGATGAAGGTCAAAGTTTTTCCTGCAAGACAGCACAACAAGATACCTCTCACCTCGGGTGAGCAATCTATTGGTTTATAAGAGGGTATTCCAAAGGCTTTTCAAACAAAGTCCCATGCACTAACCCTCAAAAGTTTCCCATCATAACGACTACTCGTAAGACGGTAATCCCTTCAAAAGGATGAACACAGCGTCATGTTTTAGTAACCTTTGGAATAAGGTTCTACAAAGGGTCCTCAGAGTCAAGGACTCCCAAGTTAGAAATAAAAACGCCATTACGACTACACGTAAGACATAATTATTCCAACGGGGTCTCATCTGAGCGGTGGAATTCGATCCAACTCAACGAGTCCTAAGTCTCGCAAATCAGAAAGAAACCACCTCCTAACTTAGTGCATACTCGAAAGCTCGGGTAGAAAGCTTTATCTCACAAACCAAACAATAAGCCCAACAAGTTAGAAAGAAACATAACCATAAAATAAATAGCAAAACAAATAAAGCACAAATGCGACAAATAAAATAGGCGTGGCTTGCTAGGTGTCCCCAGCAGAGTCGCCAGCTGTCGCTACTCGAAAAATGCATCGCGCAACGACGGGGAGGCGAAAAGGATAGACAGAAGAGTCGCCACCGAACTTTATTTATCCCATGAGGGAAAGGAAAATATCGAGAAAACCTTAAGAAAAGAAATGGATAAGATGGTCTCGAGACCAAGAACGGGTTCGGAAGCCGGTTATGCGAGGGGAAGGTATTAGCACCCCTCGCATCCATCGTACTCGATGGGAACCTTTTGTTTGTCGATGTGTGATATATTTGCTAAAATATTATGCTATAAAAAAAAGTGTTTCAAAGGGTAAAGGGAAAGGTTTAGAAACGAGAGAGAGAGGTAACGAGGGAGAAGGGAGATAGAACGGACTCGGTAGGACCTCGCAGTCCTAGGCCTACGTATTCTCAACAGATATGAGAAAGTCAGAGTCGACGTAGTTCGGGAAACTACGGGTGATGGGGGGGATTGTGCTCGCCAAGGATTGTGGCCCTTGTGCCTACGTATTCTCATCTGGTATGAGAAATCAGAGCAGCCGTAGTTCGGCCTACGGTGTGTTGATGTTTTTTTATGGATGATGCTATCGTGCGCATTCTAGCAGTTAGGTGTTTTGCTGCTCGCCCGTTGGAGACTTAGGCATTACCTGTTTGCGGTAGAACGGACGTAACATATCCTTTTTGAAAGATTGATTAGTTTTCGCCACGCGAGGCAAGAAGTCACGTTTGATTGATTGGATTGTTTTTTAGGGGGCGAGACAGGTCCTCGGATAGTAACCCCTACGGGTAGTACCCAATTTGTTATCTCAAAATTTTTGTTATAAAAAGGTGTGGCGAACGAGGCGTCTTCGTATTGAAAGACGAGTGTCGAAACCACCCTCACTACAGTGGGCATCCCAATACTCGGAGAGGAAGAAAGACTACACTTAATCCTCTCTCTTTAATTCAATGCAAAGAGAACTTCGTTCTCTTATTAATGATGTTCTTGGTTTTGAATGGTAAGTGTTTTGCGACAGAGAACCCTACGGTAAACGTCAACACTCGGGATAGGAGAAGGCCTGCGCCTAACCACTCCACGACCATTCAATTTTTGTTGTGAAAATGATTTGAAAATGCACTCGGCGCGGGACCGAGGTTTTAGGTGAGAAAGGTTACGGGATGAAGTTGTAAAAGTGAGATAGTGGATAAAGTCGCGTCTTCGTATTGAAAGACGAATGTCAAGACCACCCTCACTACAGTGGGCATCCCATCACTCGGAGAAGAAGAGGTCTACACCTAATCCTCTCTTTTTAATTCAATACAAAGAGAATTTGCTTTATTATGGAAAGTATACTCAGTACGAGACCGAGGTTTTATGAGGAAACGTTGGAAGCGTCTTTGTATTGACGGACGAGCATCGAGACCACCCTCACTACAGTGGGCATCCCTACGCTCGAAGAAGAAGGGGTCTACACCCAATCCTCTTTTTAGCTCAACATAAAGAATCGATTTTAAGGAGATGGGATTTGAAGATGGACGGGAAGCGTCTTCGTATTGAAAGACGAGTGTCGGAACCACCCTCACTACAGTGGGCATCCCAACACTCGGAGAGGAAGAAAGTCTACACTTAATCCCCTCTTTTAACTCAATACGAAGATGATTTGATTTTGAAAACTGTTTGACAAAGTTTTTGAATCGAGTCAGGACAAATAATGAAGAGAGAAAAGGGGTGGTCTCAGATCCAACATTACCTATCAATAATTTGACGGGTAATGAATTACGGAGGTCTCGTCATCGACCCGAACAGATGAAAATGAGACGACATGCCCAATGACAAATGTGAAATGAAGTTACCTTCTAAAAGAAAATCTCAATACTTTAATATAAAATGGATCTAAAGTCCTAGAAACAATATGATAGAAATGTTTAAAGAAATATGAACATAAAATAAATCCTAGAAAATAGTTTGTACACATATAAATTCTAAAAGAAATAACAATGAAGCTTCTAAAAATATACTATATAATGTCTACGAAAAAAAAATAAAAAAAATATACATATGTATTTACTCATCAAAATGAAAACAAAACCATGGGGTTTATGAATTAAAACAGAGTGTAAAACATAAAAGGATCACACGGGCTATAGGCCCATCACCTCCAAAAATAAAACTTAAAAAAAACAAAAGAGGCTCCACGCGGCCCAGACCTAACAATCCCGTTCAACAAAATGAGTTTGGAGAAACAAAACCACGGTGTACACCACAAATCTCCCAGCAAGAAAATTCAACAAAATGCATCGAGTAGCAAAAAGGTGATGAATCGCTTCCAACCTTCTCTCGTGTTCGACCTATCATCCAGTTCATTCAGGTTTGGTTTTGATCTTGGTTGTGAATCTTTTCATTTCCATTTTGTATCTTCTTTATCTCCCACTCTAATTCGGTGGCGCTTCTGTTGGGTTGGGGATTGGTATATAGGTTTGATTTGGAGTTATGGCTGAAGTTTCACGGCAATTTCCACAGGGTTGTGAGGTTCGGGTGAGGTGCGATGAAGTTAAGGCTTTCTGGGTGAAAAAGCTTTGATTTAAGGTGGATTAGAGATGGGTTATTTCGAAGGTGGGTTGGTTAATGAAGGTCTGTTAGGTAGTGAAGATGAAGGTTTGAAAGGACGTTTGAAGGTGAACAGGGGAAGAGCTTCCACTGAAGGTTGTTTGGTGGAAACGGAAAGGGTTGCGGCTAGGGCTTTGGTTGGAGGCTCAATCTCAGATTAGGGTTTTTTGCTGTCATCTCTCATATGGTTTATATGGAGAGAGTGTCTGAAGAATTGAGGTGAGGCTCTTGCCCTTGTGGTACGATTTTTCAGTCCTTTTGTCTGTAGTGAGGTAATATCTTCAATTAGTTTTCACTGCGGTAACTCCCCTTCTTTGCTTTTACCGTGGTAATTGATTTTTAAAAAAAAGATGCAGGGGTTTTAACCACTTCCTTTCTAACTGAATATTTCCTCACTGCATTTTGTTTTATGTGTACATGGGACAGGACAATGACTGGTTCGATAGAGCTATTCGTCATGGAAAGGCAATTTCAGTATCACAGACTACCTTGAAGGATGAAGGCAAAGACATTATAGTGGGCTTGTGAATCACTTAGGTTAGTTTATGGGATGGCTTTGCTTTGGTTTCCTTTTATGATCTCACCCTTGTTATTCTTGTCTTTCAAACATTTGATTTGCTTGTGACAGAGTTGTTGTCATTAGTTTTGCCCTGTACCGAGAGTTCTTGGTTGGATCATTAAGGTTCACGTCGCCAACTCTCAGCAAGATCTGAAGACGAGAGTTCAAAGTGTGAATCAATAGCAAACATCCCAGTGACACCTCCACTAGCCAAGGAACAACTATCACGTAATTTATCGACCAACAGGTATGGGAATGGGATATTCATCCTCTGATTCCTTTGATCAAAACTCAATGCAATCCCAACATTATCAGTATGATTTAGGTGGCATGAACTCAACTCCAAAGGATTCACTCATTAGTACTGGTGTTTACATTACTATCAGGTCTCATTGAATGCAAGTGATTCATGTATGCACTGCCTGAATTTCAAATACGGGCTTGGCCTTGATACCTGAAGCGGGCTTCCAAGCTTATTCCACATGAACTGATACATTTTGCAAGGTCTGGATTAGTGCGCGGCTGCTTTTGATATGCTGCTGGTTATGTTATTGATTTTGGTACGATCTGTAACGTGATTCTTTGTTTTGTCATTCCAGGTGATTTGGTGCGTGAAACAACTTAGATGTGGCTGTGTAGAACTCTGGCAGCACCGTTTCATCCCGCAACATTGATATCCACGGATGCAGATCCGGAACGACATCATTTTCACTGCTACAACTGTAGTTAGAACCAATATCATACTTCAAAAATGGCCTCAATGGTTTCAACAGCAGTAGCAACACCTGCAGAAGACTAAATGGCTTGTAACAGTTGCCCAAAAATGGCGGTTTCCACGTATTGGCTTAAAGCCCGAGCAACATCCAGAGAAATGGCTATTTGTCCTGCTTAATCAACAACTTGGGATGAATTCTTGTGCGTGTCGGGTACTGAATGTGTCGGCTGTATAGAAACCGTCATTGGTACATTGTTGGTGCCTTGTGTGTTGCGTATCATCTTGCGTGAATACCGGATGTGTACATCGTATCATCAGGTTGTCTGTGTTCCTTTTGCAACACGTCAAATTTGTTCCCTGTTTCTTCATGATTCTTTTTCAACTTTTCATCCGCTGTGTGTTGCCTTGTGATTATCTGTGTTGCGGTCCGTGTTGTGATAGGACGACTTGCTACCAGAATAACCTCACTACTTTTCGTGTTTTGTAGGAAATTGTTACAGTCAAGATTTGGAGGTGACTTTCGGTACGAAAAAGGAGTATTATTGGTACAAGTCGTGAATCATGTACGAAGGCATGTTGATGCGCCACGTAAGATCACGGCTGTTGGAAGGGGAGTTTGCAAAAGATCCTCCCAAATAGAAGGATTATTTAACAAATCATCAATGTCTGTACCAGGTGAAAGAGCTCCAAAATCAATGGGAAATAACCTAAGCGAAGTTGGATCCATAAATCCATTCTCTGTCTCAAGAGCCATACAATTGTCCTCGGAAACATCGAGAATACTTCTTGGCATAGTCTCTGGTATTGAAGGTATATCGGGCATGATAACATCTGCTTGAGAATTCGGGATAGCTGGTGCTGCATGTACTCCATCCAATCATAACATTTTCAGATGTTGCAGCTTGAGTTACATCTGCCGAAGGAACGTATCCTTGAGCTCCTGTTGCAGCTGGAATGTGAGAAGACTGCGCTGAAGATGGAGGAACTTCTTGAAGAGTTACTCCGGAATTCCAGTTTGAAGAGCTGCTACTATCCATTGCATGGGGATGTGCCGTCATCAATCAAGTAATTATCAGGATTTGCTGTGTGAGATTTGCTGCGTTTTTGCAGCTGTAAATTCACTTCATTATTATTGTCTGTTGTGTGTTGAGCAGATAATTGTGACTGGTTGTGTAGAGCTGTGATTGTATGCTACGGGACATCGTGTCGTTTTGGATTGTCCTTTTGTAACAGGGCGTGATTTTTCTTTTGAAATGAGGGAGGTGTTGGTTTTTGTTGTTAGGTGAGATGAACTTTTGTAATATCTTTTTTTGTAAATTTTGTGAAATATTTGTAATATCATGGGCTGATGATCTTTTATGAAGAATGGGCCACATATAAAAAATGGAATTTGTGAAACTTATGTGGGCTTTGTTTGATGTTAGCTACGTAGGTCGTACGCACACGATACATTGTTGAATAGCCACTCCATTTCGTACCTTTTTTGTCTTTGCTGCAATTCCATTCTGAAAATTTCCTTGCAAGTTTTTTAATAGATGACATCATGTGTATCACAATCACCGAAGCACCCCTTACAGTATTGTTACATCTTATTTCTTCATTTTTTCAGTTGCAGATTCGGCTACTTTGGGTCACAAGTCCTTATGGAAGGAAAAACTGGATTTGGGCACTTGTAATAAGTTCGCCGTCGGTTTGACAAAAAAAAAAGGCTTGTGCTTCTATGGCTTGTGGAATTCTCATGTGGGGCCTTGTAAATAAAATATCAACAACTTTGATAACCTCTTGTAATAACCATCAAATGGTATATTTTGCTACAAAATGTGTAACAAGCCTTTTTCCTCATTGGATGATTTTATTTATGAAACAGGCTTATAAAAGCAATGATCTTCTAGAATTCTCTTCCTTTGCAAATTTCATGACGGACTTGGCACGTTGTAATTTGGGCTTGATGCTAGTTCATGGCTTCGTGGATTTGCAAATATAATAATGGAATCCTAATTTGAACTATAGTTTCCTTTATGTCTTGATATTTACTATTTGCATCTTGAAGTTTGCTTAAACAATTCTTTGATTTTTGTCTTGAATTAGCAACCCTTTTGATTAAAGTCTCTCTTTGGATTCTTCTTGAACCAATACTTTGGATTAATCACCACTCCTACACATCTTAATCCACACAAAATTGACCCAAAATGGCGCACAAAACAAAATATCACAAACCCAATCGCCATATGTTCACACATTATGATATGGACAAATGAACAAACTTTTCCTGATAAACCTCACTTTCCTTTCATCCGTCCTTGTGACGTCTTGAACTCAAACTCGCAACAACTTAGATGGAAGATAACTTATTTTGGATTTTTGGATAATTGTTGATGGATGAAGGGGTATACGTGATGAAAGTGATATACAGAGGTAGGACAAATTTGGGGTATGACGGATGCAATGTGATATGCTAATGCAATGAAATGAAACATAAACCAAAGAGGTCGGTCAAATTTTGGGGTACAACAAATGGCTTATCTTGAGATCGCAGGATTCGCAAACATTTCAAAAATAAATAGTTTGAAAGTCGACTCAAGCTTAGTTGTTGCTCTGTTGGAGAAATGGAGACCCGAAACCCACACCTTTCACTTGCCAACAGGTGAATGCACCATAACCCTTGAAGATACATGTATGTTACTATGTCTACGAGTTGATGGCAAAGTTATCAACGGTCCCACCGAGGTAACAAGTGTTATTTACATGGATTACTTGGGGAAGGAACCAAAAGAAGAAGATAAAATGAAAGGTTTTGTTAGGATCACTTGGCTTGAGAGTGAATATGAAAACCTAAAAAACAAACCTAACCCCACACAAGAAGATGTTTTATTAGAAGCTAAATTTTTTATTCTACTTGTGATCGCAACTATCTTGTTTCCTGACAAAACTCAAAACCTTTTGCATTCTTCTTGGATCCCTTTCGTGGGGGATCTCATTGAATGTGGCACATATAGTTGGGGTTCTGTATGCCTTGCAAAATTGTATAGAGAAATGTGCAAGGCAGTAGAAAAAGATGTTAGGAGCATGAATGGTTGTGCTCTCCTACTAACTTCTTGGGCATTCACACGCATCCCATTGTTCGCTCCTGTCAGCATGGTGGAACCCTCGTTTCCATATGCACAAAGGTATTTATGTAATATAACACTCATATATTTGTTATTCAACTATGTCTAACAATATTAATATTTTTTTTTGTCATACAAGATGGGCACAAAGGGGAATGAATTATCGTGCAACTCCTCGTTTCCATCTCCAAGGATATCGAAACGCGTTGGACCATATGCAAGAACGAGATGTAAGTTTTATAACATGTGAAAATAGTGGTCAATTCTTCAATTTAATGGTATCTTAATTTTCTCTGTTATGTGACAGTTTATATGGAGGCCGTACGTTCAGTACCCGGTGTCGCGTCTAGAAGATAGTCAAATCTGGAGTGCAACAACTTACCTTATTTGTTTCTACATCGTTGAGATGCATCAAACAGATAGGGTAAGACTCTAGTTTGGCTTAGACCAACAAATCCCTCTTCTGCCTAAGTGTCTAAAGGAACATCACGCAATGACCATGCGAAAAGCGCAAAAGGTTCATTGGCGACAGTTAAACAAGGAGGAGGTGCGAGAATGGAGACACAGAAGATATATGATTTTGCAGGGGAGCGTTGTATTAGGTGAACGCAAGCCAAGTCAAGAGTATTTAACTTGGTTCCGCGCAATTCCTTATGTGCATGTTGCTCCGGATCAATTTTTGACCGACCCACGAATGCAAGTATCATCATCGACACAACTAACTGCCGCATCAATGCATCAGGATGGGCCACCAACCTACACCTCTCAATTTGGGGGTACGCATCCTCGTCAGCTCAACATAACTATAACTACCCCCAGTACAACCAACAATATCAGCCTCAACCCTACCTCCAACCACCCAGACAATTCACCTCATGCCCACCCCCAAACTTTGACCAAACCAACCCTTATTTCCCACATCCTACATTCAACACTACCTTCTCTCAACCCGCCTCAACCTTCACGCCTGATGACGTCTACATCCCAGCCATTCAACAAACCCAAGCCGAAACCTACCCACAACCACCACAACCATCACATTCATTCCAACATTTTTTGCTGACAGAGGAGCAACTGATGCAAATGCCGGATTTTAACATCGATGATATTCTCGATGATCAACTAGGACCCTCGTCAAGGCAGACAAACCCCCCGACAACACATCACAATGAAGATTTGTCTTCCGACTCATCTCAATCAACTGCAAACGAGCGTTTGGGCAGAGGATACCGACAGCGAAGGCCCCCTAGGTATGGAACTGGAGGTCATCTTCGATGATATTTATATTTATTTAATCAATTTTATTGTTGTAATTTAATCTTGTAATTTATTAATTATTGCAATTAAAACTTGACTTGATTTTTAATTATCGAATATACAACTTATTAATTAATATATTAAAATTATATTTATCAAAATCTTTAAATATTAACATTAACATTAAAATTAACATTCAAAATCAAATTCAATAGTTTTTATTAATTAATTATTTTTTATATTAAAAAGTTTTTATTAATTAATTAATTTTTATATTAAAAAGTTTTTATATTAAACTTATTAATTAAATAATTTTTATATAAAATTAATTAAATAATATTTATATAGAATTAATTAAATAGGCATATTAATTAAATAGTTTTTATATTAAAAAGTATTAATTAGATAATTTTAATTAAATATACAAAATCAGAATAAAAAAAATAAAAAATAAAACAAAATTAACCCTAGTTCGTCCAATGCGTGGACGAACTCATGCAACGTAAACATCACAACACTGGTTTGCTCAATGCATGGACGAACTCATGCAGGGAAATTTTTTAGAAGACATGTTCGCCCATTCCAAGGACGAACTCACATAAAAAGATGGTAGTTTGGAAAAAAAAATTTCAATATAAGGCATTATGGGATTTAAAATTACAAAAAGGGGTACAACAGTAAAAAAATCTTGTAGTGAAAATTATCTATTTCTAGAAGTGCAATTTTAATAAAGGAATAAATGCTATTTTTGGAAATCTAAAACAACCATCATGTGAATGACGGTTAAGGATTGCGTGATGTATAATTTTGATTTTATTTTGGTATGTCCTTCTCATACGAAGCTGTTCAACCATATTTTCTTTCAAGTTTCACACAAAATCTTGATACAATGTGATTCGAAATATATGTGTATGCCATCCTCATAAACAATATCATAATGCAACTTTCCTATGTATAATTCAAGATGATGTTAAAATTTAAATAGAGAATCCATTCATAATTCCTTTTTTTATAGGGTTGGTTTTGTGGTGAATTAAAAATAAGAAGAAAGAAATATTTAAAAGAAAGTGTGAAAACAAAGAAAGAAAAGAGAAATATAATAGATTTGATATGTTATTTGTTATAAAAGAAGTATAACATCAAGCATGAAACTTGATAGGTACAAATGTTGAAACATGGATAAAACTATGAGTAAAAGATGAAGTGCAAGCTTGTGCTGCACACCTTAAATTATTGTAAGGGAGATACATCTTCGTATTTGTTTTAGGGTTTGTTCGCAGATGTATTTTCAAATTGACCTTTAATTTCAATTCTAAAAAAAATCAAAGATGCATCTCTGAACGTGTTAAAGTATATATGACACGCGTTTGACCCTCCCTCTTCTCCTTTTTCATTTTCTGAAACTTTATTGAGATATCAATGGAGTTTGTGAGCAATATACATCCGATCTATTTTCAAGCTTTTTCAAGGATAAACACTACTTCTACTTCAAGTATTTCATCCTCAACACTCATTCATCATCAACATTTTTTTGAGTAAGTTTCTCATTTAACTTATTTTGATTTTTGATTATTGTATTAAGTAAAATAGTAGTTTGTTATAATTGCATTAGGTAGTAGTCAAATTTGTAATACATAATTGTTAGAGACATGCAATATGGGTTTGATTGTATTTTGGATTGTTAGGGCAATACTGGTATCATTTTCAGTCATTGTTGCAAGCACGAGCTTTTTCGGAGATGCATCTTTGAATTGCATCCATACTGGCTTTCGGAGATGCATATCTGAAACTGTCATGGATGCAAACTAATGACTTTTTCTCGTATTGTTTCAGGAGAAGTGGCTGCAAACAACGACGACGACTGAGACTTGGTCATGAGACCCAACACACGTCTGTTCGACGTGAGAGGGTTAGGCTTCAGAGTGAGCAGGCCAGAATTAGGTGGGGAACCATCACTAGGCCTGATGAGGGAGAAGCGTCGATTTCTAGGAGTTGTTTGTCACATATGCCTTCATCTTAGGGGCACGTCTCCCCTGATCACGTAGACCAGGAGGGCCCTTTGACACCTCTTTACTGATATACTATAGAGATCATATTGTTGGGAATGTCTTGGCTAGAGAGGTATTTTTTTAATGTTTTAACAGAAGCGCGATTGTTTGAAGTCTGTTAACCATAACAAAAAGATTCTGAAGCTTTACCAGCCTAAGGATCACTGGTTCCAGAGTGTCCTCTAGTACTCTGGTCTTACATGTTTGTATTGCTCTGGGTATAAGACATGCAAGACCAGAGTTTTCATGCACCCTGCTGGAAATAATTTTCATAGCCACTATTAATATTAAAAACCACTTTTTTTACACTTGTTACTAATACTTTTTTACACTTGTTACTAATACTTTTTTCTTATTCATTTTCAGGGATGAATCTTATTCCAATTTTACCACATCCACGTGTTTGATCGTGTGCTAGAGTATACTGAGTATTGGCCACATGTTTGTTTACATTGCATGCACAAAGGGAGTGATGTTGCACGCTCGTTCCGTATGTATATTGATCAGACTTAGCACGATGACATCCATTGGACACCATACAACATTCATCGGAACAATGTTCCCTTCGATCCCATTTCATTTTACTCTGGATGGTTGGCATGTGGGACGAATCTAATGTTCAGGTGTGTCAGTTTGGATATGTATAGATTATTTTGAGATCCCCCTTTGTGTCTGCTCCTAACAGCATAGTCCGCAGACATCTTGGTGACATATTGCCGGACTACAAGAGTCATCTGGTACTAGAGGAGTATCAGAGTATGTCAGCCACAAGTCAATAGTCTTATGTGGACGGTTACAAGACTTGGTTCTATAGTGTCTTACACCCTATCATGACACTTGACGCTCCTTGAGAAGATCGTGGAGAACGAGCAGGCTAGAGATGACCATGCTATTGATGTGTTGTCAATATGTCATAATATTATGTGGATTGCGTTGGAGGTCATAGAGTCTGAGTTGTTTGAGAGAGGTGGCAATGATGTAGTTGCCCTAACACGTTCCATTCTTACCAAGTCACAAAATGTCTTGGGTTATCAGTGAAAAAGGAGGAGCTAGGGGATTAGGACTAAGCATACGCGGTAGAGTATGCTTTTATTTGTATTTTGAAATGTTTTTGTATTTTTTCCATACTTTGAGAATAATGTTTGTAATATAATTGGATGATTTTTTTAATAAACGCATTACCGTGTTCTACGGTATTCGTGTTTATTTATTTTTGAATCAAGTAATGTCAATGTTAGTAAAATTAAAATGATTTTGGATTAAAAAAAAATACAAACTTAAAGACAATATTTCTACCTAAAAAACATGCAGAGAAGATTTCATAGACGCTTTTGCTAATTTACTCCAAAAATATTCTCAAATGTATCTCCAAACTAAATTTTGTCAAAAATAAACTTTAGTGTGTTCGAATATCATCTCCGTAAAATCTTAAGATATTTTTGAAGTTTTTAGAGATCCGTCCCACACCATAAAAGTGGGAAAAGAAATTGTCAACAAAAATACCCAATTGCAAGATCCAAACCCACATTGTATCTAGTTTCTTTTATCGAAGGATAAATCACATTGGTGTTACTCCGTTCAATAACATTTTATATCAGTAAAAAAAAAATACTTCTATTCATGGTCACTATTATAAACAAAAAGTCAATTATTACTAAATTTTTTATTGCTGTAATTCCTAATATACCCCTCTATAATTCAATTTCCATTTTCCAACATTTAAAGTTTTTAATTCAAATTCTAGTACATGAGAAGTTTCCAAGAAACAAATTTCAAATTCCTAGATGTATCAGAAAACCAAAGAAACATTCTGAAAACCTTTGAGTAAAATTAGTGAATTGAAAAATTCAAAAATGAACTCGTGTGTACCATTTAAAAGTGAATTAATACTAGGCCGAATTAAAATAAAAAGATGAATAGTTTTGATGGAAAATTTGATATATTTTAATTTTATGGTGCCTACAGTACACAAAATGAAAACTCCCAGAGAAAGTGAGCTTTCTATGGGTATATGTAATACATAAGAATTCACAGTGGAGTGGTAATAACGATGATAAAGGACATGGATTAAGAGTAGACTTGCAACGACGATAGAGGATGGTGTTGCTTCTAAAAGTTCCTCATCGATAGGTGACCCGACTCTTAAAAATCACCCGACAACCTGAGGCGATAATCGTGGTTGAGTGAAAATGCATGTAGTATGGATTTATTAAGGATAAAAACCACAACTTAGGGGTTGAACCCATGCATGAATAGCATCATGAGTGTCTTCCCTAGCTACCACTTCTTGAGTAGCAAACAAAACATATTTGACAATTTTGTAACCATTGATGTAATAAATGTTGCCTTATGGAAGAAACAATTATTTCTTATACTACAAACATATGAAGGTTTACATTACACAAACCAATATGATTAAAAGCTTCTTCCCCCTAACAATCTCAGCAAATGAATTGAAGAGTTTATATCTAATAAAACTGTTGTTTTTTGGTTCTCTATATCTAATGGCATCCATATTGAAGAGTTCGGAGAATTAGAATCATCATGTAAACCTGCTTGCAATCGCTAAGAAACAAACAAAATAAAGAAAACAATGGATTTGTCAGGAGCAGCTGAAACCTGGGAAGATCATGCAATCACAGCTGCCATCAAATAGTTACAGAATATCTAATGTTGTTCTGTCATGCCTTCTTGGTGGTCTGCATCAGTAAAAACAGACACTTAAAACTGTTCTCAAACCAAACTGACACCAAACAAGCGAAAAAATTGAAGTACGATAGGAATGAAATAAACTTACTTTGAGCAGGTATCTTTTCTGAAGTTTCAATGCTTCATCACATGCCTTTTTTGCATCAAGACTTGAGGTTATGTCACCCAAGATCTGAAGAGATAGTTTCACGTGAGATACATGTAGGAACACATGAAAGAACTTGACATCTATGCATATATATATATAGTAGGGTTGGAAAGAATGAGAGAGGACCTTGACAACGTCATCCACACCCTTGGCTTCGGTTAAAATCCGCTTATTTTTGGTCTCGAGAACACTAGCAACAAGAAAAACAGCCAGTGCACTATTTTCCTCTGTATGTCCTGCCTTCAAATATTTTCTCTCAAATTTTCCATATTGCTTCAGAACTTTATCATTTGCTGCAGGTGTCACGGCTTTTGTTTTAGCACGCTCTGGGTCCTCATATCTAGCGAATATGTTCGGGTTGTATTCCATGCCCCACATCAACTGGAAACAATCTATATTATGTCTTAAAATGAGCTATTAATTTGAAATACTCTATCTCATCATAAGAATCAGAAAAAAGTTGCTCGTCAAAGCATTACGATGTCGTAGGATTTGATCCTTACCTCCCAAAGATACAAAGTGTCTGCAAAAGAAAATTCTCTTCGGAAAAGAACCATCAGCATGCGAAATGCAAAGAGATACTCTCCTCCATCTAAATCCTCTGCAAAATTAAAGAAGATAAGGGCCAGTTGCCTCCTTGCACATTTATACAGAAGAATTTGAACCATGAAACTATTACTCGTGACATTAGAAATATCGAAAACAAGCTTTGCCTACCAAGGTGATGATGAAGCTTCGGATCAACTGTTTTTATTATCTGTGAGAGTGTACCCAACTGAGATTGCACCCCCATTGAACTTGCAGTGCACCTGAAGTTCTCTCTCTGTTATGGGACATGGTCAGGAATGTAAAAACCACAGAGAAATTCAAAGGTATATTTGGTTTGAGAAAATGTTCTCCCTTTTACTTCAAATTACAAAAGTACCGCCGTGTTCTTATTTTGTTTTCTTTTTTTCAGATATTTGCATAAAAAACAATGAAAAGAATTGTTTGAAAAATTGTTCGGTGAGCATCTTGAACTATAACTTTTAGGAAAAATTTCTCCTGCATGATATGTCTAGCGTACCATTCTTCGCATCGCACGGTCAAAGCACCAATAGCAATCTGCTTCATTCTCAATAAGAATAACCAAAGGTGAGCAAATATCATTCATTCCTGCAAAGGAAATAATCCATTAAGAAACTTCTTGAAGCTCTTTCAGTTTAACATTAAAAAATTTAAAGTTATAGTAATCCACCTTGTACATAACCAATATCATTGTCCAACCAAGCATAAATCGACAGAACATCCCAAAGTTTTGCTTGATTACCTTCATCTTCGTAAAAGACAAGTGACCGATCTGTCCGAACAACATCCAGACCTACAATGCAAAATAATCAATTGCCATCATGGATACTTATTAAACCAAAAATAAAATTAATAAAAATCAGTATTTATGCAGCAGCATATGCTTACCAATCTGATGTAATAACAGTAACCACTGCGCAACTTTCTTATCTGGATTCTTGACGGTTACCAGAGAAGGATCTATTGGCTGGCCATCCTCATTGATGAGGGGTGTTGTAACAAATTTTCCACTACCAAGGACTGGGACTATCTTTTGACACTCAGCTTTCCACATATCATACTGCCCCCTGAATAATTTACAAAAAGAATTCATTTTTTGTGTGAATACTTAATATTTTATGGGAGATCAAGTTGTTAGAAGATGTAAAAATTTCTTGATTAGTTTCTTTTCTTAAGATTAGTTTCCATATTTCTTTTCTATTATCATAATTTGTTTTTCTATTTAATCAGATTAGTCTCCTGAACCCATACCAATCGCATTCCCTGAAAAACAGATACTCGAATTCAGAGGACCTAAGAATATCATAGTACTATTGATGTGCTCAACTTCTTTTAATCCTCTATCTCATTTTCTAATCCTACAGAAACAAATTTAATTGAAAATATACCTCCGGCGTTGCTTGAGATCATTCCGTTCATCATATGTACTGTTAGGATCATAACAACCTAGTAAAAACTCCATTACCACCCCTTTAATTTCAGGATGGACACCCTACATAATATATGGAAATAAACACAGCAATAAGCACAAATCAGAAGAAACAAAAACTAGAATAATATATAACAATGATTGATTGTAACTTTTATTGACATGTTGTCATAAAAATCCATATGATGTCAAATGATTATGAAAAATCACATTGTATACTGTCCCTTTCACATGGAAAAATGTCTGATGCAAGTGGAGGGAGTATCATCACTAAAGTCTACAACCTATTGGGATAGAGTCGCCATACAATTGAACAGTAGTTACCAGAGAGATTATAAGCACCACAAATATACAGAGAAACACACAAACAGACCAGCAATGCAAGGGTAAACAATAAAAGTACCCCTCGCTGTATTCGTCTCAGCACTTTTGCGATATCCAAACGACCTTCTTCATCAAATGATGCTTGCCATCTTCTTTCACTTAAAGTCTTACCATACTGTGGAAGTAAAAACAGTGTATAAAGCACAATACTTGCTTTTATAAAAAAAAATTAAAATTAAAACAGCAAAGAAAAAAAATAAAGAGAACTAAAATCACCAACTCACTCAAGTATATACAACAACAATATTTGTGGAATCGAAGATAACTAAGGGATCCATTGAGTTCTTACAGAGTTACACCATTAGACAAAAAAGCTGATAAGCCTTCTTAAATAGGATGTGGCAAAATAGGCCTATCTAAAAGAGTTTAAACCATTGGATATAGTTTCAGCCAGTATTGTCAAATAGTCGCTATAGTAGCGCAATGGCGTAACATAGTTCCAACAAATTGACATAAGTGCGTAGCAATAGTGGCACTATAATTCGAATAAACCGATATATCTCGCGATCAGCAATTGACACCACTTATCGCAGCATCAACTTTCAATCTTGCGATAGTTTTAGGGCATTGCTAACATTCAATCAAACATTTCATAGGCATAAAAACAAAAGCAATAATGGAGAATGTAAAGCTGACCCTTGGTTTAAAACGAGTTGTTGGAACATCAGCTTGGCATTCTGGTCGAATGGGGTAGAAATCACTCAACTCCCTAGTTCCAGACCTCTTCATAAGAACACTCCACAGCCCCCCACAACCAATCATCTACCACACCCAAACCTTTCAATGTCAACTCGGTTGCTACATATTAGAGACCCATCACGATCAATTGCTGATATTTGAAGAAACACACAAAAAATATGTTATTTTTATATAATGAAATGAAAATGAAAAGAAAAACAAAAACAAAAACAAAAACAAATGGGGTAAATTTGATTGCTTTATGGTATTACCGATGAGAAGAGAATCTGATTGTGAATCTGTAAGCAGGTTTGTGAAATAAAGCCGGTTGCGGAAACGCGATTATTCGGAAAAAGAGAGGAAATACCTAGGCGATTTGGGAAATGGTGAGATTGAATTGGAAGAATGTGGCAAGATGGTGAGAAAGAGAGAGAATGGAATGAGTGTTGAATAGAATAATCCGCAAAATGGAACAATGATTGATGTTAGAAGAGACAGACAAAATACTATGCGCGATATATGTGTGTATTTTTTCTTAACGGTTATTTGCATTCCATTTTTTGAAGAATATTTGTTATACAAATATTATTTTCAAAGATTTGTTATGTTGGTTCGGCTGGCAATTTTGGAAAAATGTCGTTTTCATCGACATTCTTATTCCTAGTTGGAGGAAAGGATAAATGTCTCCTCAATTGCTTATAAAACAAATTGTCTCCTTAATGAAAATGTTTTCAAACAAGCAACAAAATATATAATTATGTACTACTACTTAAAATCTATTTTCTATTATGAATTTACTAATGGTACAATAGCGGTTGAACATGTCGATTTTAGGGTGGACAAAGATTTTAGGTTCACGTTTTTTCTAATGTATTTGTTTTGTCCCGTTCGATTTTTCTGCAGGCTTTAATGCACGCAGGAACTAACATAAATTTTTTACATTTTTAGACTTAAAATGTACAGTTTCTGCCGACTTGTCTCGTCTGTCTTCATTTTTTTATGGGGTGGGTCAAAATTCTAGGCCCCAACCCTTAACTATGACTACCTCACCATGTTTTTTTATCATACCCGTTTGTCACCCATAATAATAGCTAAGGGAGTGTCACGTAAGGATTGTGAGAGACTTCATGTGTGTTAGAAAACCACGAGATTGGTGAAAATGCATAAATTGAGTGTGGACAAGGAGAGAGAGAATCGTAATTAGAGAGAGTAATTGAGGGTGAGAATATAAATTTTTCAGTAAACATGGATGGGGATGCCTCTTGGCATTTATACACAAAGATAGTTGGATTGGGATATAAGTTACATCATCAAATAACTGGAAAAAAAACTGAATTCTCGGACCTGTAACCGATTACACAAAATTTGTAACCCATCATAGCTATTAAAAACTCTTAAAATAGAAACAATGGTAATTGGTTACACCAATGGCAGAATCACTTTTTCTTTAGCTCATTCAACCTTTTAACTTGCTTCCAACCGGTTACACCCCTGTGGTAACCAATTACATCACTTGAATTACCAACAAAACTCTTAACACATCATCTTAATTCAAGTGCTCCAAGTCTCCCATGCACATGTTCATCTTCAACCTCTTGAACACTTCAATTGTGACTCCCTTATTCAACAAATCAACAGCTTTTTCTTCGCTTTGACAATATCTCAATCTTAACCTTTCTTCACTAATAAGTTTCCTCTAGTAGTGAAACCTCCTCTCAATGTGCTTGCTCCTCCCATGTGCAATTGAGTTCTTAGCAAGATTAATCGTGAAAGCGTTGTCAACCAGGAGTGTAACAACATCATTGTCATTGTTGCACAGCTCCTTTAATAGATTCATTAGTCACATGGCTTGGCACACACATAACGAAGCGGCATTGTACTCAGCTTCACAAGACTAGAGTGCAACTATTGGTTCCTTCTTTGAACACCATGAGATTGGTGTTCCTCCATACATAAAGATGTATCTAGCTGCATACTTTCGATCATCTTTATCTCCGTGCCAATTGGAATCAGTAAAATAAAGTAAATTGCCTTTTTTGCCTGTGTCCGCTGCAAGAAAGAGAATTCTGCAGCCAATCAATCATTTAGCATATCTTAGAATCCTCTTGACTGCTGCCAAGTGAGACACCTTCGGTCTCCATAATCTACTCACAATATTGACACTAAATGCCAAGTTCGGTCGCGTATTACACAAGTAATGTAAGGAGCCAATCAACCTCTTATATTGAGTTGGATCAACATCTTGCTCATCCTTATTCTTCGACAACTGTAGCCTCGGTTCAGTCGGGGTAATGAAAGCATTACAATGCTCTATTTCAAACTTCTTAAATATCTCAAACGCATACCTTTTTTGGTGCATGAGCAATCCCCTTTTGGACTTGTGGAACTCAATGTCGAGGAAGTATGCCAAGAGGGCAAGGTCGGTCATCTTAAACTCTTTCATAAGTTCACTCTTGAACTTTGAAATGCATTTTCCATTGTTTCTTGTTGTCAATAATTCGTTACGTATAAACAAAGGATAATCACTCATTCACTTATATTCGTCTTCACATACACATCATGTTCAGATACACATTTCTTGAAGCCAACCTCCTTTAGGAAACCATTTATCCTTTTGTTCCAAGCTCTTGGAGCTTACTTCGAACCGCACAACAGTTTCTTTAATTTGCAGAACTTTAACTCTTGGTTTATCAAAACAAAACCATGGGATGTTCTATATGCACCTCTTCCTCAAGCGGTCAGTTTAAAAATGTAGATTTGACATCCATTCAATAGATGGACCAATTGTTGTTATTCGCAATACCAAAAACTAGCCTAAGGGTTTCAATCCTAGAAACTGATGTGAATACCTCTTCAAAGTCTATACTTTCTCTTTGCAAAAACCCTTTTGTAATTAGTCGAGTCTTATGTTTGATTATTTCACCCTTAGGATTTGTCTTCACTTTGAACACCCATATCACACCAATGGGCTTCTTCTCGTCCGTTAAATCAACCAACTTCTAAGTATTGTTATTCTCAATATATTCCAAATCCTCCTTCATAGCACAAATCTATTTTGGATCACTTAAAGCATTTTTTGTTTTAACGGGTTCGGATTCAGTCATAAGTGCAAAATGGATGAAATCACCATCATCATTGACTTTGTTGTCTCAGAACAACTCACAATATTGGAGTATTTGAGGCAAAACTATTTGCCTTGTTGATCTTATCACATTCTATTGAATTAGGGCTTCGGCGACGGGCATTTCTGCATTTTCAAATTCTATAGAAATTGAGTTTTCAATGTTGTAACCGGTTACAGCTTTTATGTAACCGACTACAGGCTGCTTCTGTTGTTTTATCTCGTTGTAAATGAGTTCTCTGATGATCACAACCCTTATGTGTGTTGCATCATACAACTTGTAACAACCGGTAGAGTGATACTCTACAAATATCATCAACTCTCCCTTATCATCCAGCTTTTTTCTAAGTTGCCTCAGAACATGTTGATGCGCTACAAAACCAAAAACTCTCAAATTGTTTAGATTCGGTTTGAATCTCGATCGTGTTTCCTTTGGTGTTACCTTTTCAAGCTTCTTTGTGGGACACCTATTCACAAATAGGCATTTATGGATACCGTTTCTCCCCATAACGCTTTTAGCAAGTTCTTCCACTTTAACATGTTTCTTATCATGTTCATAATCTATTAATTATTTCTTTCATTAACACCATTTTGATGTGGTGTTTAAGGTGGTACAACCTCATGTACAATCCTTTCTTGATCACAAAACTTCCCAAAGTCATTTGAGACATATTCCCCTCCATATTCCGTTTTGAGCACTTTGAGCTTGTATCGCTTTACCTCTCAACCATGGACTTTAACTTCTTAAACACTTCAAATACCTTATCATTTATCTTGATTAGTAATATCTATAGTTTTCTACTATGGTCGTCGATGAATGTGACAAAATATCTATTGCCACCAATTGAGTCAACTTGCATTGGTCAACACACATTTGAATACACCACCTCAAGGTGATTCTTGGTTCTACAACCTACATCTTTTCTAAATTTACCCTTATGTTGCTTCACTTGCGTACATTCTTCACAAATTTAAGTCGGTATATTGATCAATGGCAACCCTGTTACCATTTCATTCTTTTGCAAGTATTTGAGATCTCGAAAATTGAGATGCCCAAGACGATAGTGCCATATCCACTCTTTTTGACTTGCCTCTATAGAAATATACCTATAACACATAACCTTTAGCTCAACCTTGAAGGTTATATTGGAATTCATAGAAGCTTTAAGGACCAAAGCCTTGTTTGCATCCATAACGCGCAGTTACTTATTTTCCATGTGAATCTTGTAACCCTTCTCAAGCAATTGGCTAATACTTAAAAGGTTACACTTGATTCCTGGAATATACAATACATATTTCATCAAGGAATTTCCACCATCCCTTATCATGATCAAAATATCACCAATCCTATCGGTCGCTAGAGTGGTGTCATATGCGAACTTCACTTTGTTCTTCATGGCACGATTGATTTTAACAAAAAAATCCTTCCTCCCCGTCATAGGAGTAGAACACCTTAGTCCAAGACGATAGTGCCATATCCACTCTTCTCAACTTTCCATTGTAGCAAGACACTTATGCTCCCTAACCTTCAGCTCAACCTTGAAGGTACTATTGGCAGACATAGGAGCTTTAAGGACCAAAACCTCATTTTCATCTATAACGTGCAGCCCCTTGTTTTCCATGTGAATCTTGTAATCTTTCTCAAGTAATTGGACAATACTTATATGGTTACACTTGATTTTTAGAATTTAAAATATATCTTTGATATAGGAATGTTCATCATCCTTTCTCATTATCAAAACATCAGCGATCCCATCGGCCGCTAGATTGGTGTCATCCGCGAACTTCACTTTGTTCTTCATGGCACGATTAATTTTAACAAATCAATCCTTCCTTCCCGTCATATGAGCAGAACACACGGAGTCCAAATGGCATTCCTCACTGCATTGAACTCCACCTTTTATACTCATCATGACATTTTCTTTTGCTTGTAACCGGTTATAGCTTTTACGTAACTTATTACAACATGTTTCTGCAATGTTTCCAAACTGTTGTTGTTGTTGTCCTGCGACCTGTTGTTGCTGCATTCCCCTTTTGTGATCATAATTGTCATACCCCAAATTTGTCCTACTTTGGTATTTAATAAATGTTCTACTGCCACATGACTTCTGGCCACGGCTCTCTAATGGTTCGTTATAAAGACTTTTCGTTATACTCATTGTGGTGATAATCCATGGCAATTTCTGCTGAACTATTATGGGAGGAGTGCGCCTCCAGCCCCTTGTACCCAAACTCATGTGTGTCCTCGTTCTCACGATCAGGCAGACATGATATGATTAATGACATAAAGTATATGATTGGATCTATCTTGCCACACAGTTTCAAGAGATTTAAACCCTATCTCAACTTGATTTCAAACTTCTCTTTAAATGTTGCGTAAGTCTCACTACAAGTTGCTTGTATAAGTTGCTTGTTACGATATGCACCTGATCCAAGTTATTCAGAGGTACTTGCTTCTAGACACGGTCGATTTAACCTCAAGCTTTCTTCGAGTTGAACGCAAGCGTCTAGCTGTGTTTGATTTCTAAATCAGTTTGTGACAAACTTAGATTTAGCTTGCAAATTTCAAATGGAATTAGAAAAATCAGTTTGTGACAAACTTAGATTTAACTTGCAAATTTCAAGTCATAATGGAATTTAGACGCGATTAGTCGAGACTTGATTATTTAGTTTCAAGTGTTTTTAAACCCTGTTTCAAGTTCATTCCATGTTTTATTTGATCTAGTTTTGAGTCATGTTTTCAAGTTGGCATAGAGTCATATGGTTACATAAGCTAGGCCTCGGTTGGATTTGCTCCAAGTTTATTCTCGATTATATTTAAAAATGGGCCCTGGTTATAACCATTCATGTTTTAAGAGCATGGTTGATTTATCCTAGATCCATGGCCGGACGTATTTAAAAGTCTCGGGCTAGGGTCGTTTTCAAGTTCTTAAGTCATGTGGGAGTTGCTTCAAGCCATAAGGTTATTCAATTTATTTTCAAGATCTCCCACAAAGATGAGAGTTGTTGTTTTCAAAAGAATATACCATTCATTAAGCCATAAATAGTATGTCTAATATTAGAATTGTGCTAGTTGTTTGGTACATATTGAGTCAGGTTGTTGGTGAGAAATACATAAGAAGTTTGTGCCCAAAGCCATAATATACAGCAGCAACATCGTCATTCTCGTTTCTTCTTCCCTGTTCAAGTGAACTATATCAAACCAATTGAAAGAAAGTCTATGGCATGGCTTTTAATCAAAAGGCCCGTTATGAGAAGGGTCATCAGGTCATCAAGGTGTCAAAACAACACACACAAACCATAATGCTATAAACTATATTTAGCTAATAATGAGTGAGTGTTAGTTACAAAAATTTACAAGGAAGAACCTTCATGGTTCAAAATATACCACTTAAATACAAAAACACCCGTCTGGGCCTCATAGGTAATAGATCACAAACTGCACAAACAAGAGATTTGCAAGCTCAAATAAAATCAGAACAAAACAAGCTTGCACCGGCAATAGCCAACGCATTAAGATTCAAATCTGCCAAGGAACGAAGACGAATAAATCATAACTTCAGAGCTGCATATATATTCGGTTCGTTACGGACTTTCCATGAACAGAAGAAGAGTGCATCTGAAAAAAACAGGTGAAACTGTTAAACAAGCCAAGAAGTCCAAGGACAACGCCGCAACGATAGCCTGAGCCTGATAAT
This sequence comes from Lathyrus sativus, assembly GCA_963859935.3. Taxonomy (NCBI): domain Eukaryota; kingdom Viridiplantae; phylum Streptophyta; class Magnoliopsida; order Fabales; family Fabaceae; genus Lathyrus; species Lathyrus sativus. The sequence continues at coordinate 466,802,707 of OZ012740.1, forward strand.
TAAGGAGTCATTTTAATATTGCCAAATCAGTATAATATCAGCAGCAAGAAGTAAGTTCAAATACACATGGATAAGGTTAGCAGAATTCACAACACATGAAGAAGGTATGTAGTTTGCATACCTCTCATTCTTGCACAATGTCATAAACTCAAGGGTCATACAAGGTTTTCAAGTACATGAGGAATCGTTTCGCAAAACCATGCACTTGATGTTCGTAAGCCATACCACAATTCTCGCACCACGTCAAAGGTGCTGGCAGCCCAAACCTGCATTGACGACAACCATCCATTAATCACAAACTCAATTGTCAAAGATAATATTCAAGTTAAGTCTACAAAATCTGAGCTGATTCTGTTTCAAGTCTATGTGTTCCATTGATACCGAACTTAGGCAAGTTTTGGTTTGAGCCGGTGAATCTGATGGAGTTAATCTAGGAAAAAGAGGGTATATATGTTGGCTCCAGTTGAATTACCCAGGTCTCCTTCTTTAACAAACCACAGATGCAATACCAGGGAGGATTCAACGTCATTTTGTCGCAATGATTGACTTACTTGGGGCCTGGCTCGCTTGCCGTTGAATCCCTATAACAGAAGCAATCAAAACATGGGATCAAACTTACATATTGTTGACCAAGTGAATCCTCCAAATTTTCAAAATAATGAAATGATTCACAGCCATAACACATAACCTGCTGCCCTATCTTCCACTATCCATCAAGCTTGTGCATATGAAAACCAGCTGCTACAGCCTTGTCCTTCAACCAATAACAGGACAGAACGCGAACACAATTAGCACACCACAGCTATTCCTTGCAAATTCAAATGCATAAAAGACCTGCAAAACACCGAAATACCAAGTCCATGCTATGTCTTACCGAAATGCACAAAGGACTTCATGGAGTGCCATTCTCAAGTCTTAAAGCCAGAAGCTTCACGGCAAGCTGTCCATAGACCAATTCCTTAAAAAGAAATTAATCCAATTGCCTTCATCTCCATGGTGTCCTTACTGTTATCGCATGATCTACAAGATTGAACCAAGAATAATGAACGAGTATACTCAAAATAGGAAAGAAATGCACATGACCTAATAAGATTCATTATCGTCAAGGAGCTGCGAGCGAATCACAAGGCAAGAAAGCAAAAAGCAGTGTTAAGGGTGTATTCAGGGCTGTGCTCATAGCCAACAATGTAACATTTTTCAATAAAGAAACTAATGCTCCAATCTACAGCACTGAAGACCTAAAAAAAGCATTAAAAAAAAGGGATAGCTGAAGGAGATGATACATTTTATCCGCTTGGTAATTCACTTGCACCTTCCATACACGAACATGCTTGGATTAAGAAAGCCGTGATTTCACTGATGGTTAGTGGAGTGGAGAAAAACTCAAAGAACGACACTCCTTTGAGAGGTGACATCAACATGATGAGGATCGGTGATCCCTCTGTTGCCAAGTCTCAATTCTTGAGAACAATTATAAATATTGCACCCTGTGCCGTATCAACTGCGGGCCGAGGTTCTTCTGGTGTTGGTCTGACAGCAGCAGTTACTTCAGATCAAGAAACAGGTGAAAGAGGGCTAGAAGCTGAGGCAATGGCTCTTGCTGGAGGAGGTGTCGTCTGCGTTGATGAATTTGATAAAATGGATGACCAAGATCGGGTAGCTATGCACGAAGTTATGAAACAGCAGACCTTAACTATTGCTAGGATCCATGTGTCACTTAATGCTCGTTGCAGTGTGGTGGAGGCTGCAAATCTTACATCAGTTTGCATCATATAGTACCCACTGTAAACCTGTAAAAATACTGAAGAACAATAGACATCAGCTAGCAGTATTACAAAACCGAGCCACGAATGAGTGTGCTTAAACTCCACAAGATCTTTGTTCAGGCCTCGTCATTAAAATACCTGCAAAACCCAATACGGAAGCACACAACTCAAAGCTGGATTCAAGTAATTTGTCGTGATGAATAGACATATTCATGTACTTACGCATGATTGTTGTTGTTTCTAATCCAAGGAATCATGTTATACCACTTGTTATGCTTCATGACGACATTTACTCTATGACGGATGTTTGCAATGCCTCGATTGCAGCTCCAAGCCATGCCACATGAACAATAATAAGAACGTCATCTGCAACAACAACTTCCAAATTCGGTGGACATGCCCACTCCCATTATGCACATGAACAAGGATGAAAAGATTTTATTAGTGTGAACAAAATAGAAGTGATACAAATGACTAGCATACCAGAAAGCTGCGTAAGATGAAATAAAAGCTACAACAGCACAAAACAGGTCATGCGGATACGTAATGAAAACTGAATGTTATTTAATACCTTTAGACCAGCAAGGTTGATCATTCCAATTCATCTGTCATAGGATGAACAAATGATTAGTACAAGTGGGACCACAAAAAGTTAATTTTGCAAAAAAGACAAAACGAGGCAAATACACAGCAAATACATAACAGAGATAATGGTTTGCAGACACAGTATAATCCCTAACGGATTTGTACCACAAAATTGCACCTCACCATCACACGTATTACTCAGAAATAAACCTTATTTCACACGTATGAACTCCCTATATAAACACTCACTATTCATTTAGAGAGGAGGCGACAGAAAGAAGATACGAAAAAAACCTAGCCAACTCTGTTAAAATCAATCCCCACCTATTATTCAAAAGCTAAAAGAAATTTCAAGGGTTGCTGAGGTTCAATATCAGAACCTGAGTTTGCTATGAGCTAGACCTATTTCCACAAGTTTCAAAACAGAACTATTTAGAGGAAGAAGACGAGCTCGGTGAACATCAAGGGAAGGATAAGGGTGAAATCAAAGAGAAGTTCACAAGTCTACATAAAAGATAACCAGACGAGGAAATACGCACCTGAGGTAAACAACGAAATCTTTAAATCTTCGTTATGGGAACCTGTAGTCATTGAAATCCATTTGTATTTTCTAGTTGTTTTATTCGATGTTTATTTGCTCGTCTTGGATTTGTAATGGATTTAGTTGACGTACGAGTTTGTTTTGTTTGGTGTTCGAGAGAGAAGGGAGCGGAGTTGTGTTGAGCTTTAGAAGAAGAGTTTGTGTTGGCTGAAACAAATTAATTAGGTTAAATTTGGGGATAAGGTTTAGGGAGAAGGTAGGTTCAGAGAGGAGGCGATTTCTTTTAAGTTTTCAAGGAGAAAAAGTTTCTGAGTTTCAGAGAGTGAGGTTCATTGAGGAGATGGAGTGTTTTGGAGAAATAGAAGGTTAATCGTTATAGTTGGGAGCTCGATGCAGCTTCGAGACTCTCTTTATTTTGGACGGTTCCCTTTTCATTATTAAAATTTATTAATGAAAGTGGTGGATCCTTGGAGTCTAGCACTACCTGGATCCTTAAGCGACCGCTCTCGAGGTGCACGCCTTGAGTTGTGGTCGCTTCGTCTTTCATCCTTAAAATACCCAACTTTGTTTAAACCTCCAAAATTCGCAAACCCTATTCGAGCAATATGCTCACCTTAGCTTAACTCATCTACGTTATTATATTCAAATTATTTTCCTAAAATTAAAATTACGAAGGAATCAAATTCTTGGAGTCATGCATTCTTTGAATTCGAGAATGATTACTATTGAGGCGTACGCCTTGTATGGTGTGCCATTCAAACTTTCGTTCTTAAAATACCTCCTCTAGTTATTTGGATAAGTATTCACTGTCCAACAAACATATTTCATAATTAATGGGATGAAAAAGATGTCGTTGGGATCTAGCATTCCAACAATATCCCGACTAATTGGTTACGAGGCCGACGTCTCGTTTATCGAATAGTCGTCATTCCTCCTAATTTTTCAAAACATCTAACCTCGTTCCTCACCTTCATACGGTCGAGTCCAGACCCTAGTATGTTTGTAAACCGTACGTCAAATTCAAAACTATTTTCTTAATTAAATTACGAAAGAACTGAGTTCTTGGAGTCTCGCACTCCTTGAATTCCTGAGTGACCACTCTTGGGGCGTACGCTTTAGGTTGTGGATTACTCGACCTTTTCGTATATAAAATACATGCCCTAACTTCTTTGACAAATACCACCATTGTCCATTCAAATACACTTTCATAATTAATCGAATGAAAAAGGTATTATTGGGATCTAGCATTCCAATGATATCCCGATTAATCGATTGCGAGACTAACGTCTCGTTTATCCAGTAGTCGTCACTCTCCCTTAAAATATTCAACCCAACTCTCTTCTCTCGCCCCCGTGCGATTGAAACTTTCTCAAACACTAATTTAGAAGTTAGTTGAATGAAAAAGGTGTTGTTGGAATCTAGCATTCCAATAATATCCCGATTAATTGATTACGAGGCTGACGTCTCGTTTATCGAATAGTCGTCATTCTCCATCAAATTACCTAACCAAACTCCTCTTTCTCGCCCCCGTGCGATCGAAACATTAAACCTATTCAAATCCATTCTCTTTCCCAAACCAAAACATCCAATGCGATAAACCAAATTCCTCGCCCTCGTGCGATTCCCAATCAAAACACTTTTTGTAAAAGAACATTGTTTAGTCTCTTCTTCCGCGCATAACAAACTAGTGCTTCAGCCTCCCCTAGCGAGCAGACAAGCCAACGTTTAGCAGTTAGAATGCGACCTAAACACTCGTTCAATTCAAACCTTTTCCTGTAGTTAGCCGAACTACGGCTGCTCTGATTTCTCATTTATCAATGAGAATACGTAGGCACAAGATTGCGATGATCTTGGCGAGCACAATCCCCTCTTTTTCCCGTAGTCCCCCGAACTACGAATGCTCTGATTTTCCACTTCTTACAAGTGAAGATACGTAGGCACAAGGGCCCCAATCCTTGGCGAGCACCCTATCTATAAATCACCCATTTCCCCCTTATAGGAGAATTCTTAGAAGAAAACAAACAAGCATAGCTAACTTTACTCTCGAATCGATCAAGAGGTTCCCGTTGAGTACAACGGACGTAGAGGGTGCTAATACCTTCCCTCTGCGTAACCGACTCCCGAACCTAGAATGTTGGTTGCGATGACCATGTTCTTATCTCCTTCAAGGTTTTATCTATATTTTCCTATTCCATCCTTGGAATGAATAAAGTTCGGTGGCGACTCTGTTTCGAACAGTATTTTCCGTGTCCATCGCGAGGATCGTATTTTTCGAGGTACGACAGATGGCGACTCTGCTGGGGATCACCGCATTGCCCTATGCAAGAGAGAGTCAAGCCTAACTTGACTCGATTTGAGAGTGTTGACTTTTTCTTAACCAATTTCTGTGTGCTTATGTTTTTTTCTCTGTGCTTATGTTCTCCTGTTGTTTATTTATTACTTCTTCTTTCTATTGTGTGTAATGTATCACATTTGCTTGTTGGATTCCGGGAAAATGTCACAAGTAAAGCTCTACACCCGAGCTTTGGAAAAAGAAGAGAGAAAACATAGTTTAGAATCGGTAGTCGAGTAATGTTAGTCCCCGAGGATTCGCTCCTTGTGTGCCTAGCATGAAATCTCCTCCAGAATAGACCTTTTCGTAGATCTTATCGTAACGCAGCTAGCCTGGTGCACGATTTGATTCATGAAGGGTCCATGACTCTGGGAACCGCTCTTAGGACCAGTTTCTATATTGGTAGTCGTGTAGTGTTGGTCCCCGATGACTCGCTTCTCGTGGGCCTGACATGAAGACTCCTCTCGAGAGAGATCCTTTGGTATTACCGTCATAATGCAGCTCGCCTGTTGCGTGACGGTGGTATCATTGGTATCTATGACCTTGAGAACCTCGTCCGTCAATGTAGAAACTATCCCGTGAGTGGGTCATTTTGGGTAAAGAATTTAAAACTATCTTTATACCTATTAGGAGGGTGGGAGATACTTGTGATAGCCTGGATCCCGCACTGTTGCATTCATAAACATTTACACATGCATCATAACTTACACTAGTTTTTATTTTCAGGGAAGCATTTATATTGACAGGTTGAAATACATTCACAAAATGGCCGCAAGTTCAGAAAAGAGAAAGACTATTCAGCTTAAGGCACTCAAACCTGATGTTAGTGTGGTCATGAACTGTTTGAAAGAAATGCCTACCATCTTCAAGAAGACTCTGATAGGAAGGTTTGGCCAGGTGACCGATCTGCTGATGATTGAAGTACAGGTCCCTGCTATTACGGCTTTGGCACAATTTTATGATCCGCAAATGAGAAGCTTCTTATTTCAAGATTTCTACTTAACACCTACTATTGAGGAGTTTGAGGGGTTCCTAGGTTTCCCGGTCAAGGGTAGGGCACCTTATACTATGATGGGGCAGACTCCGAAAGTGGAAGAATTGGCCGATGCTCTCAAAATATCGATTTCAATAGCCAAAGTTGGTTGGAAGAAAAGAGAAGATTTCTTTGGCTTTAGAAGCATTGTACTAGAGAAAGAAGCAATTAAGATGTTAAAGAACAAACAATGGGATGCTTTGGTGAATGTATTGGCTCTCCTCATCTATGGGCTAGTATTGTTTCCCACTTTCGAAGATTTCGTTGATTCTGCAGCTGTCAGCGTATTTTGGGCCGTTTGGAAGAAGGAGCAAAGCCCGGTACACCCTCTCTTGGCTGATGTTTTCTACACTTTACACCTTCGCCATGAAAGAAAAGGTTCAGTGTTGACATTTTGTCTCCCTATTCTCTACAAATGGCTCACTTCTCACATACTCAAACGTCATGCCACCGTCCCTACTTTGAACAGTGGGGAATGGGCTCAATTTCTAGTATCTATCTTTGAAAAGAACATTACCTGGTACCCGAACAAGTTGGAAGTAAGTGAAATCATCATGAGCTGTGGTAGTTTTTGCAACGTACCATTGATCGGATCAAAAGGTTGTATAAGTTATAACCCTATACTAGCCATACGACAATTTGAGTACCCAATGTTAGGGAAGCCTGAAGACAAAGAACTAGAAGAAATGATCCTCCATGAGAGAGGTGCCAAGGATCCTTCACTTCTCTGTCAGATTGTACGATCTTGGCAGAAAGTTCATACTAAAGGATCAGATTTGAGAAGAAGGGATGGTGTGACCAGGATGCCTTTTCGATAGTGGGTTCTAGAGAGGGTCAAAATAGTTAAGCTCCCCTTTTCTATTGAGGCACCTCCTAAACTCACCACTCCGCAACCGGTACCCGTATCAGTCGAAGAAGTGGAAGAGATGAGAGTCAAGATAGCCCAGCTAGGGAAAGAAAACGAAGATTTACAAGTCAAGCTTCAAAATGTGACTAATGAAAAGAATTACATGAGGTATGAGATCGAGAGAAAGGATAAGCGAATTGAAGAGATGGGAAGCAAGATTAATGAAGAAAAGGGTAAAAGGAAAAGGACCAAAGTATGTATCAACCAGGCTTACAGTTGCTTAGAATCCCTCAAAGAGCAGCTGGACCACACTCATAGAAAATGGCGAGAGAATGAACAGTGGTATCTTCTAGCCACTAAACAGAATAAGGAGATCAGGGAGACATTAGGAGCTGAAATCAAGACACTTGGTGTTGCACTACGTCAATCAAGAGCTGACGAGGATAGAGAACGTCAACTCAAGGAAGAAGCCTTAAACTCATCTTGGGTTAAATCAGAAGACTGGCGTAAGATATGTGCTGACATGGATGGGCTCAAGAAGTTTATTAAGTATCAGGAGAATCAGGTAGGAGCTATCAAGGAAGACCAAGCAATTTGGTCTGCTGCAAGAGACCAGTTAGCTCGTGATGTTGCGGCATATGAGCAATCCATTCACATCATGAAGGATAACCGAGATGCATACCGCAACAAGCTAAATGGGTTGGTGGAATTTTGTAACTGGTTGGCCAAAGATCTGATATGGAAACATCGAGATGATATGGAAGCCATAGATGACTCTACCGCTCTGGCTATTTATGAGTTCATATGTGTGTGCAAGGAAATGTTGGCAAGATTCAAGGAAGAGCTCAAGGAGCGTGAAGCACGAAGAAATGAAGCTTGAAGTTTTCTTTGTTTTTCTATTATTTTTCGCAAATTTATATTCCTGGATGGATTGTACTCTGTTTATGTTGGAACAATTTGAATGAATGAGAAGTAGTCTTTTTAATTTTGTTCTTGTGCTGTTTGAATGATTGATAAATAACCGTTGGTATAAATGCTTCCCTAAAAAAATATAATATAATCATAAGCATAAACATAAGCATTTTGCACATTCACCCGACATTACAACTCATCGGACTTTTCCTTCATACCTTCAGAATTTGAAAGCTGACTACTCGACATCGCTACGAGACCAGGCGCAACTTTCAAATGACGCTTGAACAAATGGAAGAGACTCAGAACACCATGAGGGGCGACATCGACGCTCTCAAGATGAAGATGGATCAGCTGCTGGAGACAATGCTGACGTTAGCCCAAAAAGAAAACAATGATGAGACTTTTGCTAATGCCAAGAAGGTGGCTGACAATATAGGAACTTCTGGGATTGTTAAAACCCCCCATGTGGACCTTGTCGACCGTTCCATATCCGCGCGTCAGGGCTCTGAAGCAGACATGGATGAACAATATGATGCTTTTTACCAACCTCCACCACCTCCCCCTCAACACAGTATGGGGGTTACTAATGACCTTGCTGCAGATAGACTACGAACTGTTGAAGAGAAAACCAAATCATTGGAAATCAAGAAGACTCCAGGGTTGGATGCTGTTGACATGTGCCTAGTCCCGGGATTGGTGATACCGAAGAAATTCAAAGTCCTAGACTTTGAGAAGTACAAGGGGGTCAGCTGCCCCAAAACCCATCTAAGAGCGTACTGTCGCAAGATGGCGGCTCACATTGATAACGACTTGATCTTAATACACTACTTCCAAGATAGCCTCAGTGGGGCATCGTTGGAATGGTATATGCAGTTAGAAAAAGGACAAATCAGCACGTGGAGAGATCTAGCAGATGCGCTTGCACAACATTATCAGTATAATACTGATTTGGCACCAAATCGCACGCAGCTGCAAGATATGACTCAACGTAACAATGAGTCATTTAAAGAATATGCCCAAAGGTGGAGGGAATTGGCTGCCCGTGTTCAACCACCCTTGCTGACTAAGGAGTTAACTGACATGTTTATGGGGACTCTACAACCTCAGTACTTGAATCGCATGCTTGGGTCCAGTTTCCCTAACTTTGCTGAAGTGGTGTCAGTAGGTGAAAGAATCGAGAGCACTTTGAAAAAGAACAAGGTTGCAGTCCTAATGAATGGAGGAAGAAAGCCTTTTATAAAGAAAAGGGAAGATGAGGCTAATGCCGTGATGAGAGGGCAAATGGGCAGAGCTCTGGTGGATATCCAGTATCAACAAGTAGCTGCAGTAGCCCAAGCTCCCTACCAACAACCAGCTCAACAACAGAATCAACAACAGAATTATCAGAGAGTTCCTCCACCGCAATATCAGAATGCTCCGGCTCAGAGACAGCAAAGGCCGAGACAGCCAAGAAGGCAACTCGACCCGTTGCCTATGTCGTATGGACAGATTTTTGCTCAGCTAAATCAGAGTGGACATTTAACGTTGCGAGATTTACGTCCGGTAATTTTTCTATATCCTCTTGGGTACGATGCCAACGCCCATTGTGAGTTCCATAAAGGAGCCCCTGGACACTCTATAGACAACTGCTATGCATTTCAGAACCGGGTTCAAGACTTGATAGAGTCCAAAGATCTTACTTTTACACCTAGAGGTGTCAATATTACGAAGGATCCGTTACCCAAACATGGAGGTCCTTCTGTCAATGCTGTGGAAGAGAATAGTGGTTTGAGACTAATTACAAATGTTGAAAATGTCCGTACTCCAATGGCCGTTATTGGAGAACAATTGAAGAGAAGTGGGATGATTCCCCAAGAAGAAGTGGAGAATTTGACTGACGAAGTGGTGAAGAGACATTTACAAAGGTTCATAGAACATGGGATAATACAAATAGAACAAAGAGATTCGAACGTGTCTGCTATTGATATTCAGTATGATGAAACAAGTGCTTATCTGACAAGGCGACTTCGACCAGCACCAGTAGTCTTACAGTATGATCCTTCGGAAGCCTTTCAACAGAGGGCCGCCCGACCAACACCCGTGATTATGCAATATGATGAAGATGACGTCAATAGACAAAGAGCAGCACGACCAGCTCCAGTGGTAATAGAGTATTCTGTCAATGAATCTGAGCCCAAAGTTTTTAAACAGAGGCCAGAGAGACTAGTGATTGAGTATGACGCTGCCAAATGCGATGCAGTTGTTGGGCCTAGTGGGATGACCCATAGCGGTCGTTTATTTGCCGCCAAACCAGTGGAAGTGCCAGCTAGAAATAAAGAAAAAGCTACAGTTGAACTACCAAGTGTTGAGCCACCTGCTGAGGTGTCATCACCAAAGGCAGCAGTTACACCAAAGGAAGCTGAGGAGTTTTTGAAGATCATCAGAAAAAGTGATTACAAAGTGATTGATCAACTAAACCAGACTCCAGCCAGAATTTCCTTGCTCTCGTTGTTACTTAGTTCAGAGGCCCACAGGTTATCTTTAATGAAGGTGTTGAGCACCGCGCATATTGCTAAAGATATCACCGTAGCCCAGTTCGATGATGTGATAGCTAGCGTAACAACCGGAAACTTTCTTGGGCTTAATGATGATGACCTGACTGCAGAGAAGAGAAACCACAATAAAGCTCTCCATATTTCTATCAAGTGCCAAGACACATTGATATCCTGAGTCTTAGTGGATACAGGTTCTTCTTTGAATGTGCTTCCCAAGGTCACCCTGGAGAGAATGCCAGTAAAAGGAGTTAGCATGAAGCCAAGTGCTCTGGTAGTCAAAGCTTTTGATGGTTCTAGGCGTGCTGTGATTGGCGATGTGGACTTGCCAATAAAAATCGGGCCAACTGTCTTCACCATTACTTTCCAAGTAATGGATATTTATCCAGGGTACAACTGTCTTTTAGGGAGACCTTGGATTCACTATGCAGGAACTGTTACCTCCACCCTTCACCAAAAGCTAAAATTTGTCAGTAATGACAAGGTAGTTCAGATTGGAGGAGAGGAGGATATCTTGGTAAGCCACTTAACGTCCTTCAGGTACATTGAAGTTGAAGGGGAAATGGTGGAAACGCCTTTTCAGTCTTTTGAAATGGTGAATACATTAGCGGTACAACGAATTTCAGATAGTCAGAGTTCAAGATCAGCAATGGCCTCTTATGAAGAGGCTAAGATGGTTGTAGATGAAGGGAACGCCCAAGGCTGGGGCAAGATGGTGGAAGTGGCTGAAAAGTTCGACAAATTTGGGCTAGGATACCATCCTTCGTCCAACACAACAATGGTTGCACGTGACAGGAAGCAGATTCCTCTTGTAGCAGAAGTTTTCAAGAGCGTCGGGCATATCTTCGATCATACCTCCGCCATGGTAATTGAAGATGAGGCTGATGACAAAGAAGTCTCCGCAAGCTGGATCCGACAGGCTGAACCTGGTGAAGAATTGAAGAACTGAAAGACCATCAAAATACCCCAATTCTTCCCTCTTCAAAAGTAAAGTTTTAATTAATTTTCAAAACCCTACGCTCTGCCCAAGGCGTAGTGGAGCTTTGTATCGGGCCTCCTGATGTTTCGAAACATGTTTAACGTGAATAAATTTTGATTTGCATTCAATTCTTTTGCTCATTTTCTTTTCTACTTTTTCATAATTAATGGCATTTCTTTCACGCACTCACTTTCCTAAATAAGCTGCATAAATCATAAACATGCAGAGACACTACCGAGGTCCTTGATATCGACACTGCTATAGGCCTTTATGATTTTGATTGTCCAATATACCGAGCGGATGAGGAAGACGAGAATGAGCTCCCCAACGAATTGGCTAGGTTGCTGCAGCAAGAAGAGAAGGTCATTATGCCGCATAAAGAGGATGTCGAGATTATCAACCTAGGTTCAAAAGAAAAGAAAAGGGAGATAAGGGTTGGCGCGTCTCTTCAGGATACTGTCAAGGTAAAGTTGGTAGGGCTCCTTCGAGAATATGCTGATGTGTTCGCATGGTCGTATCAGGATATGCCTGGACTAGATACGAACATCGTTGTACACAAGTTGCCACTCAAAGAAGAGTGTCATGCCGTCAAGCAGAAGTTGAGAAGAACCCGACCCGATATGGCTCTGAAAATCCGTGATGAAGTCCGAAAACAATTCGATGCAGGGTTTTTAGCAGTGGCCAAATATCCGCAATGGGTTGCAAATATCGTTCCCGTGCCAAAGAAGGATGGAAAGGTCCGTATGTGTGTGGATTACCGCGAATTAAACAGAGCAAGTCCTAAAGATGATTTTCCATTGCCTCATATTGATGTGTTGGTAGATAATATGGCTCAGTTCTCCGTTTTTTCTTTCATGGATGGATTCTCTGGTTACAATCAAATTAAGATGGATCCAGATGACATGGAAAAGACCACGTTCATTACACCATGGGGCACATTCTGTTACAAGGTAATGCCATTTGGGTTGAAGAACGCTGGGGCAACGTACCAACGTGCAATGGTAACACTCTTTCATGATATGATTCATAAAGAGATCGAAGTGTACGTTGACGACATGATTGCTAAGTCCCAGACTGAAGATGAACATTTGGTTAATTTGGAAAAGTTGTTCGCCAGACTGAGGAAGTTAAAGTTGAGACTTAATCCCAACAAATGTACGTTCGGGGTGCGGTCTGGAAAGTTGTTGGGCTTTATCGTAAGCCAGAAAGGGATCGAGGTGGATCCTGATAAAGTAAGGGCGATTCAGGACATGCCTACCCCAAAGACCGAAAAGGAGGTCCGTGGATTTCTAGGGAGGTTGAATTATATCACAAGATTTATTTCGCATCTCACAGCCACTTGCAAGCCAATCTTTAAGTTACTCAGGAAAGATCAGCCGGTTGTGTGGAATGATGAATGCCAAGGGGCATTTGATGCAATCAAAGAATATTTGCAAGAACCACCGATCTTGATACCACCAGTTCCTGGAAGGCCGCTCATTATGTACTTAACTGTGCTAGAAGAATCCATGGGTTGCGTATTAGGACAACAAGATGATTCATGCAAGAAAGAACATGCCATATACTATCTCATCAAAAAGTTTAACGACTGTGAGACTAGATACTCTTTGCTTGAGAAAACTTGTTGTGCACTTGCATGGGCTGCTGGACGCCTCAGACAATACATGCTGACACACACCACATACTTAATCTCTAAGATGGATCCAATCAAGTACATCTTTGAGAAGCCTGCTCTTACCGGTAGGATAGCCCGATGGCAAATGCTTTTGTCTGAATACGACATCCAGTATGTCACTCAGAAGGCTATCAAAGGCACTGTGCTAGCGGACCATTTGGCCCACCAACCCGTGGAAGATTATCATCCATTGAGGTTCGACTTTCCAGATGAAGATATTATGATGGCAATAGATTACGAAGAGCCAGGGCCAGATGAAGGGCCAGAACCAGGGGAGCGATGGACTCTTATGTTCAATGGTGCTTCTAACTCTTATGGACATGGAATTGGGGCAGTGATTACATCTCCCAAAAATTTTCACTTGCTGTTTACGGCCAAACTCTGTTTCCCGTGCACTAACAATATAGCAGAGTACGAGGCATGTATACTAGGGCTAGAAGAGGCCATTAACTTGAGAATCAAAACTCTCGATGTGTTTGGAAGATTCTGCTCTGGTAATTTACCAGATAAGAGGCGATTGGGATACAAAGCATGAAAATCTAATTCCATACCGGGATTATGTGGCCAAATTGCTTCCCCGATTCGATGATATCACTTTTGCTCACGTACCTCGAGAAGAGAATCAAATGGCTGACGCTTTGGCAACTCTGGCATCCATGTACAAGTTGATATGGCCCAATCATAGACCATCCATTGATTTGCGACGCTTTGAAGAGCCCGCGCATTGTCTGAATGCTGATAAAGACGCAGATGAAAAGTCGTGGTTTTATGATATAAAGCGATATCTTGAAAAGCACGAATATCCTGAAGGATCCCTGGGTATCGACAAAATAACTTTGCGAAGATTGGCATCCAACTTCTTCCTCAACGAAAATGTATTGTACAAGCGCAACCATGACACTGTTTTGCTCAGATGTGTGGAGAAACGTGAAGCCGAACAAATTCTAAAAGACATTCATGAGGGCTGCTTTGGAACTCATGCGAATGGATATACCATGGCAAAGAAAATATTGAGAGCAGGCTATTATTGGCTTACCATGGAGGCAGATTGTTACCATCATGCCTGAACTTGTCACAAGTGCCAAATATACTCTGATAAGATTCATGTACCCACCACTCCATTGAACGTCTTAACCTCACCGTGGCCCTTCTCCATGTGGGGAATATATATGATTGGGATGATTGAACCAAAAGCTTCAAACGGACATCGCTTCATACTTGTGGCTATAGACTATTTCACCAAGTGGGTTGAAGCTACTTCATATACCAACGTTACTAAGCAAGTAGTCGCTCGCTTCTTGAAACACAACATTATATGCAGATATGGAGTGCCTAACCGCATCATCACTGACAATGGGTCGAATCTCAACAACAAAATGATGGACGAGTTATGCGTCAGTTTTAAAATAGAACACCATAACTCGACACCATATAGACCCAAAATGAATGGAGCCGTGGAATCAGCCAATAAAAATATCAAGAAAATCATCCAGAAGATGGTGGTCACATACAAAGATTGGCACGAGATGTTACCCTTTGCACTACACGGCTACCGTACTTCAGTACGAACTTCAACAGGGGCAACTCCCTACTCGTTGGTTTATGGCATGGAGGTAGTTCTCCCAATAGAGGTCGAAATCCCTTCTCTAAGGGTTTATATGGAAGCTCAACTTGATGAAGCCGAATGGGTAAAAATGAGGTTTGAAGAACTTAATCTCATTGAGGAAAAGCGCTTGACAGCCATATGCCACGACCAGCTTTATCAGAGAAGAATGAAGAGAGCCTTCGACAAAAGAGTGCATCCTAGGACATTCGCGCAAGGAGACTTAGTACTCAAGAGGATCATGGCTATGTATAATGAATCTAGGGGCAAATGGACGCCAAACTATGAAGGCCCATATGTGGTAACAGAAGCATTCTCTGGTGGTGCCCTAAAGCTCGCAACCATAGATGGGGAGGAATTACCTTATCCAGTAAATGCAGATTTGGTCAAACGATACTTTGCCTAAAAAAGTGGAATAATAAAGCCGCTAAGTCGAAAACCTGAAAGGGCGACTTAGGCAAAATTGGTTATCCCGGTGAACCGAAAACCCGAAAGGGAGGTTCAGGCAAAAATTAGGGATAAAATAAGAATAGGCCCGCTGAGTTGAAAACCCGAAAGGGCGGCTCAGGCAAAAAAGGGCGTCCCGGTGGATTGAAAACCCGAAAGGGCGATCCAGGCAAAAGTTAGGGGCAAAATTCCAAGGCAAAGTATCCATTATGCCTGATCGCTAAACCCTAGTGCATTATCAAGAGACATGATTGATCCGACCATTTCTTCTATAAAGCAAGGTGTTGAAGACTTCCAAAGTTATAGGGATTAGAGCAGTGTCAAAACTCAAAGGGGCTCTAATTTTTGCCATTATGTTTTTCTTGCACTGTAATCACCTCATTAAGGGATTACATCTTTGTATATTTACCCATTCAAGGGTCAAATCAATATAAAGAGAGATTTCTCAATTAAATTGTGCTCACTCTTTTACTTTATCTGATTGTTTGCAAATTAATTTTATTTTGATAATTTGTGTTCGAAACTTCAGCTAAAAAAAATATAAAATATAACTTTTTGACAAGGTATAGAACTTGTTTTGATGTTCGAAGATATTGGGGAAAATAGTTGGTCTCCAAGAAAAATATCAACAAGTAGAAGCATTGAATTAGCCGCCAGCTGCCTAAGCTTGCCATCATGAAAAGCTTTGCCTTTCTAAAGGGTTTATATGATGTGGTTCCCCTCAGCATCGAGTTCAAGAACTAAACTGGGGCAATCAATTCCCCCGGTCATCATGAAGTATCCAAATCTGGGATGTCGAGTAGTCTAATCCTCTCACTACCCCACGGAAAGCCCAATCTTTTATTGGCAACATCAAAAAGCCATTCCAATTGGCACCTTAAATTCACCCTAAAAGTCCAGTCCTCATCGGCAACCACTAAAAGTCCACCCTCGTTGGCATCCTTAATAACCAAAGTCTAAAACATTTGGCAACTACCGAATCCAGTCCCTGGTGATGTCCCCGACAGGGTTTTATCCCCAGCATACCTGGTCGCTGCATTATCATAAACACGACATACAACCTCATATCATAATCATATCAAGCATTAACATATCATTTGCATTCGTATCGTGCACTCCCTAGCAGTTACATCTTAGTTGCATGTTTGGGCATCATAAAACATTGCATTACATAGCAACGTAGCAGGATCCAGGATCAGTTCGCAAGCATCTTGGTCAGTCCTCCATTGAAGTTGGCAGTGTGACTCTGAAAAGAGTTAATACCCCCACGAGTTCAGGGAATTCTACTCCCCAGAAAATCATTCTTCAACTATGCAGTTGATGATGATAATCCTCAGCAACTATTGCTCTGGTGGCTCCCCAAGCAGAGGTCATCTTAGAGGGTTTGTTGAAGATTTCTCCCCTGCAGAGTTTGAACAACGTTGTTCCTTTAAATAGGAATTTTAGCTCAACTATTCCTCAGCAAAATTATCACTCGAGATACTGCTTTGGTATCATCGAAGAGCCTTAATGGATAAGGTACTGCTTCGACCACCCGAAGAGTCTCAAGTTTTCAGAGATACTGCTTTGGTATCATCGAAGAACCTTAATGGATAAGGTACTGCTTCGACCACCCGAAGAATCTCAAGTTTTGTTCGAGATACTGCTTTGGTATCATCGAAGAGCCTTAATGGATAAGGTACTGCTTCGACCACCCGAAGAGTCTCAAGTTTTGTTCGAGATACTGCTTTGGTATCATCGAAGAGCCTTAATGGATAAGGTACTGCTTCGACCACCCGAAGAGTCTCAAGTTTTGTCAGAGATACTGCTTTGGTATCATCGAAGAGCCTTAATGGATAAGGTACTGCTTCGACCACCCAAAGAGTCTCAAGTTTTGTCAGAGATACTGCTTTGGTATCATCGAAGAGCCTTAATGGATAAGGTACTGCTTCGACCACCCGAAGAATCTCAAGTTTTAATAAGAGATACTGCTTTGGTATCATCGAAGAACTTTAATGGATAAGGTACTGCTTCGACCACCCGAAGAATCTCAAGTTTTGTTCGAGATACTGCTTTGGTATCATCGAAGAGCCTTAGTGGATAAGGTACTGCTTTGACCACCCAAAGAGTCTCAAGTTTTGTTCGAGATACTGCTTTGGTATCATCGAAGAGCCTTAATGGATAAGGTACTGCTTCGACCACCCGAAGAATCCCAAGTTTTGTTCGAGATACTGCTTTGGTATCATCGAAGAGCCTTAATAGATAAGGTACTGCTTCGATCACCCGAAGAATCTCAAGTTTTAATAGAGATACTGCTTTGGTATCATCGAAGAGCCTTAGTGGATAAGGTACTGCTTCGACCACCCGAAGAATCTCCAAGTTTTGTCCGAGATACTGCTATGGTATCATCGAAGAACCTTATTGGATAAGAGACTTGCTTCGACCATCCAAAGAGGTTCGTTTATACTACTCTGATATCGCAAAGGACCTTATTGGATAAGGGACTGTTTCGACCACCCAGAGAAGGTCAGATTATCTTGTTCAGTTTTCGCATCCAGCTACCTCGTTCTAGTATATCTCACTGCAGTTTACTTGCTTATCGGACAAATTTTGGGGTCTTTTTGTATCTAATTGACTTCCACCTTAAAATGAACGTTGTACAGCAGTTCATTCGCTCAGGTTTAAGGCAATTAGATAGGGGCATCTGTCATACCCCAAATTTGTCCTACTTTGGTATTTAATAAATGTTCTACTACCACATGACTTCTGGCCACGGCTCTCTAATGGTTCGTTATAAAGACTTTTCGTTATACTCATTGTGGTGATAATCCATGGAAATTTCTGCTGAACTATTATGGGAGGAGTGCGCCTCCAGCCCCTTGTACCCAAACTCGTGTGTGTCCTCGTTCTCACGATCAGGCAGACATGATATGATTAATGACATAAAGTATATGATTGGATCTATCTTGCCACACAGTTTCAAGAGATTTAAACCCTATCTCAACTTGATTTCAAACTTCTCTTTAAATGTTGCGTAAGTCTCACTACAAGTTGCTTGTATAAGTTGCTTGTTACAATATGCACCTGATCCAAGTTGTTCAGAGGTACTTGCTTCTAGACACAATCGATTTAACCTCAAGCTTTCTTCGAGTTGAACGCAAGCGTCTAGCTGTGTTTGATTTCTAAATCAGTTTGTGACAAACTTAGATTTAGCTTGCAAATTTCAAATGGAATTAGAAAAATCAGTTTGTGACAAAATTAGATTTAACTTGCAAATTTCAAGTCATAATTGAATTTAGACGCGATTAGTTGAGACTTGATTATTTAGTTTCAAGTGTTTTTAAACCCTGTTTCAAGTTCATTCCATGTTTTATTTGATCCAGTTTTGAGTCATGTTTTCAAGTTGGCATAGAGCAATATGGTTACATAAGCTAGGCCTCAGTTAGATTTTCTCCAAGTTTATTCCCGATTATATTTAAAAATGGGCCCTGGTTATAACCATTCATGTTTTAAGAGCATGGTTGATTTATCCTAGATCCATGGCCGGACGTATTTAAAAGTCTCGGGCTAGGGTCGTTTTCAAGTTCTTAAGTCATGTGGGAGTTGCTTCAAGCCATAAGGTTATTCAATTTATTTTCAAGATCTCCCACAAAGATGAGAGTTGTTGTTTTCAAAAGAATATACCATTCATTAAGCCATAAATAGTATGTCTAATATTAGAATTGTGCTAGTTGTTGGTGAGAAATACATAAGAAGTTTGTGCCCAAAGCCATAATATACAGCAACAACACCGTCATTCTCGTTTCTTCTTCCCTGTTCAAGTGACCTATATCAAACCAATTGAAAGAAAGTCTATGGCATGGCTTTTAATCAAAAGGCCCGTTGTGAGAAGGGTCATCAGGTCATCAAGGTGTCAAAACAACACACACAGACCATAATGCTATAAACTATATTTAGCTAATAATGAGTGAGTGTTAGTTACAAAAATTTACAAGGAAGAACCTTCATGGTTCAAAATATACCACTTAAATACAAAAACACCCGCCTGGGCCTCATAGGTAATAGATCACAAACTGCACAAACAAGAGATTTGCAAGCTCAAATAAAATCAGAATAAAACAAGCTTGCACCGGCAATAGCCAACGCATTAATATTCAAATCTGCCAAGGAACGAAGACGAATAAATCATAACTTCAGAGCTGCATATATATTCGGTTCGTTACGGACTTTCCATGAACAGAAGAGGAGTGCATCTGAAAAAAACAGGTGAAACTGTTAAACAAGCCAAGAAGTCCAAGGATAACGCCGCAACGATAGCCTGAGCCTGATAATTAAGGAGTCATTTTAAGATTGCCAAATCAGTATAATATCAGCAGCAAGAAGTAAGTTCAAATACACATGGATAAGGTTAGCAGAATTCACAACACATGAAGAAGGTATGTAGTTTGCATACCTCTCATTCTTGCACAACATCATAAACTCAAGGGTCATACAAGGTTTTCAAGTACATGAGGAATCGTTTCGCAAAACCATGCACTTTATGTTCGCAAGCCAGACCACAATTCTCGCACCACGTCAAAGGTGCTGGCAGCGCAAACCTGCATTGACGACAACCATCCATTAATCACAAACTCAATTGTCAAAAATAATATTCAAGTAAAGTCTACAAAATCTGAGCTGATTCTGTTTCAAGTCTATGTGTTCCATCGATACCGAACTTGGGCAAGTTTTGGTTTGAGCTGGTGAATCTGATGGAGTTAATCTAGGCAAAAGAGGGTATATATGTTGGCTCCAGTTGAATTACCCAGGTCTCCTTCTTTAACAAACCACAGATGCAATACCAGGGAGGATTCGACGCCGTTTTGTCGCAATGATTGACTTACTTGGGGCCTGGCTCGCTTGCCGCTGAATCCCTATAACAAAAGCAATCAAAACATGGGATCAAACTTACATATTGTTGACCAAGTGAATCCTCCAAATTTTCAAAATAATGAAATGATTCACAGCCATAACACAGAACCTGCTGCCCTATCTTCCACTATCCATCAAGCTTGTGCATATGAAAACCAGCTGCTACAACCTTGTCCTTCAACCAATAACAGGACAGAACGCGAACACAATTAGCACACCACAGCTATTCCTTGCAAATTCAAATGCATAAAAGACCTGCAAAACACCGAAATACCAAGTCCATGCTATGTCTTACCGAAACGCACAAAGGACTTCATGGAGTGCCATTCTCATGTCTTAAAGCCAGAAGCTTCACGGCAAGCTGTCCACGGACCAATTCCTTGAAAAGAAATTAATCTAATTGCCTTCATCTCCATGGTGTCCTTACTGTTATCGCATGATCTACAAGATTGAACCAAGAATAATGAACGAGTATACTCAAAATAGGAAAGAAATGCACATGACCTAATAAGATTCATTACCGTCAAGGAGCTGCGAGCGAATCACAAGGCAAGAAAGCAAAAAGCAGTGTTAAGGGTGTATTCAGGGTTGTGCTCATAGCCAACAATGTAACATTTTTCAATAAAGAAACTAATGCTCCAATCTACAGCACTGAAGACCTAAAAAAAGCATTAAAAAAAGGGATAGCTGAAGGAGATGATACATTTTATCCGCTTGGTAATTCACTTGCACCTTCCATACACGAACATGTTTGGATTAAGAAAGCCGTGATTTCACTGATGGTTAGTGGAGTGGAGAAAAACTCAAAGAACGGCACTCCTTTGAGAGGTGACATCAACATGATGAGGGTCGGTGATCCCTCTGTTGCCAAGTCTCAATTCTTGAGAACAATTATAAATATTGCACCTTGTGCCGTATCAACTGCGGGCTGAGGTTCTTCTGGTGTTGGTCTGACAGCAGCAGTTACTTCATATCAAGAAACAGGTGAAAGAGGGCTAGAAGCTGAGGCAATGGCTCTTGCTGGCGGAGGTGTCGTCTGCGTTGATGAATTTGATAAAATGGATGACCAAGATCGGGTAGCTATGCACGAAGTTATGAAACAGCAGACCTTAACTATTGCTAGGATCCATGTGTCACTTAATGCTCGTTGCAGTGTGGTGGCGGCTGCAAATCTTACATCAGTTTGCATCATATAGTACCCACTGTAAACCTGTAAAAATACTGAAGAACAACAGACAGCAGCTAGCAGTATTACAAAACCGAGCCACGAATGAGTGTGCTTAAACTCCACAAGATCTTTGTTCAACCCTCGTCATTAAAATACCTGCAAAACCCAATACGGAAGCACACAACTCAAAGCTGGATTCAAGTAATTTGTCGTGATGAATAGACATATTCATGTACTTACACATGATTGTTGTTGTTTCTAATCCAAGGAATCATGTTATACCACTTGTTATGCTTCATGACGACATTTACTCTATGACGGATGTTTGCAATGCCTCGACTGCAGCTCCAAGCCATGCCACATGAACAATAATAAGAACGTCATCTGCAACAACAACTTCCAAATTCGGTGAACATGCCCACTCCCATTATGCACATGAACAAGGATGAAAAGATTTTATTAGTGTGAACAAAATAGAAGTGATACAAATGACTAGCATACCAGAAAGCTGCGTAAGATGAAATAAAAGCTACAACAGCATAAAACAGGTCATGCGGATACGTAATGAAAACTGAATGTTGTTTAATACCTTTAGACCAGCAAGGTTGATCATTCCAATTCATCTGTCATAGGATGAACAAATGATTAGTACAAGTGGGACCATAAAAAGTTAATTTTGCAAAAAAGACAAAACGAGGCAAATACACAGCAAATACATAACAGAGATAATGGTTTGCAGACACAGTACAATCCCTAACGGATTTGTACCACAAAATTGCACCTCACCATCACACGTATTACTCAGAAATAAACCCTATTTCACACGTATGAACTCCCTATATAAACACTCACTATTCATTTAGAAAGGAGGCGACAGAAAGAAGATACGAAAAAAACCCTAGCCAACTCTGTTAAAATCAATCCCCACCTATTATTCAAAAGCTAAAAGAAATTTCAAGGGTTGCTGAGGTTCAATATTAGAACCTGAGTTTGCTCTGAGCTAGACCTATTTCCACAAGTTTCAAAACAGAACTATTTAGAGGAAGAAGACGAGCTCGGTGAACATCAAGGGAAGGATAAGGGTGAAATCGAAGAGAAGTTCATGAGTCTACATAAAAGATAACCAGACGAGGAAATACGCACCTGAGGTAAACAACGAAATCTTTAAATCTTCGTTATGGGAACCTGTAGTCGTTGAAATCCATTTGTATTTTCTGGTTGTTTTATTTGATGTTTATTTGCTCGTCTTGGATTTGTAATGGATTTAGTTGACGTACGAGTTTGTTTTGTCTGGTGTTCGAGAGAGAAGGGAGCGGAGTTGTGTTGAGCTTTAGAAGAAGAGTTTGTGTTGGCTGAAACAAATTAATTAGGTTAAATTTGGGGATAAGGTTTAGGGAGAAGGTAGGTTCAGAGAGGAGGCGATTTCTTTTAAGTTTTCAAGGAGAAAAAGTTTCTGAGTTTCAGAGAGTGAGGTTCATTGAGGAGATGGAGTGTTTTGGAGAAATAGAAGGTTAATCGTTATAGTTGGGAGCTCGATGCAGCTTCGAGACTCTCTTTATTTTGGACGGTTCCCTTTTCATTATTAAAATTTATTAATTCTTTTTTTTTAAAGGGGGGCACATCGTTGGTGCAGGGAGAGAGATTAATAGAGATCAACTGTAACATTTTGCATTAATAGCCACTTTTTTTTCATTCATTTTAATAAATAGGATATTAATCTTAACAGAATTTTAATTTACACAATATTAAATCTAAAAAATATTAATGTGTGTTTTTAATTTTAATATTTAATTATTTGCTTATTTACAGATTAAATGAAATTATATGATTTTAAATTCATCTTAAATTGTTAGAATAATTTTCTTTTTTCTTTCTACCTCAAAAATGACTAAAGTAATTGTTCACCCCGATTTATATAGTTTTTTTTATTAAGTCTAAGTTCTTAAATAATGAAAGTGGTGGATCCTTGGAGTCTAGCACTACCTGGATCCTTAAGCGACCGCTCTCGAGGTGCACGCCTTGAGTTGTGGTCGCTTCGTCTTTCATCCTTAAAATACCCAACTTTGTTTAAACCTCCAAAATTCGCAAACCCTATTCGAGCAATATGCTCACCTTAGCTTAACTCATCTACGTTATTATATTCAAATTATTTTCCTAAAATTAAAATTACGAAGGAATCAAATTCTTGGAGTCATGCATTCTTTGAATTCGAGAATGATTACTATTGAGGCGTACGCCTTGTATGGTGTGCCATTCAAACTTTCGTTCTTAAAATACCTCCTCTAGTTATTTGGATAAGTATTCACTGTCCAACAAACATATTTCATAATTAATGGGATGAAAAAGATGTCGTTGGGATCTAGCATTCCAACAATATCCCGACTAATTGATTACGAGGCCGACGTCTCGTTTATCGAATAGTCGTCATTCCTCCTAATTTTTCAAAACATCTAACCTCGTTCCTCACCTTCATACGGTCGAGTCCAGACCCTGGTATGTTTGTAAACCGTACGTCAAATTCAAAACTATTTTCTTAATTAAATTACGAAAGAACTGAGTTCTTGGAGTCTCGCACTCCTTGAATTTCTGAGTGACCACTCTTGGGGCGTACGCTTTAGGTTGTGAATTACTCGACATTTTCGTATATAAAATACAT
Source organism: Lathyrus sativus (assembly GCA_963859935.3). Classification (NCBI taxonomy): domain Eukaryota; kingdom Viridiplantae; phylum Streptophyta; class Magnoliopsida; order Fabales; family Fabaceae; genus Lathyrus; species Lathyrus sativus. The sequence goes on from OZ012740.1 coordinate 466,826,675, forward strand.
GCCCTAACTACTTTGACAAATACCACCATTGTCCATTCAAATACACTTTCCTAATTAATTGAATGAAAAAGGTATCATTGGGATCTAGCATTCCAATGATATCCCGATTAATCGATTGTGAGACTGACGTCTCGTTTATCCAGTAGTCGTCACTCTCCCTTAAAATATTCAACCCAACTCTCTTCTCTCGCCCCCGTGCGATTGAAACTTTCTCAAACACTAATTTCGAAGTTAGTTGAATGAAAAAGGTGTTGTTGGAATCTAGCATTCCAATAATATCTCGATTAATTGATTACGAGGCTGACGTCTCGTTTATCGAATAGTCGTCATTCTCCATCAAATTACCTAACCAAACTCCTCTTTCTCACCCCCGTGCGATCGAAACATTAAACCTATTCAAATCCATTCTCTTTCCCAAACCAAAACATCCAATGCGATAAACTAAATTCCTCGCCCTCGTGCGATTCCCAATCAAAACACTTTTTGTTAAAGAACATTGTTTAGTCTCTTCTTCCGCGCATAACAAACTAGTGCTTCAGCCTCCCCTAGCGAGCAGACAAGCCAACGTTTAACAGTTAGAATGCGACCTAAACACTCGTTCAATTCAAACCTTTTCTCGTAGTTAGCCGAACTACGGCTGCTCTGATTTCTCATTTATCAATGAGAATATGTAGGCACAAGATTGCAATGATCTTGGCGAGCATAATCCCCTCTTTTTCCCGTAGTCCCCCGAACTACGAATGCTCTGATTTTCCACTTCTTACAAGTGAAGATACGTAGGCACAAGGGCCCCAATCCTTGGCGAGCACCCTATCTATAAATCACCCATTTCCCCCTTATAGGAGAATTCTTAGAAGAAAACAAACAAGCATAGCTAACTTTACTCTCGAATCGATTAAGAGGTTCCCGTTGAGTACAACGGACGTAGAGGGTGCTAATACCTTCCCTCTGCGTAACCGACTCCCGAACCTAGAATGTTGGTTGCGATGACCATGTTCTTATCTCTTTCAAGGTTTTATCGATATTTTCCTATTCCATCCTTGGAATGAATAAAGTTCGGTGGCGACTCTGTTTCGAACAGTATTTTCCGCGTCCATCGCGAGGATCATATTTTTCGAGGTACGACAATAACCAAGAGTGTATTTTACTCATCAAACTTTTGTCTTACAACCTTAGCTTCATCCTTTAGGTTTCTTCTTGTTCGCATTTCACTTTTTTTTGCAAAATGACTGAACCTTTGACAATTAAAGCATTGCACCTTGCTTTTGTCAATCCTCTTCCTTGCACCTCTAAAGTTTCCTTGACCACTTTTTTGTTGCACCTGCTCTCACCCCTTTGACAATTTGAATTCTTAGAACTTTGGGATTCTCTTCCATTAAAATTCTGAAAAATTCTCTTCTTTTCATGGACTATTTTCCTTTCGATCTCTTGTCCTTCTCGATAAAGCGAGCTTGCAAAGCGATCTCTACCTTTTTCTTATCATTATTTCTCTCTTCTACCCTTTGCTCATTGTCGTACCCCAAACTTTTCCCACCTTTCATACGCTTTCTAGTGCCACTTTATTTCAAATAAATGAAATGACACAATTGGTAGAAGAACATGTGTAAGTAGTTATAAGGGGAGAAAGATCTTAAGTTCGAATTATATTTTCCTCACTTCTAGAGTTTTATCTCTTTTATGTTTTTACCTTTATAATTTAAAATTACATCTTTTTTTATTTTTTATGAATTTATTTTTAATTATTATTATTATAATATTTATTTTTCATGTTTTTTAGTCTAAAAATCAAGGAAAATCAATATAAAATAAAATAAGTTATAGTTTTTTTATTATTATCTTTATTACATTTATTTTTTATTATTTTCATTATTTATAAATTTTTATTCAATTTCACAAGGCCACGAATCCATCTAGATTCATAGGCTTGGCCATGAAAAAATAGATGAAATCAAATTACATGAGAAGTTTCCAAATATAAATGAATCTCATTAAATTTTAAACTCTAATCTTTATCTATAAATAACATAAATTTTTACACTTCTTTTCATCCACATTTTACAAAAATTACATATCCTACCGTTGTTGTTCTTCACATCGAAGAACAACAATAATACTAAAACTCTAACCTGAGATGAAGAGTTAGAAGGAACTGCGCATTTTGCTCAAAACTAAGAAAATTCTCTTCCATGTAGGTTGGTCCTTCATTTATGTTTATATATTTACAATAAAATTTGATTGTTGTTGTGCTTTGTTGTCTTAGTATATTTTTATGATGCTTGTGTGCTTTTGGATGTATGTTAGTACTAGATAATAACCTATTTCGGAACACATAATCATGTTCTAAACAAATTCAAACTAAAATCATATATCAACCTTCTTCTAATATCATGAAGTAATTTCTAAAAATCAATTCCCTTTTTCCTTTCAATTTTTTAATAAATTTTAATGTCATGAAGCAATCCTTAAAAAATCAAAAAAAAAAAATTTAAAGCATTTTTTAACAAAACCTTTTTTTAACTAATATCATGAAACAAATATCACAAATCTTCTCTTAAGACTAATATCATAAATACTTTTTTAACAAACATCATGAACCTTTTTAAAAAACTAATATCATAAATAAATTTTTCTAACAAACATTATAAACCTTTTTTTTAAAATTAATATTATAAATCGTTTTAACACTAATGTCATAAACTCTTTTTTTTTTTTACAGTAACATCATGCAACATAACCTTCTTATAAAAAAAATCGAAATAACACAAAGTCATAACATGTTTTAAATAAAGAAAATGAAACATAACTAAAATTTGTTTTAAATTAATTCATAAGTAAAAAAGCTATTTCAAATTAAAAAAACAAACATGTAATTCATTTTTTAATTAGAAAAAAATAAAAAATAAAATCCTTTTTAGTTTCAATTAAATTTTTATATTTTAGATTGGGGTAATTAATTTTGAAGTTTTAAAACATTTTTAGGTTGGTTTAATTTCATTAATTAGTTTTAAATTACGATTTTCCTTTAGTCATTAATAATAAAAATAAAGTTTATAAAAATATTTTTTTTAAAAAATTACATTCCATCATAATTAACTAATCTTTTGTCATCAATTTAATTTTTTTTTTCTTTTTTATTAATGTAAGTTAGTTATTTTTCATAAATTAAAAATACAAAAAACGTCTCTTTTCTTTCTATTAGGATGTTAATAAATAAAAAATATAAAATATAAAATAACAAAAGACAAAACTAAATACTTGATGTTTTTGTACCTCTTATATTTTTAGACACTTAATTAGGTCTAAGTTTTTGGTTTTAAATCCATATTTAAATAAATTTACGTTTTATTGTTAACTATTCAAATAAAACTGACAAAAATTTATATATATATATATATATATATATATATATATATATATATATATATATATATATATATATATATATATATATATATATATATATATATATATATATATATATATATATATATATATATATATATATATATATATATATATATATATATATATATATATATATATATATATATATATATATATATATATATATATATATATATATATATATATATATATATATATATATATATATATATATATATATATATATATATATATATATATATATATATATATATATATATATATATATATATATATATATATATATATATATATATATATATATATATGGGTTACTTTATTTTCTAAGTCAAATTAAAATATATATTTTTGCAAATCAAATTGATTGGCTAGTGTCGCACCTTATCAATAAACAAATCAATTTAAAATTAATTCAAATTCATTTAAATAACTTTTTTCTCTGCTCTTGTGCATTGAGACATTTTTCAAGCAACTTTTCTTCGCGCATGATGCATTGAGAACTTTCAAAAACTAAAAACAACAAACACACAATATTTTTTTAGACAAACTATGGTAATCTGATCCTTCATATTGTTTGAGGGTACGTAGGCACACAATTGTAACACTCTGGCAAGTACAATAACAAAAAACATTTTCTTTGTCCTCCTTTCTTGATTAAACATTTTTTCTCTTAATAATGAAATAATTATTTGTAAATAAGTAATTAAGCAAAAATAAATAATATAAGCAAACATCCCATAACTAACCCTAGAATTAGAGAAGGCTCTTCTTGAGTACAACGAAGGTGGTGGGTGTCTAACATCTTTTTCTCACTTAAATGACTCCCGAACCTCAGTGTCTCACCCTTAACATTAGGTTTCATCATTATTTTACTGTTCCTTAGAGCTTTGTAAATTTTCCAATCGTGACACTCATCAACCTCGATAGAGCTTTGTAAATCATCTTTGCTCATCATCACAAGATCCTTCGATTCCTCAATCGTTACAACCACGTTGTCAAATCTTGGTGTTAAAGAAGGCAAGATTTTTGCGACAACATATACTCCACGACTGTTTCTCCAAATGCCTTTACTTGATTCTCCAACCAAGTGATTCTCGTTGTGAATCATTGACGGTATCCTTTTCCTCCATTTGAATTAATTTAAGCTGACGCTTTTGACTTGGTAACCTCACCACCTTCACCTTGTCAGCCCCTTTGTATGCCTTCTCTAAGATTTCCCACAATTTCTTTGACGATTCGCAATCACCAACATTCTCAAAGTTGTCACCATGCACACACTGATGGATAAAAAACAACACCATAAAATATTTCTTCTTATCTTACTTAAGTGTTTCTCGTTGTGCATCTGTTGCACCATTGGCAAGTGGATTCACCCTGTTCTTGATCACTTCAAGAACTTATTGGTAGTCAAACAACATTTTCATTTGTTTGCACCATTTGTCGTAATTCTTCGCATCAAGGATGGGTAGGTTTGCAGGGATTGTTTCATTGGAGACATAAGTCATGTTGTACACTAGGTATTTATAGATTAGAACCAGGTTCTTGATGTCAAATGTTAGAATTGGAACCACGAGATTGTTAAAAAATGAAGAAATTGAGTGTGGAGAGTGTGTGTGTGTGTGATATATATATATATATATATATATATATATATATATATATATATATATATATATATATATATATATATATATATATATATATATATATATATATATATATATATATATATATATATATATATATATATGTGTATGTATATATATATATATATATAGAGAGAGAGAGAGAGGGAGGGAGGGAGGGAGAGAGAGAGAGAGAGAGAGAGAGAGAGAGAGAGAGAGAGAGAGAGAGAGAGAGAGAGAGAGAGAGAGAGAGAGAGAGAGAGAGAGAGAGAGAGAGAGAGAATATGAACTTTTCATTAAACATAGATGAGGGGGGCCCTTGGAATTTATACACAAAGATAGTTGGATTGGGATATAAGTTACAACATCAAATAATTGAAAAAACTAAATTCTCAGACCTGTAATTGATTCACAAAACTTGTAACCACTTACAGCTGCTAAAAACTCTAAAAATAGAAACAGTGGTAACCGATTACTGCAAATGTGTAACCGGATACAACAACGCCAGAGTCTCTTTTTCTTTAGCTTATTTGTATTTTTGACATACCTATAACTGATTACACCCCAGTGGTAACTAGTTACAACACTTGAATTACCAAAATAACTCTTAACGATGTGGTCGGTGAATCGGTGGTTGTGAAAGCTAACTGTGGATTTGAGCTTCCGATGTTGTAGAGGAGGGGTTGATTGTTACGGGGAGAATCGTGATGTCAAGCTATTGATTAACTTGAATCTTTGATTCATTAAATTCACAACCGGACTTTGATTTATCCAAAGGAAAGTTTAAAGAAAGAAAGACCTTTTGCGCGATGTAACAACAACGCTAAGAGATTCGAGGATCGGGGGTTGGTTATGCTTAGGGTAGGTATTTCACATCCTAAACATCTGTAGTACTCTACAGGAACCTTTTGTATGTTTGTATGCTAAGTTGCTTGCTATGGTTATGAGATCAAAGTTAAGGTTTTGAGGTAAAGACCTAGGATTAATATTTCTAAATTTGCTCGCAAAGATATCGCATCTTTTGCCTACGTATCCTAACTAGGATAGAATCAGAGCAATTGTAGTTCTCCTCACTAAGGGTGGATTAACACTTGATTATGATCAAGGTTCAAAGGGGAACAAACATAACAATGCTTGTATAGAGTTTAACAAAACTCTCTATTCTAAGTTGTACACTCAAGGGGATTGACTTTGACAAAATCCAGGAGGGGAGTAAGTAATCATGACAATGATCCTTACATAGAGTTAACAAACTCTATCCTAGGGTTCTGGTTGAAGAACACTCCTAGTAAAGGTGGGTCTTTTAGACTTAAGCAAAGTATAATGGCTAGTAGGTTCTAACTTAACTACGTTAGGGTTCAAGATGACTTAACAAAGTCAAAGGGAGGGTAAAGAGCTATCTATGACCCTGGGGGTTAACAAAGAAACTTTCCTTTGGAATGGGAGAAAGATGAGGCAACTGGATGAGAACTAACAAGTTACATCACTTGGGGAAACTTAACAAAGTTAAAGAAATAAGCAAGAACATGTAACAACATGTGAACAATAGTCAAGATCAACATAAAGATATAGAGGTAACGACCATCAATGCAAGTCAAGAACATGTGTAACAACAACAAGTTCATCTATAACATTCAAACAAGATTGATGCAAACAAGTCACAACTTGAAGAAAGCATGTCATAAGGATCAAATGAGGTCAAATGTAACAACATAATACCAACTAAACATGTATTGATGACAATCAAACAAGCAAAAATACAAGAAATGTTGCAACAGTTCAAGTATTTGTTCATGGATTCATGGGGAAAAGTAAGCAATTTTCATGGTAACAACCAAGTCAAAAATCAAACCCTAACATTTTATGGTTTTAACAAGACACATAAACAAGTAGGATGAGGCATGAAAAACATATTCAAGAGGTTACAACATCAAAAATCATGTTATGAGTCACAAAGAAGTTCAAGGTATACCATTCATATTCAAGCATTCACAAAGGCAAGAAACAAACCCTAAACATATTATGGTTCTAACAAGACACATAAACAAGTATAATAATACATATTAAACACATCCAAGAAGTTACAACATCAAGAATCATGGTATAGGTCACAGATGAAGTTCAACAGGCCATTTTCATATATACGCATTCACAAAAGCAAGCATGAACATGACAAGATAATGGATAAAATAACACTGAACATTTCAACATTTTAAAAAACATATATGAATCATACAAGATAAATCTCACAAGAAAAATCAAGTTACAAGTTGAAAAAGTTCAAGAACACCAAGGTAAGAACCCTAAGAACACATGCTTTTCAAGTGGACCAAAGTATTTCTAAGATAACAATCATTGAATTATTTTTTAACTCAATGAAAATAGACATGTTAAGGAGTAGTTTGAAAAAATAATGGCATAAATAGCATAAAAAATGAGCAAGTTATGATCATTGAAAGTTGGTGCACCAAGAGGGCAAAACTAGATCATGACAAGGTAAGGCAACTTTAGGTCATTTGCATGAAGGATTTGAACTCAGTCAAAACTTAACCAAATAAAGTGAAACAAAATTTCAAATTGTGTGTTTTTGAAAAAGTAATTCAATGGTACAATTTGTTTTTTTTCATACCATGAACCCACAAGAAAACCTGATAACATCAATGTTAGGGCAAGTTTGGTGACAACCAAAAGCAAGAACATGTGAACAACATTGTGTAGTGGTTTTCTTTGTGAAAAAATTGTACAAACATCACATATACATCATATATAGAGGTTAGCACAAGAGAAAACAAAAAATTCACAAGTGATTTGGCAGATTGGAATCAAAATGCAAAAAGCGACTAGGTTGGGCCTAGTTTGTGACCTGGTCTGTGACCTGAGTTTGACAGTTCAAAAACTACATTTTTTGCTGCAAGAAATGGTTCATACATAACAAATAAAATACACAAAACGTGTCTAAACAATGTTCAATACAAAATCATTGCTAGAACTCAAGATGGCATGAAAAATGCAAGTTGAAAACTTACATCTTGTAGCCTTGTGTTGCAAACTTGGGTGGCAAGAAAACGAGAGATCCCTTAAGGTCTTTGATGGTCTAAAAATACTCCAAGGATGATAATAAGATGCTCCAAGTGAACTCCAAGCAAGCTTGTGGACAAAATGCTTTGATAGTGAAGAAAACATAAAAAAAATCCAAGAATTTTCAAAGCCAACTTACTTAATCCTTGTTATAGAAGTGTGGATTGATTATGAACAGTTTGTATATGTCAAATATGAGGTGTGAGTGGTCTCAAAGCTCAAGGAAATGCAATGGTTTGAAGGCTTCCCTTCAAAATGCAGAAAAGTCAACAAATGAGGTTTTGGAGGTTGACTTTTGGCTTGGATTGTTTTCTGGCTAAAGTGAGGGCTTGGACAGCTCTAACACATCATTTTTGAAGGGTTTGAAGCTTTTTTTGAGTTTGAGGATGTTTGGAAATGGTTTTAGAAGTGAAAGTGCAAAACATATTTTGAAGGTGTTTGGAAACTTGGTGAAACTTTGCACAAAATTGGTGATTGAGTGAGGGAGAGAGTTCTAGCTGGTTTCTAGCAATGAACTGGTGTCCTTTTTATGTGAGAATGAGGTTCAATTTATAGGCAAGTGTCTTGAGCAAGAGGTATGGGCAAAATGTTATAAAATGCCAACTTTGGCCTTGTATCTTTGAAATCTTTGTGTCAACCAATGCAATCTTGCATTTACGACCTTAAACCACCCTAACAAGAGCTTTTCCATGCCCTATAGGTCATTTTCATCATGCTTGAGGGGATAGGAAGTGACTGATTGCACCATAGTTGGTGGTTTGAAGAAGGGTAGCCACCATTTTTTTTCTTTCTTCACTATTCACTTTTGCAATTTGCATTAAACAATGATTTCCCTCAAATATTGTGCAAAATTCGTGGGAGATGATGCTAAACACTTCCATTAGCAATGCGGAAATTAGAAATGAGGCTTAACCCTTGATTATAGTTGATTTGGGAAGCCTTGGAATCAAGATGTCCATGCTAAGTTGGTTTTGCAACAGTGAGTTTTTGCCAACTTGTAAGCTTTGGTTCTCTCTAACCATGAGAAGTTATGGAACTCACTTGTACTTTTTAGAAAGCCCTCATTAGGTACTACAATGTTGCAGTGGAAATAGGATATCAAACTATTAATTAGTTTGAATCACAATTCTTAATTCACATCCGATCTTCGATTTATCCGAAGGAAAAGGTCAAAAGAGGGAAAACCTATTTTTGCATCATAAACACAATGTGGAGAGAGACCTATGTAAGGGGTTGGTTAAGCTTAGGGAAGGTACTAGCACCCTAACCTTCTGTAGTACTCTACATGAACCTTTTGTTTATTGTATGCTTTTTTATTTTATTATCTGTTTGATGTATATATTGAGCTAAGGGTTAGAGTGACCTAAAGAGACCTAAGGGTTATTCCTAAGTTTACTCGGCAAGATTCGCATCTTGTGCCTACGTATCCTGGATAGGAAATGGAATCAGAGTAATCGTAGTTCCCCTTAAAAGGGAGGTTAGAAACGTCTTGACTGTGGTCAAGGTTTCAATAGGGAATAAACGTATCTTAAGGACATGCTTACGCGGAGTCTTAAAACTCTTATTTCTACGTTGAATTTGTTAAATGAAATTAGGGTTAAATTAGGGTTGATTAAATGTTCCATGGCGGGAAACCCTAAAACAGAGTACGATGACTCTTTGATCTAAAGCTAGGGTAAAGGGCGTTTTTATCCATGGCGGAACGCTTAGGCTAATTAGGGTTTTGAAATGTTCAAAGGGTTAGAGTTATTGACTCGGCGGTCAAACAGCTAGACCTAATTCCTTCAGAGGGGAAATAACGGTAAAAACATGCAAAATACGGCAAATTACTATACGACAGAATTAAAATGCAGAAAGTAAAGAAAGCGGTAAAGAAAGCGTCGCGGCGATCACTCGCGTAAATTACAAGTCCCAAAAAAATGCGAAAAAATAAAATAACTGCGATCATGGCCTCACATAAATTACATCCATGAAAAACAATACGCAAGAATAATAAATTGCGACGATGCCTCACATAATTACAACCGGAAAAAAATGAAAATACGATAAAATGCGAAATTAGTAACCAATGACAAAAAAAGAGAAACAATGAAAGTTAGATGAAAATTAAATGGGAAAGGTTAGGAATTTTAGAAATTTTTTTAGGTGAGAAACTTAGTTTTAAGAAAGAAAAATTTAGGATTAAAGGAAAATTAATTTTAATTTTTATGTTTTAAAAGGTTAGCAATTTATTAACAACTTTAATTTATTTTAAAAAAGATTTTTAATTTTGGGAGAAAAAGTTCATTTGGTTAATATTTTTAAAGAAATATTCTAATCAACTTTTAAAAAAAGGTTCCTAATTACCTTTAAGAAAAGGTTTTTTTTTTAAATTAATTTTAACAAAGGGTTTTAATTTTTGAAACACAAAGGCTTTCGCTTTCATCCTCAAAAAAGGAAGTTTTTAGTTTAAGAAAGGTTTTAATTTAATCTAATTAAACTAAATTGCATCATTAGATAAAAAAAAAAAAAAAAGCCTTGACCAATTCTTTTCCTTCCACACGCGGCGCCGCTGGCCTACTTTGTTGCCTTCTTTGAAGTTTTTTTCTTCTTCTCCTCCTGCTTCGCTTTCGTTGTTCATACCTGAAACTAAATAAAACAAAATCAAGCTCATGAATATCATAATCTTACGTTTTGGATTTTTGATGACGCTGTTTCGACGACGAGGTGATGAAGCTTCTTCTGAGACTTTTTGTTTGGTTGTTGTCCGCCGGTGGTAGTGAGGCTCCAAAGGGTCCACGGCCGCCGTTGGATGATCCTTGTTGGTGGATCTTTTGAGTTTTTCTCAAAACACTCTTCTTCTTCTTCTGATGACCTGTTCTTGATTTTCTGATGTTAATGAAGTTTTCTCCCATCACTTATGTTTATATAGGTAACAAATTAGGGTTAACTCTAACCTAATGCCCATTTTAAAGCCCAACTTAAATTAATATTAATTATAATTACAAAATTTTAAATAATTAAAATAAAATTGGAATTAATAACTCTATTTATTTATTATTATTTTTGTAAAGAATTCTTATTATTTCTAATAAAAATCCTTTATTTTTCTTAAAACATTATTATTTTTTTATATATTTTTGATATGCATATAATAATAAAAATTAAAACTTAGCATAAAAATGTATATAATGAAAATAATATTAAATAAAAATGAAATTAATTTAAAATGTAAAATAGAAATGAAATGAAATTATTTAAAAATGAAATGAGACTAAAATTAAAAATGAAATAGAAATAAAATTGATTTTTCTTTAAACAATGAAACAATGTTTGATTTAAAAATGAGATTAATTTAAAAAATGATATATGATTGATTTTAAAAATGCAATGAAATTAATTTAAAAAATGAAATATGATGAATGAAAAAAATGACACATGATTGATGAAATTAATTTAAAATAGGAAATGAAAATTGAAATGAAAAACCCTTTTTTCTATTAATTCCTAGTTATTCCAATTTACCCTCCATGAACCAAATAGCGCGCCACATGATATTTTTCTGCAAAAATCAACCAACTACACGAACTTGTTAGTGACTGGTTAAATGCAAAAATGCAACAGAATGCGAGATGATTTGACTAATCTTAGGGAAAATTTTGGGGTATTACAGTTGCCCCTATTTAAATGGCTTCACCGGATGATTTGAATGACAGAGGCTCGAGAAATCATGGTGAAAGGGATTTAAATATAGATAACCGAAAATTTTGCCCTTAGATGCAGTGACATGCAATGCTATGGACAAAACGAAACGAATTATAATGCTGACAATGCCAGGAATCGAGTATGATGCGTATGATGGGATGATAAATGCAATGATACAGACGACATGACGACACAGGGGACAGACACGACGGACGAACCACACTGGGAGATATGACGCACTGGGGAAACAGCGCGACACGGGGAATTCTAAAGATGATGGTCAACTGGTGTTAACACGACCAATTGTCACTTTTAGACAAGAAAAGGTAAGAACGAGATCTACAATGGAGATGGCACCGGTGAGACGGCCTCCACTGGGGAATACCGAGAGTAATTGTTCAACAGGTTCAGGCGTGACCGACTGACACTCTAGAGTAAAAAGTAAAACTAGGATCTGCATGACTATAGGATCGATTAACAAGATGCTGGAGCATTGAGCAAAGAATAACATCCGAGCTTCTAGAACCTCTCCCTCGTGACAGGATCAGACGGAATTTTCGGAAATCCGTAGAAGATATACAGGGTAAAAACCGGCTGTATGCCAAAATAAATGGTCTTAAATGTGAAACTCCCTGACAAGCTTTCTCGAGAGAGAACTTCCACTTATCGTCGGAAGGGACTTATATGCCAAACTGGATAAGCTCTCAAATAAAGAGACTGTCGCTTATCGGTGAATAATAGATGAAAAATTGATTGGTTGATGAGCTCTGCTGGAGGGATTGTCACTCATCTAGTAAATAACCCTCCTCATATCTAAGGTCGGCGCCCGAAATGTGATTCAGATTCTTCTTTTACTAAAGGATAAAATGAACTTCCTCACACTTCAAGGTCGGTGCCCTGAACATGATTTAGCTCCTTCTTCTACTAAAGGATAAAATGAACTTCCTCATACCTCGAAGTCGGCGCCCTGAACATGATTCAACTCCTTCTTTTACTAAAGGATAAAATGAACTTCTTCATACTTCAAGATCGGCACCCTGAACATGATTCAACTCCTTCTTTTACTAAAGGATAAAATGAACTTCTTCATACTTCAAGGTCGGCGCCCTGAACATGATTCAGCTCCTTCTTTTACTAAAGGATAAAATGAACTTCCTCATATCTCAAGGTTGGCGCCCTGAATACGATTCAGCTTCTTCTTTTACTAAAGGATAAAATGAACTTCCTCCTACTTCAAGGTCGGCGCCCTGAATACGATTCGGCGCCCTCTTTTACTAAAGGATAAAATGAACTTCTTCATACTTTAAGGTCGGCACCATGAACATGATTCAGCTCCTTCTTTTACTAAAGGATAAAATGAACTTCTTCATACTTCAAGGTCGGCGCCCTGAACACGATTATGCTCCTTCTTTTACTAAAGGATAAAATAGTCCACGGCGGGACGCTTAAGTATGAGTATAGCGACTCAACGTCTTAAAGTTTAGGAAAAGATATGTCCACGACGGGATGCCCAAGAATGAGTACGTCGGCTCAACTTCTTAAGGTTTAAATGATATATCCGCGGCGGGATGCCCAAGCATGATTGCGGCGACTCAACGTCTTCAGGTTTAAATGATAGGTCCACGGCGGGACGCCCAAGAATGAGTGCGGTGACTCACGTCTTAAGGTTTAATGTAGGTGATACGCTCCTCGGTTGGGAACTGTCACTTGTCTGCAAAGGATTGTAAATGCTTTTCTTGAAAGATAGTGCAAAATAAATGCACGCCCAGGTAGGTTCAGTGACCGGCGGGACCGAAGTTCGATCTAGAACTGGGCTAGAAAGAACTGCCCAACTAGACTCCATGGAGGAAAGGAGCTCACATGGGAACTATCTTATCCTATCGAGGAAAGATAATGGGAATAACCATCGTCCACGAGGGTTGAACTCTGTGGGGATTAGCTGGAAATAAATAGTATTTTATGCTTAAGGCTGACGATCTACTTTGAGAGAGCGGACAACCCAGTTACTCGGCGGTAATGACAAAGGATGACGACAAACAGCAAACAATGTAGATGCTAATGAGTATGCCAAAGTATACACTAATGTGTATGTTAATGTGTATGAAAATGTCATGCAATGAGTATGCAATTCTTAGGCTCTTGCGCATGCTGACAAAACAAACGAGAGGAGGAAACATGAGATGAAATAAACATCTTGACGGGACTACTCGGCTACCTCTGCAACAGTACATCTATCAGAGGATAGGAAGAGTTGATGGTAGAACCAAATATGCTTCAAAGTTATAACTTCCCTGGGGAGAAAATGTCATGACTTCCACATGGGGACACAATACAACTTCACCTGGAGAGTATGATATCATGACTTCAACTGGGGATCTATGACCTCTGCGCGAGGATACAATGACTTCACGTGAGGGATTACTATCATGAACCATAATCATCCAAAGAACTCTTAGGATCAGAGACTTCTGGGGATAAAATAAATATTCGCTGGATGGGGAAGATGTGGAGCTAGACAGCTTCATAGTGTAGCAACTCCCTGGGAATAATACTTCAGTTTCTTGGGGAAAAGGTACATCCGACTGGGGATAAGATATATCAAACTTCCTTGCAGAGAGTTCATCAGACCTACTGGAGAGAATCGACAAACATTCTTGAGGGCAATATCTTGACTTCTTGGGGGAAAAATGGCAATCTCCTGGGGATTATTCCTGAGGAATAGATGATTCCACCGAGAATGGGTTTTCAAGACTGTATATCACTTGGAGGATACCTGGGATGTCTCTGCAGTCTTGAGAGTCACTGGGTATAATCGGATGGATCCCAAAAGTGTTGTCAGCTTAAAGTCTCGTTGGGGACTATCATTGGGAAGATGCGGGTAAGATCTCTGTAGTCTTGGAGATCACCGGCTCGGTTCAAAATGTTGTCAACTTATAGTCTCTCTAGGGATTATGTCGGCTTAAAGTCTCTCTAGGGACTGTGTTGAGGCAATGGTTTAGACGTGTCTCTGCAATGATGAGATTTACTGGGGAATGAAGACCGTCGGGAGTGAAATCCATCAGGTGCATGAAGAATGTTGTAAAGCTAACTTTGATCTCAATGGGATTTGTAGTAGTCGCCATTTTGAAAATGTCAATGCCCCAGAGCACTTGTCTTGTGAGAAAGAGTCATCTCAAGAGGATTTTACAGAGAAACATGGAGTCTGATTGCCCCACTGTTTTCAAACTCTTGGAGAGATTCGTCAGATCTCGACGTAACTGGCTCAGATCGACGGTGTCATAACTGAGTCTCCAAGAATATAGCTCTTAAGAATGTCTGGCTTGCATCAGTAGGTGGATTGGAAACCACCTGCCCCTGTTTAGCAGGATCTTCAAGTTCCATTGTCGATGTATGTATGTAAGTTTCTAAGATATCAAGCAAAATCAACACGCGTGAAGTGCTATCCAGAAACTATCAATGCAACAATATTTGTCTTGAATATTTTTTTGTTTTTATTTTGAAAAAGGATATCGCTATAACTCGTGACCGAATCACTAGTTAGGATATGAATTTGATTTATAATGCCAACATTAAATTGAGCATAGCTCATAGGAGTCAGGAAACGTTATCTCGTCGAGTGTGCTTTCGAAAGAAATCCTACTTCAATTAGGTCTTTTAATGGTTGTATTGTGGCTTGGTTCACGGTTCAAGAAACAAAGGATAAAGGCTTAAAGTTATTTGTACCCACCCCTCTTTGTGATTTTCTCCAATCCTAATTCAGTTAATCGACACGAGCACTCATATCTCAATCGGGTTTGATTTGGTCGATAACTCATCAATGGTTTTGGACATGGCAGTCACTCACCTAGTTTCCTTTGTGTTTGATCACACGACTTTGTTCCTTATTGGGGATTCTTTATTGTCATCCCTTATTATTATTTTTTCCGTTCCCTAACTTTTTCCTGGACGACGTCTTTTGGATTTGACTTTGGAGTCCAGCAGGATGCCCCAGTTTTGCCTAAGTCTCCTTCAGAGGTTCTGACTTAGCGGGCTATATATATATATATATATATATATATATATATATATATATATATATATATATATATATATATATATATATATATATATATATATATATATATATATATATATATATATATATATATATATATATATATATATATATATATATATATATATATATATATATATATATATATATATATATATATATATATATATATATATATATATATATATATATATATATATATATATATATATATATATATATATATATATATATATATATATATATATATATATATATATATATATATATATATATATATATATATATATATATATATATATATATATATATATATATATATATTTTTGTTGACTAAGTCATGTGACTCTTTTGAAGGTTTGTGACTTCCCCACTCTGTAGATAGTATAAGGATAGTCATTGACTTCTAAACTTCCTAAGATGTTAGGGATAGGTTCTCGAAGGTTCGCTCCTCCTTTTTGAGAGTCTGAGCGCTCGATCAATTTAACTGAAAAACTACCCTGCCCCAGGTTAAGATGAGGGTTTTAATTTGGAAAAGAAGAAAAACTCCTACTTCACGACTCAAAGGGGGTAAAGAGGGATTATCTGCCTTATATCTCCATTGTTTGGGATGTGAAACACTGCCTTACATCATCAGCAGGTTTCAATCGAAACCATACGACAAGAGATTTGATGTTTTTGGTGCATCATCCTCCTCCCAATTCTCTATCAAAGCAAGAGATCGGGTAAAATTGGCATTATAAGTTGATGAAAAAATATTTTTAATGAGTGAAACGAATTGGTTTATTCAAGACAAGCATTATGCATCAATTATTCCAATATAAACAAGTTCGTACATGCTAATTATGCTTAATCAAAAGAAAAATACATATAATTAAACAAATGAACTGTCAGACAAGTCCTTCAAGATGTAACTGGCTGAGGCACGTTGAATACCAGGAGAGGAGTCTTGATCTTTGACTGAGGATCATCAAAAGACAATATTTTTTGTTCCAACAAATCTCTGACAATATTATTGAGCGCATAACAACCTTCCAAATCGTGATCAGACGCACCCTCATGAAATAAACAATGAGCGGCGGCGTTGTAGTTGGCAGGCAAAGGATTGGGAGGCGGACCCACAGCTCTAGTGGTAATCAAACCTTGTTGCACTAAGAGAGGGTACAACTCGGTAAAAGTTATCGAAATCGGAGGATAAGGCTTATACTGCCTCTTAATCGGAGCATTCTGACTAGGTGTCTACTTCTTAGGCTGTTGATGAGCAGGAGCATTGGACACTCGTTGACAACTGATAGAAGTTTGTGCGGGCTGATAAACAGGAGGTTGTTGATAAACTGGATGCTGATAGACGGGAGCCGGTTGCACATGCTGATAGGTAGGAAATTGAGGATTGACAGGAGTTGCGACAGTAGCCACATAGGGTTGTGGAGCATGCTGAACCGGATAACCTTGAACATAATTCTGCTGTTGTTGATGAGCAGCCATCAAGCGATTCCTCGGACATGTAGCTCTTTTATGGTGGTCAGAGCTTGGAGTTTTGCACTTCGGAGGAGTAACTCGTCGAACTGGTTGAGCGATGGTAGGACGTGCCAAACTGGATTGAAAACCATGAGGAGGTACATTTGCAACAGTAACGGCTGGTTAAGGATCCACAACAGTATAGGTGATCTCAGAAACAACAGTGGGCTGAGAATCCAGCTTTGCATTAAGAGCTTGTAGCATCTCCATAATCTTCCCCACGCTTCCTCAAAGATCTTCGAGTTCATGGCTGACACGGTCGATCTCTTGAGCTTGTTCTTCCATCCTTTTTCGAGCTTGGGCTCTAGTATTGTACTGATGCGGAGGACCCATGGTGACGAAACTGGAAGGCGAGTGAACCGAGGATAAGACACCGAGAGACACATGTGATGCAAAAAATGCGAAATGCGAATGAAATGATTTCATGGAATTCAAATATTTATGAATATCACAGAATACCAAAACTTTATTTATTACTTTGAAAACGGATTACGAATAACATTCTCAGAAAAGTCTTAGCATAATAGCTAAATAAAAGCTAATAGTGACCCTAAGGAAGCTTCCTGTTCTGCCCCTTGCTCTGCTCTTCGGCTAGGACTTTTTGAGGATGAGCCTATCTTCAAACGGTAAATCGAGAGTTAGAGAAAAATAAATCCTTCATCAAAACCAAGCAAGGGTAGATTGGAAAAGTATTCACAATTGTTGGTGATTAGTGTCCTTGATATCGGATAACTTCGAGCATATGGCTTTAGCAACGGTCTTGTCCTTTAGGGTCTTTCTCCAAGAAAGGGAACGGAGACTCCTTCAGAATAGGTAACTCCACCAATTGGGAGTACTCTTCTAGGGTAGGCAAGAGCTGGTACTCGAGGGATGTGAGGAAAAGATAATCTGGATCCTAGAACTATAACAAATTCGAAAGGAAACCTTCGTCTACTTGAGGTTTCAACAAAAGTAACGGCCTTCCATACTTGTTTCTGGATCCTTTGTTGATCTTGAACCAAAGCTCTTAGCTTCCTTAGGTCATCTAACTTAAGTCCTTTAAAAGAATATCTCAAAGTTTTTTTTTTGTAATACATGGTATCCTGCGATGTTCATAAATAAAGTTTGAATTCCATGACATGTAATGCAATGTGATGCTTTATGGATGCAATGCATATATACAAAGTCCTAGGTTAAAGGTATATGCAAGGAGTTAGGGTCTAACCATCCCAATAAGGTATGTACTAAGGTTATTTGTACCTACAAAACAAGGGTTCTAAAGCGATGCCCAAAGTCATCAATCCATCTTTTGGATATTATCAATTTCCCGATTAACTCGGTGGTTAATAATATTCTCAAGAGAATCTCTTTTGAGTGTAGTATCGCGTAGCAACCATTTTGGAATTACTCCCTCATAGTTCCCGCACTACGTCCTATATAAGGCCAAGGTGGTGTTAAGGTAACTACGATCCCCAGTATCATAGGATCATATCGAAGATAGTAAGTGTTTTCACGATTACTCATTCAACAGAACTACCTTTCAAAAGGGCCTCAACTGAGCGGTGATTCTCAAGTCGGCTTGGTCGGGATTCAACTCCCTATAAGCCTCGTCGAATCTACCACCTCCTATAATAAGTTCACTCAAGTCCGGGTGTAAGACTTATCTCACAACAAAAATACCCCCCAAGCAAGGTACAATATGAATATATTATATACAAGCAAACAAATAATAAAGTAGATAGCATGCAATAAACGAGGTAGGGATAACCCTTGAAAAATAAGATGCTCCCCGGTGAAGTCGCCATTTTCTGTTGCGGTGGAAATAGGATATCAAACTATTAATTAGTTTGAATCACAATTCTTAATTCACAACCGATCTTCGATTTATCCGAAGGAAAAGGTCAAAAGAGGGAAAACCTATTTTTGCATCGTAAACACAATGCGGGGAGAGACCTATGTAAGGGGTTGGTTAAGCTTAGGGAAGGTACTAGCACCCTAACCTTTTGTAGTACTCTACAGGAACCTTTTGTTTATTGTATGCTTTTTTATTTTATTATCTGTTTGATGTATATATTGAGCTAAGGGGTAGAGTGACCTAAAGAGACCTAAGGGTTATTCCTAAGTTTACTCGGCAAGATTCGCATCTTGTGCCTACGTATCCTGGATAGGGAATGGAATCAGAGTAATCGTAGTTCCCCTTAAAAGGGAGGTTAGAAACGTCTTGACTGTGGTCAAGGTTTCAATGGGGAATAAACGTATCTTAAGAACATGCTTACGTGGAGTCTTAAAACTCCTATTTCTACGTTGAATTTGTTAAATGAAATTAGGGTTAAATTAGGGTTGATTAAATGTTCCACGCCAGGAAACCCTAAAACAGAGTACGACGACTCTTTGACCTAAACCTCAAAACTTCCAAGTGTTTAAAATCCTTCACAACTTGATAGATTCATAACTCCAAATCTATTCATTTTTTGCTTATGGGTCAGTGAGACACTTTTATTAGGCTCTTTAAGACCTTTCCAACACGCTTTTAACCACTCCATTATGTGGTTAGGAAGTTATGGCCATTTGAAGTTTGATCAAAATTAGGTTTCTTTCACTTTACCCATGTTTCTTGATTTGCAAGTTATCCATCAATTCTTGATTTAATCTCCACCAAAATTCATAATTATATGTGAAATGATGTTGGAAACAAGTTTGGCTTCAATTTGGGGTAACAACCCTGTTGGTCAATGAGTTGACTTTTCTGATAGACGAACCGAACAATTGAAAATCTCCGGATCGTCTGTTGACGTTCTGGGTTCCCCGAGGCTTTGAAACTTCTTGGGTATACTTCATTGGGTCATATGAGATTTATGGACCACCATTCCCTCATTGGAAAACCTTCTAGGCCAAAAGTCAAACTACAGTTGACTTTTCCAATAAGAAACCCTAGTTAGGGTTCTTGCATTGCACTGCTTCCATTTTCTTGATGACAACCTCAAATGGGACCTATTCTGGATCACATGTTATGCCATTGACGATATGGAGACTTGTTATATGGAGGGTCAATCCAAAACCTTGATTGATCAATCCCTAGAAACCTTGATTTTGACTGTATGGAATTCTGATTCATCTGCATCTTGATAAAGACAAACTTGAAATAGGTTAAGGTTAGATAATCAATGTTGATGATCCTATAATGATGATGAGATCTAGGGGTCAAAATTTGGGGTATGACATTGACCTACAAGATTAGTACTCCAATGCTCAAGGCGTTGCATTGTATGATAGAGCAAGAGTTTGTTATATTTTCCTCGACCACCGATCATTGTTTTAGATGTTTTAGAAAGTTAAGAGAAAGTGTTGCAGTTTCTTGGGAATTCGCGTCTTTAGTGTGCCTCATGCTTCAAATATCTTTCGGAGGTATTGTAACTCCCGTAATTTGAATAAGTTATATTTTTTATGTATATACAAATATTTTTATCATATGAATTAGTAGTTATTATTTTTTAGATGATTTTATATATGTGTGTGTTATCATATATTGTGATATTTTATGTGCACTCAATTAATAATAAACGTTCATAATTTTAATTAATTACTTTACACACACACAGACACGCTCCCCCCCCCCCCCCCCCACACACACACACATATATTGTGATTATTTTCCTTAAAATGGGCATTTATTATGTTGTGATTAATTTATGTATTTTTATCGTAATTTAATATTTAGTTAAAAATATTAATATTCTACTTATTTATTTTATAATTGTAATTATTCACAAAAATAAGTGTATTTTAATATGAGTATTTTGAGAAATAATATTGATGAGAGTCTGTCATTACATAAAATCAGGCAAAGAATCAAGGAAAAATGAGTAAAAGAGGAGCTAAAATGATAAAGAATGTCCCAAGAATGAGTGAAAAAGAGTCAAGTATGAAAAAAATGGGACTTAGGGGAAATTTTGGTGAAAAAATGGTGAAAATACGCCGCTATTAGAATAATCACGCGCAACATCACGCCCTATCGCGCACACGATAGAGATGTAAAGGGCACATCGCGCGCCCGATGCTTTTTACCACCCCGATGATAGTTTTTTCTGGACTTTTTTTTATGCGTTCTAACAGCTTTAAAATGAGATTTTCTTCACTTTCACAAGGGTTACAAAATTTGACACTGGGAGCATGATTTTACAGCATCAGAGGGTGATTTTGAGAGCATTGGAAGCTATTGGAGGCCAATCTTTCATGGGAGTTCACGTGATGTTCATCTTTTATCAATTGGTATTGTAATTTTATCATGATTAACTAGATTCTCTAGTTTAGGTTGTGTGTGAAACTTTATTCAATCTTGTTAACATTATATGTCGGTTTGACTTTGTATGAACCTTATTACTTATTATTTTTATTCATGTTTTTCTTTTGCTTAATGTGTATTATTTGAGATACTCTGTTAATATGATGTTAGATGCATAGGGATTCCTGACCCGTAGCCTATGTATTAGACATAGGGCAACTATTTTATTTAAGCCAGTTGAATTGGGATAGGATACCTCGAATACTAATACAGAGAACTAATGGACTATGCAACGCCTAACACTGCTTACGCTGATAGACTAAGGATAGAAAGCTCATAGTAGTTGTTATTGTGTTATTTCGTGGGGGACTGGCTATAGCGGTTTTGTTGGTTCACCGTAAAAGTATAGGAATAAGATAATTCATACAAGGCATCATTCATCAAAAAGAGGGGATAAAGGGATTCTAAAACACAACCTAACCACCTTCGTAGCATCGTTTTCTCGTTTAATCTATTTTTGAACTGAAACTTGCAAAACCCCTTTTTTTACTATTTTTATTTAATATTGCACAAATTATTGTTCTGTTCGAACACGACCCTTGTGGGTTCGATCTTTTTATTAATACAATATTATTGATACAGTTACCGAGAAGTCGTTTGATACCTGAGTTATGAAGTAGTAAAATAAACTATAAGAAATGTGTATTTGGTGATTAGGCCAATCAAATAATAAAAAAGAGTGGATATATGTTATTGGACTTATCTCAATTTAACTCATATGAAATTGAAAATAAATAAATAAATAAATAAACCTAACTCCATGAACAGTAGCTTCCAACTACAGTAATATGGCTAAGAATTAGTAAAATAAGGCATATAGGCATGAGAAGAAGGAAATTGATTCAGGTACCAAACTGTAATACAAAATACTTTATTTGTTTCATCTCAAATTTGATTGGACTGATTTGAAGACGAGGAGTCAAATGAAGGGAAGACTATTGATGATGAATTCATAATAGCGTGTAAAAGCATCAAAACAAGGTACGGGGTAAGAGTGATTTAAAAACATGAATGTAAAGTAAGTGAGAAAAATGGGAAAACTGTATTTTCCAAAATTCATTTGGGGCTCGTTGTGATAGTTGTATCCCTTGAGTGATACAACTATCCATAAGTTTTGATGATAACAAAATGTAAGAGAATAATTTTGTACTCTAACCAGTTTATTGAGTGTGCATAAAAAATTAGAATAGATTTTGACACTGAAGATGTCTAAACTCTGAACCAAAGAAAAGAAGCATTCAAAGAAGTCAACTCTGATATATCAAAGTCAACATTCTGAACATAAGTTCTCATGATTGACTTTGATATAAAGAGCTCTGACTATATGCTTGTGAAGTCCTATAACCCATCATACAAAGACTATGAAGTTTCAATAAAGATTCTGAAGACAGATCTTGGAAATGCTACTCAAGCTTCAACAACAAATATCAGAAGCCTTTGAATGAAAGTTGTCCAAAAGTTAAAAAAATCTGATGTGATAGAAGTACATAAACAAATCTACTTTGTACATAAAGTATTATACTACATGTAAAAGAAGTCTTACGCGTTCAATCATCTTCACCAACCGCAGGCTATAATGCCACTCTAGTATTTCATTTGAAGTGATATTCTCCAACAAATACTTAGAGGATATTTTCAACTTCACCTCCAACGAATCTATTTTACATATATTTTTAGAGGACTTTGATGATTAAAGTGGGGTGACTGAAAAACAAAGACTACATACGTGCACTAAACATCATCAGCGCTCATACTAAAATACAAATAAGAAGTGTTTCTTATGAAGGTGTGAAAAGTACACAAGAAGAGGGGGTTATTGTGTTTCACACTTTCTTTTAGTTTACCTTCTGATCAGAGTTTTAGAATCAGAATTGATGTTCAGTTTCTGTTTTAATTCATTGGCAACAGATATAACAAAAGTAAACAAAACAACAGCAGAAGATACAAAATATTTATCTTGGTTCCTCCCTTAACTGAGAGTAGTACAGTCCCCTTGCCTCGCAAGAGATTTTTATTATAACCACTTCATAATTACAATCGCTTATACTTCTGGATAATTCTTTTACAACAGCTCAGGCCAACTGTCTGAGACTTCCCTTGCTTAAAGCACATGTCCAAGACTTCCCTTGCTCACACCTTCTGACCGAGCCACCTGCTCCAAAGGTCTTCAGGTTGAGACTTTCCCTTGCTTATAGCACATGTCTAAGACATCTTGCTCACATCCTTTGGTCAAGCCACCTGCTCTTTTATCCATCCAAACTGAGACTTCCCCTTGCTCATGCCCATCAGATGGAGACTTCCCCTTGCTCAATCTAACTAGCTAAATAAGACTTTCACAACTCAAGCATTTAAGTAATGAGACTTATGTGTCTTACGCATCTTGGCTCAAGACTTATTTCTTTAATCCCAATGAGACAGGATTTTTTCTCAAGCATATAGCAAAAGACTTTGCTCTAAACTACTAAAGGCTCAGCAGAATAGAGAACAAGGCGTATATGATACAAGTATCATAAGTACGGGAAATCACCATAACAAAGACCTAAAACTCTTAAGATTTCTAAGACATTCAATGGTAAGAAATCTTAAGGCTTTTACAATTATAACCTACAACAGAAAATCTGCGTATTACAATAAAGTTGATAATTGCTTGATCTTGCCACTTCTTCATCTGAAGAATCCTTTTTAAGATTCAAGCTTGAATCTTCATCCATATTTATAGACTTTGCGGAAATTAGCCGTTGAAGAGGTAACTTGATCCAATGACTTTGCTTTTACCCCATAGTACAAGAGACATTGAAGATGGATACATAACAGATTCTGAATCCAGTGTGTAACGTGTTTAACCTTTGAGTCTTCAAGGGGTTTTATACTAATAGAGATGTTGAGAGCAGATATCCGTATAGCATGCCAACCTTTCTTGAGCCTTGCAATATTGTAGACTATAGCTGACAGGCTGATAAGATAATATAACCTGCTTTCTGTAGTACGGACAATCCACTGCTTTTTCACCAACTCTGAATGGTACCAGATGTTGATATACAATTACCAAGTGTAGTAACTCGTCTGAATATTGATGCCTTTAGTTTAGAGTCTACACTAAGCCACACTAGCAATTGTTCTTCAGACTCTGCCACCAAGAGCTAGCAATGAAGCAACTCTCAAGTGTGTTCATGTAATACAGTTTATGATTATTTATGTACAATGATGAGAACCTGCATAAATAAAACACATATCAAATAAAGCATTGTTCTTTTAATACTTTGTTATCATAAAAAATTCGTATTCTAATAATCTCCCCCTTTTTTATAATGACAAACACAAGTATTTAAAGGAAAATGTTGGCCATTTAATTTTCTCTGCAACAACATGATATGAGGTTTGTAAGCTCCCCCTGAGTCTGATAATTCACAACTGAGTTTTATTAACTCTAACACCAAGAGCTATTTTTCAAGAAAAAATAAATCAATCTTCTTAGCAACATTAAGATCAAAGGTTTGCAAGCTCCCCCCTGAGTCAAACAGTTCCAAGGTCGAGGTTTGTAAGCTTCCTCTTAATTCCATATTTAAGAAAACCAAAATAACAACATTTTAACTTCCTTTGGCAATATCAGAATACGAGGTTTTCAAGCTCCTTCTGGCTATGATAGGCTAAGTTATAGGTTTGTAAGTTTTTCCTTAGACCTATGTACAAGAAAGTTGAAATACGCCCTGGGCAAGGTAACCATAAAAATAGAAAATAAATGAAAATAAAATAAATGACCAATAGGTACTTAATGGGTTCAGTTTCCACTTAAATACTTACGATTATTTCTCCCCCTTTTGTCACATAGAAAAGAATAAAAGGAAAAGAAAAGAAAAAAATACCATTAATAAATGTATCTCAAATCATTATTACAAGATCAGTTTCCAAGGAGGAAAAGTAATCAAGTGATAAGAATCATTAAGGCTTGTATAATGCATGCTTTAAAGTCTTAGTGGTCGATATTGTTCCAAGAATTAAACAAGGATTAATTTTAAACTCTTGGTATCCACAAAAGTCATTATAAAAGCATCCAGCTCCTAAGTCATTTTCATCAATCGTCTACCTAGAGATATGGAGCCATCAACTGAGAGTCATGACACATCTGTCATAACAGATGTTAATGAGAACTCTACAAGTTTAGAAATCCAATCCCCTCAGAGGTGAGCTGCTTCTGAGTCCTCTATAACTGGGCATTTGCCCTCAGCAATACTTACTTCTGAAGAGGCAACTTCAGCAGTACGTGAACGAATTTCAGAAGAAGGTTCACCAGTAGCTGCTTTGAAGCCAAAGAGAAAAATCATGAAGAGGTCAAAGAAGAAAAGGAGGGTCAACAAGCAGTTCTACCGCTCTCTCTCTCTCAGTCATAGAAGAGGAAGAAGTGATTGATTCTAATAACGGAGAGGCGGATTATGGCAACAGTGGACGTCGTTGGGCACAAGATGTTCTAGCTATGGATCTTTTCTAGAATCATCTTGTTCCTTTTTTATTTAAAATATTTTTGTAATCCACCAGTTTAATATTAATGAAATAGTTTATTTGTCCAAGAATTCTTTTCAGCATGCAAGTACATTCCAGTAATTTTTCTTTAGATTTTCTGAAAGTACATTAACAAAGTGAAACTGACACATAAACGACAGTTAAAAATAATCAAACATAGTCTTATAGTTATTTAGAGAATCTTAATAGGTTAGTCTGCTAGATAATATTTCCAAGAGTCATTATTAAAGTACTGATAAGATTTAATCAGTACTTAAATAATATTAAACTCAAGATTATGTATGTAACACGTCTATAAAAAAGACTCTATTAATCTTTCTTCCATCATCACTTAATCCCTAAAACACCAAGATGTACGAGCAGAAGCAAATCTGGGTTCCAAAGAGAGATTTCAGGAAGGCAGCACTACTGAATGCAGCAACTTAAGCAAACTAAAGCAAAGCAGCAGCAGAAGGATCTGCAAGCAAGCAGACAGCCTCAGAAGTGCTCTCTTCTTCAACATCTTATGTAAAGTCACACATAAGAAGAAGATCTTCTGGATCTAGACGCAGAAACAAACTGAAAAATGAGGCTTTTGAGTTTTCTAAGGAAGAATGGCAAGATTTCTTAGATAATCTGGACATGTCATATGATCCTAGGGAATTCCTTAGGGCCAATCCAACAGACTAAGAAATCCAATTATCTTGTAATAGCTTCATTTTTTATTAATGAAACAAGTTGCATACACTGAGTTCTTTTTCCCATTACTTAGAGAATTCCATTGAACAACACAAAATTAATATTCAATAATTTAAAACTTAACACAAGCATGAACATACACTGAATTTATTAATAAGCAACATAATACAAAGATTTCAACAAAAATATAAAGTATAACTATGTAGAAATCTAACATCAAAATATGTCATAGATAGCTTCAAACTTTTCTCTCCAAATCTTGGAAGAACTAGCCTCAGAACTTATGTTAACCCCCTGCTGAACAAGTATCTCAGAAATAACTTGTCTAAAAGGAACGAAGAAGGTATTTACCTTTTGAAAAGAAGAAATAGACCTCTTCAGATGATCAAACATAACTTGAGGAAGATCAATCTTCAAATATGAATTGATAAGTAGAAGAAAATATTTTTCAATAGGGTTCACTTGGTCTAAATCCTTATCTTTGGGAATTGAGTTTGAATTCAGAATCTGACCCTAAACAACAACATCAAAAAAAAGATTTGAGACCACTGATGTATTAGATGGATCTACAAAGATACGCAAAGTAGGAAGATAGTGTTCCCAAACAAGAGTTCCTAGGATTTCTCCAATCTTCTCATAATTGATCATATTTGCAATCGCTTTAGAGGTTACTGTAATAAAAAGACCAGTTGCCCTAGACAGAATGACATACACAAAATTCAGCTCAACAACAGACACATTAATCTAAAACTCTTTGACAAGACTTGGATAAGTGAAACCACAGAGCATCTCAAAGTAGCAATTCCAAAATTATTCAGACACAGTCTTCCAGAAGTTGAAACCAATCTTAAACAACTCATCAAAATCCATAAACTTTTCATTAATGACAACCGTCTAATTCAAAGGAGAATTAACTGAAGAGCTCATCTCAGGTTTCGTTTGATCAACATACAACCAAGAAGAAAAGAAAAAGAATAAGAAAGACAAAAAAAGAAACTGAACAAGAATCTCACAAGAATAAGAATCTTGTCAGAAAAAGGACACAATGATGTTTCACAAGACAGAGAATAGTAATAACAAGTACCAAAAGAGAAAACATAATTACCCAAAGGTTCTTATCCAACAAATGTTTCAATTCCACTAGGTGAGTTTCTCCTTTATGAAAATTTAAGTATTATAAAAGTTTTTGGAAAACCTTTTCACTTAAACTGCTATATGAGAAGTAAAGAATCTTCTTTTGAATCTCAAAATCTGACAACTTTCAGAAGTTACCATCCATCACAGTCTAGTAGATCCAGACTTAGATAGAGATATCATATGTCAGTCATAAGTCTCCAAGAGTCTATTCAGAACTAGCAATTTATCTTGAAACAAGAGTCATGTGTGATTGATTGAATATTGAATTGTCTTCTTTAGACAGCTAACAAGTAATAGTATCGACACAAAAAGTGAGAAAATTATTTCCATAAATATGATCATCATCTGTCTTGATAAGTAATAATATCGACACAAACAAATACAACAGAGTTTCCTCTTAAAGATTTTTAAAGTTCTCTTTTTCAAAAGAACTTCACTAGAAGTCTAACAAAAACTTTATATTTTATACACACACACACACAAATGTTTCATGGAATCAAAAGATAAACCAGAAAAGAATAAGCATACCATTTTTTGTTTTTCCCGGTCAGACTCAATTCAGTATTCAGAATTGACCAATAGAGTCTGAACATCGCTTTGAGTGGATTTTGGTTCAATGGTTGTCTAACCACTGACTCCGATACTCTTGCCAAACTCAGTACCACCAGTACATGATTCTGAGTTGTTGGCTCTTCTTCCAATAAAAGTTGTAAACAACCTTATGGAAGATGCCTCTGCTCTTTCCTTTATATCTGTAGCAGATACATTATGATACTCATATTTCTATAAGACCATACATGTAACTACAAACAGACTCTTCTTTACCTTATGTCTCTTCCTAATAGAAAAATCATAAATCACTCTATAGTATAAGTCTAGGATGAGATATGATAAGAACAAAATTTTATTATAAGCAGAATCACTAATCTCATTGTCTAGGATTAAATCTTTTGACTCTAAAATTATTGACAAGCTTAGAACTAAATTCTATCAAAATTTGACACCGAGCAAATCAAATTACTATCTTAGTATAGCTGACAGAACTGAAAGAGAAATTGAAGACTTTTCATAGAAATGTCTTATAAAACAAATTCCATGATGATCCTCAATCAAGATACAATGGAGTTTCCTAATATATCACTTTTAGGAATAAACTCTATATAATCTGAAATTCTGGTATCAGATATGAGATGTCGAAGGAGATGTCGACACTAATATCTGAATAATCATCAATATATGAACAAGATAAAAAAGCTGTTAACAATAGTAAATAGACACAAGCAATTGTTAACCCAGTTTGGTGCAAACACACCTACGTTTGGGGGCTACCAAGCCAGGAAGGAAATTCACTAAATAGAATTAGTTTGAAGATATACAATAAACTCTCTCTAGTTTACAATCTTTGCACCTAATCTCTACCCTTGCAATTTCTATCTAAAACACCTTAGATATGAGACACCTCTCACTCCCCCTCAATCACAGCAGTGATAACAACAGATGAGTAAAACATAGAAGACACTCTTCAAAGACAATACTTGATCTTGCTTAAAAGTTTCAATCAAGAACAATACACTCTTGCTTACAAGATTTGAGTGAACAACTTAAAACACAAAAACTCAGTCCAATTCACACATCAAGGTGATGAGTGAATGGCTCACAAATAACAAGGACACACGAAGCTAAAAGCTTATACCTTACGCAATGCACTAGCTTAACCTAGCTTCTCTGCCTAACAAAATAGGATTGTGAAGACTATATATAGTAACACTTTGAACGGGCTTGGGCTTTAGCAAAAACAATATCTAATCTGATAGGATCAATTCAGATAATTCTTCAAATCTTTTCATAATAAGCATTAAGGAATAGCACCAAAACAGATTTGATCAAATCAAATCAAATCACTCTTCAAATCTTCAAGATTTTCTTCAGAAAATAACAAAAAAGATTTCATAATTACTCCACAAATTATGCACCAAAAACTATTTTGAATAAGGAATATTTCCACGCATATTTGAACCACTAAAACTCTAATCACAACAGCGCAAAGAGTTGCACAAAAATGCAACAGACAAACCAACACATTCTCATTGAATGTTCTGTTCAAAAATGTCAGGATATCATACTTGACATCATGAACTAAACCTTGCAACAATAAAAATAACCACCTGCAGAATGTTAACAACATATATCAAGACATCCTGTAGGACATCTTGTGATATCACCAAGTTTTACCAAAATTCCTGCCAAGCAAGAACTAACAAACTCCCCCTTTGGCAAATTTTGGCTAAAACATCCAATAGATCACAAAAGCTCCTAAATCAGAGAGCACAGCAGCAGAAACATAGATTTTAGAAAATGATCCCTCCCCTTCAAAACAAAGTGTAAACAAAAGACAAAACTCCCCCTCAATAACATACACATCAACTCCTCAATTCTCAGTAACAACAACATTAGCAACACACATCAACAAATCAGCAACACCTTCGCCCCCTTTTTAGCCATAAATTAGGAATACATACTAAGGGTAACACAATATCATAGAGCAATGAAATAGAACCAAATAGAGTTAAGGGTACTGTTGCAGTTAGAATATGATATCAAATTATCAATTAATTTGAATCGCATCTTTAGTTCACAACCGCTCTTTGATTTATCTGACGAAAAAGGTCAAAAGAGGGAAAACCTAATTTTGCATCCTAAAGACAATGCGGGGAGAAATCTAAGTAAAGGTTGGTTAAGCTTAGGGAAGGTACTAGCACCCTAAACTTCTGTAGTACTCTACAGGAACCTTTTGTTTATTGTTTACTATTTGCTTGATTATTTGCTTGAAGATATATACTGAGCTAAGGGTTAAGAGTGACAAAGAGACCTAAGGGTTAGTCCTAAGTTTACTCGGCAAGATTCGTATCTTGTACCTACGTATCCTGGGTAGGGAATGGAATCAGAGTAATCGTAGTTCCCCTCGAAAAGGAGGTTAGAAACATCTTGATTGTGGTCAGGGTTTCAATGGGGAGTAAGCATCTCTTAAGGAAACGCTGACGTGGAGTCTTGAAACTCCTACTTCTACGTTGAAATAGTTAATTTGAAATTAGGGTTAACTAATTGTTTCCCGGCGGGAAACCCTAAAACAGAGTACGGCGACTCTTTAAACTAATGCTAGGGTAACGGGCATTTTCGTCCACTGCGGGACACCTAAGCTAATTAGGGTTTTTGAAACGGTCTGGGGTTAGGACTATTGACTCGACGGTCAAACGGTTTAAACCTAATCCTTCAGAGGGACGCTAACGGTACATGAAACGCAAACAACGAATATTATCATGTGGCAACATTAAAATACGAAAATAAAGAATGCGGTAAAGAAAAGCATCGCGACGATCACTTGCGTAAATTACAAATCCCAAAAATAAAAATAAGAATAAAAGCAAATGGCGACGAAGTCTCGCATAAGTTACAAATCCAAAAAAAGTAAAGGTAAGAACGGAATATGAAGCGACGAGGTTCTCGCATGATTACAATTAAAATATTTACAATACGAAGACATGAAATACTGATAAAGTGAAACGAACAAGATTATGAGGGTTAGACAGAAATTTAGACGGCTAAGTCAAGAATTCATTATTTTTGAATTTTTATTTAAAAAGGAAGTTAATTTTGAATTTTGAATTTTTATTAATAAAAAACCATTTTTTTTTTAATTTTGGAAAAAAAGTTAATTTAATTTTTTAAACAAGGATTTTAACCTTAAAGAAAAATGGATTTTTTCATAAGCCATTAATCTAGTATTTTCAAAAGTTATTATAAGTTAATAAGAAACTAACTAAAAGTTGTTAAAAAATAGTGTTAATTATTAGTTTTTTTTTTAGATTTATTAAAATGGAATATTTAATTAATAAAAATTAAAATGTTATAAAACAAATAAAATTAAAATGTTATAACTAAAAAATAATAATATAATCAGTAAAATAAATAACATGACAAACAAGACCATCAGCAATTAAAAGGGGGCATCGTGTTCCATGTTGGGGTTTCTTTAACCCCTTTCTTCTTTCTTGAATATCAGCGGCGTCGTTCCATATTCTCTGAACTCCTTTTAAAAAAAATCTTCTTCTTTCTGCTGCCCTGGACGCCATGGTTGGTGAATCGTGAAGTTTCTCGGCTTTGCATGTCCTATCCTTCTTCTTTTATCACCTGAAACACAAAGGGAAAATCATTGATTCGTCATATCGCTTACATTTTTTGTGATTGTGGATGACAATGGTGTTTTCCGGTTGAGTACGATGGTGATTTGGAAGTTCACGACTGATGATGAAGCTTCTTCGAAGGCTGATGGTTTCCTTTCCTGCCAGACGGCGATGGTGGCGATACCGCGATCTTGAACGCGTGACGTTCTTCCTTCTCCTTTTTCCGAACTCGTGAGCTTTGGGTTTCTTCTGAAAAAACTCCTCTTCTTCTTTCGATTGGGGGATGATGAAGCCCTTAGGGTTTCTGAACCCTTTTTGGTTGTCGCTTCTTCGTTTGCTGCTTAGGGATGATGATGAAAACTCAAAGAGTTTTCTGAATCCAAACTTTTGTGCCGTTTTCATTTAGGGTTCCTCCTCCCCTTTTCACTCTTTAACGATGAGCTTTTATATATTTGTTATTGATAGTGTGGGCTTGGATGTGCATGTTACCGTTGCAATCTTTACACTGATTCGCGGCGATCTTTCAGGAGATTATTGCTGATTTTCCTTGTTATGGCTGTGGTGATTTTGACTGACTCCTATTTTTGGGGTTTGTTGGCATTGCGTGTGAATCTGGTCGCGACTCTCATGGGAAATTTGGCTTTGGATCCGTTATGTTAGAACTTCTTTTGGAAATTGTTGTTAAGGCCATGTTTGGCAAACCAATTTTCTGGAAAAAAAACACTTTTTCAAATAAGTATTTTTCCAACAGGTGCTTTTTTTTTCAAACCAACTTTTTTCAAAAGCACTTCTTCATCTCTCTTTCTCGGTTGCCTCGGAAAATAAGAACAGAAATTACCGGATTTACCGAGGTCGGAAGTTGGTTTCGGAGCAATCCGTTATCCTCCCGACACACCCGATAATGATAATGTTCTGAGGGTGTCAGATACAAACTAACCGATTAAATTTGTCTGTTTTTGTTCATTTTGCAGGTTCGAAAAAAAACATCGGAAACTCAGGAGTCGGACTTAGGAAATTAGATTTAGGAATTTTTAGAAAAAATTGTAATTTACTTTTTTTTGTAATTTTATTTATTTGTTAATTTTTTTTGTAAAGAATGAGTATCAGTAATAAAATTCTTTATTTACTTATTAGTTTTTGTAAAGAATTAATATTACTTAACAAAATTCTTTGTTTTAAAACTACTGTAAAAACATGATTATTTATTATTATTTGTTTTTTTTTTGTGTTATTTTATGCAAATGAAAACTACTATTTAAACCGTGACAAAATTGTTATCTAAAATAAAACCAGAAATGGGAATTTAAAATGAAAATAAATATTAGAAAATGAAATGAATTGTGTTTTTTCTTTTTTAAAATGAAATGAAAATAATATTAAGAAATGAAATGAATTGTGTTTCTTTTTTCTTTTTTAAAATGAAATGAAAATAATATTAAGAAATGAAAATGAAATGAAATTCCTAATTTTCTAATAATTCCTAATTCCTCTAATTTGTCCGATTAATCCCGTCTTCAACAGAACTTCCGATTAAATCTTCCGGCAATCCACAGGAACCTTATCTGATCAAATCCAAATTGTCTGATTAAATTCAAATGACATTATCTCCTGATTAACTCCACCCAACTGAAATTGAATTGATTTAATTTCAACGGATCGAATCCTTCACGGTCAAACCATTCCAACTACACCTCGGCCCTGGTTCACATCAACAATATCCAATGGCTCAAGTTTCCTGACTACAGCCCAGATTCACAAATTGGCAGTCGACGACGCACAAATGACCATTTTACCCTCCATACGCTAGAGAGCGCGCCACATGATTATTCCTGCAAAAATCAACCAACTACACAAAATTGTTAGTGACCGATTAAATGCAATGCAAAAATACAATGGAATGCAAGATGATTCGACTAATCTTATGGAAAAATTTAGGGTATTACAGATGCCCCTATTTAAATAGCTTCACCGGATGATTTGAGCGACAGAGACTCGAAAAATCACGGTGGAGGCATTTAAATACAAATAACCGAAATTTTTTCCCTCAGACGCAGTGCTATGCTATGGACAAAACGAAACGACTATAATGTTGACAATGCTATGACTTTAATATGATGTGTATACTAGAATGATAAATACAAGGATGCATACGACACGACGACACAAGGGACAACGACGCACTGGTGAAACAGCACGACACTGGAGAGTTCTAAAGCGATGGCCAACTGGTGCAAGCGCGACCAGCTGTCACTTTAGGATGAAACGGTAACACGGGATCCACACGGCGGTAGGATCAGGTAAATGACAAGTGTTGGAATTTCCGGGACATTCCTTTAAATGAAGAGATCGAGCGGGATCTTCAGGAATCGTCGGAAAATATACAAGGAGAAACAAACATCAGAAACATCTAGAAGAACATCGAATGAACTCTGAAACACACAAGAGATACTCGGAAAAACATCGAATAAACTTGGGGACAAAGAAACACATTCCAGGGACATTCAGAAGAACATCAAATGAACTCTGAAACATACCAGAGATACTCGGAAAACCATCGAATAAACTCTGGGGCAAAGAACAAAATGAGAACATCTATAAGAGTATGAAATGACGACAAGGTCTCCGAAGGTACATCCGACAGATTTAGAAAAGCATTAAATGTACGGGACAAGTTTGAAGACGTATCTGGAAGAAAATCAGATAAGAAACAATGGAGTTCTGGAAGAAACATTAGAACCAAAACTCAATCTAGAAAAACGTCAGAAAGAGAAACGTATCCGGAAAACCCATCAGAAAGATTATGGAAAACCATCAGAATCGAAGGAATATATCTGGGAAACCATCAGATAAGTTCTGGAATAAAATCAGAATAAAGGCTCAAACTGGAAAAACATCAGAGAGAGAAACGTATCCGGAAAACCATCAGAATCAAAGGTAAATATCTGGAAAACTGTCAGATAAGTTCTGGAAGAACATCAGAACAAAGACTCAATCTGGAAAACCATCAGAAAGAGAAACATATTCGGAAAACCATCGGATAGATTCTGGAAAACCATCAGAATTAAAGGATAAATAAATCTGGAAAATCATCGAATAGATTCTGGAAAACCATAAGAATTAAAGGATAAATAAATCCGGAAAACCATCGGATAGATTATGGAAAACCATCAGAATCACAGGGGTATCTGGAAAACCGTCAGATAAAGTTCTGGAAGAACATCAGAACAAAGACTCGGTCTGGAAAACCATCAGAAGGAGGAATTTATCCGGAAAACCATCGGATAAGATTCTGGAAAACCGTCAGAATCGCAAAAGAATATCTGGAAAACCATCAGATAAATTTTGGAAGAACATCAGAACAAGACTCAGTCTGGAAAATCATCA
This sequence comes from Lathyrus sativus, assembly GCA_963859935.3. Taxonomy (NCBI): domain Eukaryota; kingdom Viridiplantae; phylum Streptophyta; class Magnoliopsida; order Fabales; family Fabaceae; genus Lathyrus; species Lathyrus sativus. The sequence goes on from OZ012740.1 coordinate 466,862,258, forward strand.
GAAAGAGAAATAAAAATAAGGGTACCAAACATCCAATAATGGCTTTGAGTGAAAGGTATAAACACAATATATGAGAATAGTATTGGACGTAAAAGGAACAGGCATATCCAGAAAACCATCGGATAAGAAAAATGTCATATTTGGAAGAACATCAGATAGACAAGACACAAAATCTATTTGGTAAGTGCCAAGTAAGTTGGAATTCAACCACAAGGTAAGACATGGATAAAACACGACCTCGGGAGAAATGCAAATGAGGATGAAACGCTCATGATATGAATATGTATATGAATTGTGAAAATGATGTATGATCAAATGCAAATGCAGATGCCGACGACAAGGCTCGACTCTTTTGGTGAGATGACAAGACAGGAAGACTGATTCCTTAACACGGAGATCATGTCATTCTGCTCGGGGACTAAAGATGCCACTGTTGGGCACATCTTCGCCACACTTCTAAACTGTATCAAGTTGATGATCCTTGTAGGAAGGAATGATAGCTGTCTGGGGATTCTTCAAGTAAATTGTCCCAGATTAAACCGTTTGTTATAGATGAACTGATAATTGTTTCGGCTTGTCTGATTCGTGAAAATGAATGTTTTACTGTACCCTCAGAAGGCTTGCCCCAGTATGAGTCTTGAAAAATCTTTTGGATAAACCAAATCGGAGAAGACCTTTCCTTGAACAAATCTTGAACTGATTCTTAGACAGTATGTAAAAAGAACTTGCCCCTGATAGGACCACTTGACCAAGTTTCCCGATGTTTGAAAATTCCTTAGAGGAAGGCCAGTTTGCAAACAAAACTATTCATACAAACACGGTAATGCAAAGTTCATGCAACTTTTGAAATCAAAATTATTTTTGAAAGATGAAAAAATAAATGAGATGTTGGTCAGAATACGGTGGTTCAAGATGCTCAAAGTTTAAAATAAAGGTGTACTGCCAAAATAAATGATTCACGAAGAACTTTTGGAGTCAACTTACGCAACCTTGCGGTAGTATGCTTTCAAAATAACCTTGTTTCAATTAGGTCTTTTGAGGGTTGTAACGTGACCTGGTTCACAGTTTATGAAACAAAGGATAAAGGCTCAAAATTTATTTGTACCCACCCAATCTACGTGATAATCTTCAGTTCTACACTCAGTTAACTTCTATTATGCATTCAGGTTCCTATAGGTTAGGAATTGCCCTGATGGTAGCAAATGATGGTTCAAAAGTCAAAGGACCTATGAAAAGGCAGCCACTACTTCCCTATAACATTTAGTTGTTTTGACATTGAGGATTTTTAGGATAAGGATTTAAAGATCTCCTCTTTTTATTATCCCTAACTTTTTTCTAAACTGTTTCTTTTAAATATTACAGTCAGCGGGATGTCCCAGTTTTGCCTAAGTCTCCTTCGTAGGTTTTGTCTTAGCGGGCTTTTTCTTTTGATTTTTTTTTGTGAAGAAAGTGACTGCCTAGCTTAATGATCGCGGTGAACCATCATCGACCTTTAGGCTTGGAAACATATTCGACACTTGTCTGTTGTGTGCGAAGGAAAATTACGAGTGCAACTTTTATATGAAATGCATATTGTAGGAAAGCACAACCAAGTTAACTGAGAACTACCCATGCCCCAAGTTAAGATTGCGAGTTTTTTGTAAATAAAGGAACTCCAACTTCTAGGCTCGAAGGGGGTGACAAGGGAATAACTTCCTTATTTCCCTAATGTTTGGGAATTGAAGCAATGCCTTACATCATCAACAAAGTTTGATTGAAAGCATACTGGCAGCAATTATGGGTATAACGTTTTCGTTATCCTCCCTCCAATCTTTGCATATAAAAAATTTGGACAAGAAGTAAATATTTGAAACATAAAGCATAAAGATGCAAATAATAGATAAAATAAATTGAAATCGAAAGTTGCAATGCTCAGTTCATTAATGTAAAAGTAAAAACATAATTCGAAAGCAAACAACTAATAAAATAAGGAAAGTACAAATAACGAGAAACAACAGCCTAAGGACTAAATCAGTGAGCCTTCTGTCCGGAACACACATAATCCTCTGGGGTCAGACCGAAGCTTCACTTTTGATGCACTAGTAAAGGATTTTTCTGGACATTTGGAGGCTTATCCGCAAAATCAAGTATTCCATCTTGCATCAACTCACGCACTCTAGCCTTCAGTGCAAAACAATGCTCCAAGTCGTGGCTTACGGCACCCTTATGAAAAGCGCATTGTAGATCAGCCCTAAATCCAACAGGAGGAGGATTAGAAGGAGGTGGTAAAGCTCTTGTAGTGATCAGCCCTTGTCGAACTAGGTCAGGATATAACTTTGTGTAAGTCATGGGAATAGGATCAAATTGATTCCTATTTTGATATTGGTCTTGTCTAATAACTTGACGTTGAGGAGCCTGAGCTGGCTGTAGAGCAACAACAGGTTGAGATTTGTGGCGAGGCTTTCTTGATTCAGTCATGACAACATTGGTCTGCTCGTCCTTCCTCTTATAGAAATTCCCATAGGATTTCTTTGCACCATTAAAAGATTCAGCAGCTTTGGACACCTTACAATTTTCCAAACCTTCTTTTAACCTTTGGCCAATGGTTACCAGATCTATAAAGCTTGAAGAGACACTTCCAATCATCTTTTCCCAATAGAAAGGAGACAAAGTATCCATGAACATTCCTGTCAATTCCTTCTTTGCTATAGGGGGTTCAACTTGGGAAGCTAACTCTCTCAAGCGCTGAGCATATTCCTTAAACGATTCTTTTTCCTTCTGAGACATACTTTGAAGTTGACGGCAATCGAGAGCCATGTCTTAATTGTATTTTTATTGCTTTATAAAAGTGTTGGTGAGATCCTGGAAGCAATGGACGCTGTTATGCTCTAAGTTCATATACCATTTGAGAGAAGCACCACTCAAACTATCCTGAAAGCAATGGATGAGCAACTTCTGATTGTTGGTGTAAGCTGCCATCTTTCGGAAGTACATGACTAGATGGGCTCTTGGACATAAGTGACCTTGATACTTCACAAACTCAGGAGTATTGAACTTATCAGGCAAACCAAGACCAGAAACTAGGCACATATTATCAGCATCAACGTTGAAGAAATCAGTACCCTTGACAGCTTGGAGTCTCTTGTTTATGATCTGGAACTGTTCACGGGTAATCTCAGGCTCAACAAAATCTTCTCGAACACCGGCAACATTGTACTCATAGGGAGGATTCTCAAATGGAGCTTGGACAGTCTAGTTAACAGTGTGGACCACAGGTCTGGCCTCGGTAAGGATAGGAGCTTGAAAAACCGGTCTGACAGTCTGACCAATTGTAGCAGCAGATGCAATAGGTGGAGAGTAATTAGGAGGTAAACCGAACTCTGGCCAAGTAGAGGGTGGCAGTGAAACAGGAGGTGGATCAGCACTTGAAACTTCCTGAATGACGGTCCTCTGAGGTGGCTCTCCTCCAACAATCAGTACTTGAAGCATCTCGGTAAGCCTGGTCATGCCTGCTTTCAACTCATCGATCTCCATTCGGACTTCCGCATTATGTTCCTCTTGTTCTGATATATGGCGTCTATAGTTAGATCTAGTCTAATATCTGTGTCGAGGAATCAGCTTGACGACTCAAAGGAACACTGGAAGATAAAGACAACTGGGAATGAGAAACCGGGGGGGAAATGCAATGAAAGACATGATGTTAATGCGATGCAATAGTTTCAAGAATTTCAACGGTCAATTGCAAATGTTTTCTAAGAAAGCTGGAAAATGTTTTAGACTTTAAAATGTAGGACTTTTGAATTTGCAAGGGACTGTTGAATTCCTTGAAACTAGGAATGATATGATGTTTCATGGATGCAATGCATAACCACAAACAATGAACAAAAGTCCTAGGTTAAAGGTATAATGAGCGGAGTCAAGGTCTACCCTTCCCAAAAAGGTATGTACTATAGGGTTAATTGTACCTGCAGAACAAGGGTTCTAAAGAAGTGCCCAAAGTCCTCAGTCAATCTTTCGGATATTATCAACTTTTCGACTGACTCGAAGGTCGATAATATTCTCGAGAGAACCTATTTCGAGTGTAGTATTGCGTAGCAACTACTTTGGGACTACTCCCTCATAGTTCTCGCACTACGTCCTAGATAAGGCCAAGGTGGTGTTAGGTAACTATGGTCCCCAGTATCACAGACTCCAATCGGCAATAGTAAAAGTTTTCACGACTACTCGTTCAACCGAACCATTTTCGAAAGGGTCTCAACTGAACGGTGATTTTCAAGTCAGCTTGGTCGGGACTCACTCCCAGCAAGCCTCGTCGAATATCTCACCTTCCTATAATAATGTCACTCAAGTCCGGGTGTAGGACTTATCTCACAATAGCAGATACCCCAAGCAAGGTACAATGATATATTATATATAAGCAATCAAATACTAAAGTAAATAGTAAAAACAAAACAAAATAGGGATAACCTTTAAAAGTTATGACGTCCCCAGTGAAGTCGCCATTTTCTGTTGCGGTTAGAATATGATATCAAATTATCAATTAATTTGAATCGCATCTTTAGTTCACAACCGCTCTTTGATTTATCCGAAGGAAAAGGTCAAAAGAGGGAAAACCTAATTTTGCATCGTAAAGACAATGCGGGGAGAGATCTAGGTAAGGGGTTGGTTAAGCTTAGGGAAGGTACTAGCACCCTAAACTTCCGTAGTACTCTACAGGAACCTTTTGTTTATTATTTGCTTGAAGATATATACTGAGCTAAGGGTTAAGAGTGACAAAGAGATCTATGGGTTAGTCCTATGTTTACTCGGCAAGATTCGCATCTTGTGCCTTTGTATCCTAGGTAGGGAATAGAATCAGAGTAATCGTAGTTCCCCTTGAAAGGGAGGTTAGAAACGTCTTGTGTAACAGCCCAAATTTCATTAAATAATTAATTGTAGTAATTAATTGATTTAGTGGGGTTTTATTAATGTTGGAATTAATTTTTATTAATTGGGATTAATAGAGAATTAAGAAGGAATTGGAGTGGAAGGAAAATAAAGGAACATATAAAGAGAGAAAAGAAAAGAAAAGAAAGATAGAAAACATTTGGAAAGAAAGAGGAAAGAAGAAGAAAGGAGAGAAAGAGAAGAGAAGAAGAGGGAAAGTGGAAATCATCAAGAACCAACATCAAAGCTCCGATTAATCGAGGTAAGGGTGAGAAATGTTTCTATTTGATCATGGTATGATGTTATGTATGTTGGGTTAGGGTTTTAGTAGAGTTTCCATCACTTTCTATTTAGGGCAAAATGTTGGATAATCGGTAGATTGAGGATTTAATCGATTGAAACTGAGCAATAATGTCGTAGAGTAGTCGGGTAACATGTATTGATGTTGTTTGTACTGATTTGGATGTGTAAGAGAGGGTTGATGATGGATTGGTGAAGGAGGAACAGAATGGGGTTCTGTTCTGCGCAGGTTCGCTGGCTCTCGCCAGGCGAGCGAAGGCGAAGCTTCGCCAGGCGAAGCTTAGCGAATGTTGGCGAATAATTATAATTAAGTCCCAGTAGACTTCGCTGGTGGGTTCGCCAGGCGAAGTTGGATAGCGAAGGTTCGCCCAGCGAAGGTGCTGGCGAATGGTGGCGAATGAAGTCAGTAGCTACTGACTTGGGCTTGCTGGGAAGTCTCGCCAGGCGAAGCCTAGCGAGTGTTCACTGAGAGAGTTCGCCAGGCGAAGGCCAGGCGAAGGTTCGCTGCGAGGGTTCGCCAGGCGAATGGAGGCGAATGTGACAGCATTTTTCCTTTTGCTGTGTTGTTCATGTGGAGATGGTTTGGTTGCCTCTCAGAGGTCAATACCTCTATGATATGAGATAGATATGATCTATTGTGATGATGTGTGTTGTGGGTAGCCTACGGGCGTGAATCCTAGAATTGTGAGTTGAATGTTAATTGCATCAAGTATACATACATGTGAACATAATAGGTGATTATGTGTGTATTATTTAATGAACTTGTGAATGCTTGATGTGTATACAATTATGTGACGAGTATGCATGAGAACATTGTGAATATGTGTGCATCACTTGTAATTGTATGATTGGTATTGTAATGTGAATACCTTGATTGTTGTGATATATGCTGTATGTGCAATCATTGTGTAATTCTTGAAGAGATGAATTATGTAAATGCATGAGATTAAGATGTCGGTCTTAAGTGCATTTATTGTGGTTGATTGTACATGCATCATTTAGTCAAGAGGCAATGTCTGTTGGTTTCGTGGAAACTAGTGGCTTGTCCCAAACCTAGAAGAGTGGGTTTGAAGGCTTAGAGGACGGGCCTTTGTGGTTATCGGTCTAGAAGTGTGGACCCGGTTTAATGTAAAAACCGAAAAAAGATAACGGGTTATCGGTCTAGAAGTGTGGACCCGGTTTAATGTAAAAACCGAAAAAAAGATAACGAGAGTCGGTACCGCATTGCATGAGTTGCATTGAGTTGTTGGGTCACATTGATATATGACATATGCATGAAGTGATGCTTATGTGTGAATGATGAGATTGTGGAAATTGTAAGTGTATATATAATGTGGGAATGCTTGTGGATATCCATGTTTGTATATATACATGTGTGGTAATATATATGACTAAGAGAATGAAGTGTGGTGAGAAATGTGAATATGTGTTATATGATTACCTATATATATATAATCTTATGCTTTGATCATTATGGTTATATTTCTCACCCTTCTGCTGTTTTATAATGCTCTATGAGGCATTGCAGATTAGGATGCTGGAGTCCTTTTGTGAAGAATAGTCTTCATTCTTTTGAGTCTACTGCTCTGATATGTAACACCGGGTAGTTAGACTAGTACAGTCATTCTTTTGTGATACATTGCGATGTATCAGCTGATGTGGTTTTGTAATCTAACTGATATGATATATATTAAATTGGATAGCTTATGTGTACGTGGATTAATATTTTGAAAACGATCAAATGATTTTATCTTCCGCTTAAATTGAAAATGTTACATATTTTATGGAGCAAATTGTGAAAGTGTTTTATTGGTGAAATTGTGGCATTCTTCTTTTATACCTTATTATAAAACCTTTTTAATCTGATAACTTGTATGTGCTTAGTTGTATTATATGCATTTATTTGGGGTATAGAAGGGGGTGTTACATCTTGATTGTGGTCAAGGTTTCAATGGGGAGTAAGCATCTCTTAAGGAAACGCTTACATGGAGTCTTGAAACTCCTACTTCTACGTTGAAATAGTTAATTTGAAATTAGGGTTAACTAATTATTTCCCGGCGGAAAACCCTAAAACAGAGTACGACGACTCTTTGACCTAATGTTAGGATAAAGGGAATTTCGTCCACGGCGGGACACCTAGGCTAATTAGGGTTTTTGAAACGGTCTAGGGTTAGGACTATTGACTTGGCGGTCAAACGGTTTAGACCTAATCCTTCAGAGGGACGCTAACGGTACATGAAACGCAAACAACGAATATTATCATGTGGTAGCATTAAAATACGAAAATAAAGAAAGCGGTAAAGAAAAGCATTGCGACGATCACTCGCGTAAATTAAAAATCCCAAAAATAAAAATAAGAATAAAAGCAAATAGTGACGAAGTCTCGCATAAGTTACAAATTCAATAAAAGTAAAGGTAAGAACGGAATATGAAGCGACGAGGTTCTCGCATGATTACAATTGAAAAATTTACAATACGAAGACATGAAATACTGATAAACTGAAACGAACAAGATAATGAGGGTTAGACAGAAATTTAGACGGCTAAGTCAAGAATTCATTATTTTTGAATTTTTATTTAAAAAAGAAGTTAATTTTGAATTTTTATTAATAAAAAACCATTATTTTTAATTTTGGAAAAAAAGTTAATTTAATTTTTAAAAAAAAGATTTTAACCTTAAAGAAAAGTGGATTTTTTCATAAGCCATTAATCTAGTATTTTCAAAAGTTATTATAAGTTAATAAGAAACTAACTAAAAATTGTTAAAAAATAGTGTTAATTATTAGTTTTTTTTTAGATTTATTAAAATGGAATGTTTAATTAATAAAAATTAAAATGTTATAACTAAAAAATAATAATATAATCGGTAAAATAAATTACATGACAAACAAGACCATCAACAATTAAAAGGGGGCATCGTGTTCCATGTTGGGGTTTCATCAACCCCTTTATTCTTTCTTGAATATCAGCGGCGCCATTCCATGTTCTCTGAACTCCTTTCGAAAAGTTTCTTCTTCTTTCCGCTGCCCTGGACGCCATGGTTGGTGAATCGTGAAGCTTCCCGGCTTTACATGTCCTATCCTTCTTCTTTTATCACCTGAAACACAAAGGGAAAATCATTGATTCGTAATATCGCTTACATTTTTTGTGATTGTGGATGACAATGGTGTTTTTCAGTTGAGTATGACGGTGATTTGGAAGTTCACGATCGATGATGAAGCTTCTTCGGAGGCCGATGGTTTCGTTGCCCGCCGGACGACGATGGTGGCGATACCGCGATCTTGAACGCGTGACGTTCTTCCTTCTCCTTTTTCCGAACTCGTGAACTTTGGGTTTCTTCTGAAAAAAACTCCTCTTCTTCTTTCGATTGGGTGATGATGAAGCCCTTAGGGTTTCTGAACCCTTTTTGGTTGCCGCTTCTTCGTTTGCTGCTTAGGAATGATGATGAAAACTCAAAGAGTTTTCTGAATCCAAACTTTTGTGTCGTTTTCGTTTAGGGTTCCTCCTCCCCTTTTCACTCTTTAATGATGAGCTTTTATATATTTGTTATTGATAGTGTGGGCTTGGATGTGCATGTTACCGTTGCAATCTTTACATTAATTCGCGGCGATCTTTCAGGAGATTATTGCTGATTTTCCTTGTTATGGCTGTGGTGATTTTGACTGACTCCTATTTTTGGGGTTTGTTGGCCTTGCGTGTGAATCTGGTCGCGACTCCCATGGGAAATTTGGCTTTGGATCCGTCATGTTAGAACTTCTTTTGGAAATTGTTGTTAAGGCCATGTTTGGCAAACCAATTTTCTGAAAAAAAACACTTTTTCAAATAAGTGCTTTCTAATAAGTGTTTTTTTCAAACCAACTTTTTTCAAAAGCACTTCTTTATCTCTCTTTCTCGGTTGCCTCATAAAATAAGAACAGAAACTATCGGATTTACCGAGGTCGGAAATAAAGTGGGGAGTTGGTTTCGGAGTAATCTGTTACCCTCCCGACACACCCGATGATGACAATGTTCTGAGGGTGTCGGATACAAACTAACCGATTAAATTTGTTTGTTTTTGTTCATTTTGCAGGTTCGAAAGAAAACATCGGAAACCCAGGAGTCGGACTTATGAAATTAGATTTAGGAATTTTTAGAAAAAATTGTAATTTACTTTTTTTTTTTTGTTATTTTATTTATTTGTTTTTTTTTGTAAAGAATGAGTATTAGTAATAAAATTCTTTATCTACATATTAGTTTTTGTAAAGAATTAATATTACTTAACAAAATTGTTTGTTTTAAAACTACTGTAAAAACATGATTATTATTTTTTTTCGTGTTATTTTATGCAAAATGAAAACTACTATTTAAACCGCGACAAAATTGTTATCTAAAATAAAACCAGAAATGGGAATTTAAAATGAAAATAAATATTAGAAAATGAAATGAATTGTGTTTTTTCTTTTTTAAAATGAAATGAAAATAATATTAAGAAATGAAATGAATTGTGTTTCTTTTTTCTTTTTAAAATGAAATGAAAATTATATTAAGAAATGAAATTCCCAATTTTCTAATAATTTCTAATTCCTCCAATTTGTTCGATTAATCCCCTCTTCAACAGAACTTCCAATTAAACCTTCAGGCAATCCACAGGAACCTTATCCGATCAAATCCAAATTGTCTGATTAAATTCAAATGATCATATCTTCTGATTAACTCCACCCAACTGAAATTGAATTGATTTAATTCCAACGGATCGAATCCTTCACGATCAAACCATTCCAACTACACCTCGGCCCCAGTTCACATCAACAATATCCAATGGCTCAAGTTTCTTGATTACAGCCCAAATTCACAAATTGGCAGCCGACGGCGCACAAATGACCATTTTACCCTCCATACGCTAGAGAGCGCACCACATGATTATTCCTGCAAAAATCAATCAACTACACAAAATTGTTAATGACCGGTTAAATGCAATGCAAAAATACAATGGAATGCAAGATGATTCGACTAATCTTAGGGCAAAATTTGGGGTATTACAGGTATAGTGAGGACCCAAAAAGTACAAGTCAAAAAGCACATTAAGTGCAAGGAGAACAAATTCTGAAACAACAAACAAAATAATCCATAAACCAAAGAACGCCATAGCCAAGCATTATCAATTTTCTTCCTCAGACCCAGAACTCTCATCTTCATCAGCAGTTGTAGACGTAGAAGCAGGATCGCCAGTTTTCTCACCTGCGACAGAAACCTCCTAATCTTCCTCTTCCTGATCAGCAACCTCCACATTTTCTTCTTCATTCTATTCTAGACCTCTTATCAGAGCCTCCAACTTTACTTTCCTTGCAGTAGCCACACTGATAACCTCTCCCAATTCCCTGCAGGTCTTCTTTAACTCTTTGATAACTCCAGTCTTTATAGTGGATGTCTTCTCAGAAGATGTCAAGACAATGTTTGGGACATGTCTTCCTGCAAACAGCTTATAGTGAGTGATAGAACAGAGTCTCTTTTGTAGGCCACATCATTGCTTGAGAGAATCCCAGGGTATTGGCTCAGAATAATCCCATAGATCGGAGAGGGGAAAGCAATGGGTAGCTTAACAACATTAGTGGTGGTATGCTTCACAATTTGATCAAAGATGTACCTTCCATAGTCAAACTTAACCTTGGGCCCAACAACAAAGATAAATCTTTCCAGACCAACAACAATGGTTGAAGTGTGATTTGTAGGTACCCAGTTGGCAGCACCAATCCTATGCAGGATAGCATACTTCACACTTAGTTGGCCAACAGATAGTTTACCTTTTGAGGGCCATGCATTAATTTGATTAGTAGTTATCACCTTGCAAACCTGATTCTCAGTAATCTCCAGTTCACCAGCCTCTTCCTCATCCCTACCTAAAAACCTATTGATCACATCAGCATAAAAATCCACACATCTTCCTTTCACAAACACGTTCATAAATTCCTTGCTCTTTTTATCAGTAATGTCTTCAGGAATATTCATAATGAATTCCTTAACTAGCATATCATAGCATTTTGAGAATCCAACCACAATTTTTATCAGCCCAACATCAGAGATCAGCTTCATGAATTCCTTGATTTCAAGCGCATCCTTCCCTAATTCTCTTTCCAAAGCAATTATTCTTTGATACACAAATTTCCACTTTGCCACATTGTTAATGGAGTGGAAATACACATTGTCCAAAGGGGCAGCAGGTACAATATCTGTTGTTTTCTTTGTAGTAGATCTCTTAACAGGAGTGATATCCTGGACATCATCCTTAACATCTTCATCAGAATGAGTTTCTCACCTAACCTTTCTTTTCTTGGAGACAGAAGTGACTTTGCTCCAAGCTTTAGGGGGACCAACAACAGTTTTCTTTATATTCCTCTTAGAGGGAGATTAATCAATCACAGATTTACCTTTTCTAGTCTTTAGCCTTTTTGCAATTCTAGGAGCCACATTCTTTATTAACTCATCATCAGATGGAACACTCTCAAGGTCCACCACATCATCAGAAACATTTACATTCTTCTTACTTTGAACAGAACTATTTGTTTTTTTTCATACCAGAGGTACCAGCATCCTCATTAGCAACACCTTCTACTCTTCCTTCTTTAAGAACAAAGTTAGCTAACTTGTGCGGATTATTTGTGTTAGAGTTCTTCTCAGAAGGAAAGTCATCAACATCTTTTTCTTCACCTTGGCTAGCAGTAGTAATGGGAGTAGCATCCATACGTGACAAAGGGGTAGAAATCCCAGAGACATTATGGCCACCATACAGAACCTTAGTAACTAACTTCCTAATTGCTCTATCGACATAAGCACTACCCTCTTTGTTCTTATTTTTAGTTGTAAAATCAACAGAGGTATCAGAAAATTTACCTTTAGGGGTCTGTTTTGAGTCGCTTGCATGTGTCGGTGTGGACTTTGTCACTTCAGTATCGTGGCATGGAACCATGGCAAGAGCGGCAACATCAAGAACATCCTCAAACGAGATGCTCATAGGTTGATCCTATGTCTTAAAATCAGACCTAGAGGATTTGGACGAGGTTGAGACATGTTTTGGAGACATCTTGAGATTTTTGAGAGTGGGAGAATGAGTTTCAATCAGAGGTTCAAGCCGAGAGTGGGAATCAAGCAGAAAATCTGTGAGGGTATGAGAGGTGAACGGGTAGTTGGAGTGAAAAGAGTGATTAGGGTAGCGTGTGGTAGTGTCTTTAAATGTGTTTTGAAATAATGAGTGATGTTAAGACATCTTTATTATTGGAAAATACCACCCCTCTTGAATGATATTCCCACCAAGCAATAATTGCTACAAATCTTCATAAATGCAAATCCTTAATTTCCCTCTTAAAGTTTCAAACTGACTAGCATCCAATGCCTTAGTGAAGATATCAGCCAACTGTTTTTCTGTAGTAACATGCTCTAAGGTAATGATTTTATCTTCAACAAGCTCCCTTATAAAATGATGACGGATATCAATATGCTTGGTTCTGCTGTGTTGAATAGGGTTTTTGGATATGTTTATAGCACTTAGGTTGTCACAATATAATGTCATGACATCTTGTGTGACATTATACTCAGTCAGCATTTGCTTCGTCCACACCAGTTGAGAACAACTACTCCCAGCAGTTATATATTCAGCTTCTGTAGTAGATAGAGAGACATAATTTTGCTTCTTGCTGAACCAAGATATGACATTTTCCCCCCAAAAGAAGCAACCTCCTGATGTGCTTTTCCTATCATCAGCACTTCCAGCCCAATCAGCATCACAATATCCAGACAACACACAACCAGATCCATGAGTGTAAAACATTCCATACTCACTTATTCCATTAATATATTTCAAAATCCTATTGACTTGATTGATGTGACTCACTTTGGGTTTAGCTTGATATCTAGCACAAACACCCACAACAAAGGCAATGTCAGGCCTGCTTATTATAAGATATAACAAGCTTCCTATCATGCTTCTATAAAGACTTTGATCCACATTAACACCCTTTTCATCTTTAGACAACTTAAGACGAATAGGTGCAGGTGTTCTCTTGTGGTTGGCATTTTCCATTCCAAACTTCTTAACTATATTCTTGGGATACTTACTTTGAGATAAGAATATAGACTCTTCCATCTGTTTGACTTGCAACCCAGGAAAATAAGTTAATTCCCCAACAAGGCTCATTTCAAATTCTGACTGCATTTGCTGGACAAAATGTTGAACCATCTCATCAGACATCCCACCAAACACAATATCATCAACATATATTTGAGCAATCATGAGTTTTCCTCCTTCTTCCTTGATAAACAATGTCTTATCTATGCCACCTTTTCTGTATCCATTATTAATTAGAAACTCTGTTAGTCTTTCATACCAAGCTCTAGGAGCTTGCTTTAGTCCATATAGAGTTTTCTTCAACTTAAAAACATGATTTGGAAAAGTTGGATCAATGAACCCCTTAGGTTGTTCCACATAGACTTCCTCATTTAGGTAACCATTTAAGAAGGCACTCTTAACATCCATCTGAAGCAGCTTAATTTTCAGAATGCAGGCAACTCCCAGAAGCAATTTGATAGATTCAAGGCGAGCTACAGGAGCAAAAGTTTCATCATAGTTAACCCCTTCAATCTGAGTGTATCCCTGTGCAACCAGTCTGGCTTTGTTCCTGGTGACCACTCCCTTTTCATCAGACTTATTCTTGTAAACCCATTTAGTTCCAATCATATTTTTTCCTTCAGGCATTGGCACAAGATCCCATACTTCATTTCTCTTGAATTTCCCTAGCTCTTCTTGCATGGAATTTATCCAGAATTCATCAGTTAATGCTTCCTTGATATTTTTTGGCTCAATCTTAGACACAAAACAAGAGCTTGAAATGACTTCTCTGGATCTAGTAGTAACCCCCTTATTTAGATCACCTATGATGAGACCCATAGGATGGTCTTTCTGTATTCTGATAGAGGGTCCTTTGTTAACTGGTTCAGGTTCAGTATTGGCAGGATTGGGATTAGTATCTTTGTTTGCAGACTTTGCTGAGGTATCAAGGGATGTTCCAACATCTTCTGGGACATCATTCTCCTTATGCACATCATCAACAACAACATTGATGGACTTCATCATAGTTTTAGTTCTGGAGTTAAATACTCTATAGGATCTGTTTTTAGTAGAATAGCCCAAGAATATTGCTTCATCACTCTTTGGATCCATCTTTCTTCTTTTGTCACAATATGCAAGTATGTAGCATTTGCTTCCAAACACATGGAAGTATTTAACAGTAGGTTTTCTTCCCTTCCATATTTTATACAAGGTGGTCATGGTTCCTGTTCTCAAAGTCACGCTATTATGAATATAGCAGGCAATGTTTATAGCTTCAACCCAGAAGTGGTAAGGCAACTTCTTTGCATGGATCATAGCTCTAGCAGATTCTTGGATAGTTCTATTCTTTCTTTCCAGAACTCCATTTTGCTGTGGAGTAATAGGGGAAGAGAAATCAAGGCTAATCCCCTCAGATGAACAGAATTCAACAAATTTTTTATTTTCAAATTCCTTCCCATGATCACTCCTGATTCTAACAACCTTGCTCTCCTTTTCTCTTTGAATTTTTTGATAGAGATCTTGGAACACATAAAACACTTTAGATTTTTCTCTTATAAAATTCACCCAAGTGTATCTTGAAAAATCATCCACCACCACATAGGCATACTTCTTTCCACCAAGACTCTCCACCTGCATAGGTCCCATTAAGTCCATGTGGAGAAGTTCCAACACTTTTGAAGTAGTGAGATGTTTGATCTTCTGGTGTGACATCCTCGTTTGCTTTCCTATTTGGCATTCACCACATACTTTTCCTTCTTCAATCTTTAGCTTAGGAATTCCTCTTACAGCTTCCATAATGATGATCTTCTTCATTCCTTTTAGATGTAGATGACCAAGTTTCTGGTGCCACAATTTCACTTCATCTTCTTTGTCTATAGCACATTTAGAGTCCTAAGAAACCCATAAGTATCAGTTGTCCTTAGATCTGACTCCCTTCATGATCACTTCTCCTTTTTCATTTGTAATCAAGCATTCAAATCTAGTGAAGTTGACATTGAGTCCTTGATTACACAGTTGACTGATGCTAATTAAGTTAGCAGTTAATCCTTTAACCAACAACACATTGTCAAGATCAGGAGCTCCTGAGCAGTTCAATTTTCCAACTCCCTTGATTTCACCCTTGGCTCCATCACCAAAAGTCACATAGCTAGTAGAGTGGGGTTTGATGTCCACTAAGAGATTTTTAATCCCTGTCATGTGTCTAGAGCACCCACTATCAAAGTACCAATCTTCCTTAGCTGAGACTTTGAGGGACATATGAGCTATCAAGCTTGTAGAAGCAGCTTTAAGAACCCATTGCTTTGTAGTAATAGCTTTAGGAACCCATTGCTTCCTAGTAGAAAGAATGTTGTGATTGGATCTAGTTTGAGGAATAGGTTTAGGATATCCATGCAGTCTGAAGCAGAACGACTTTATATGACTAAAATGACCATAGTAATGACATTTCCATCTTTGGAATCTTTTTCTTGGGTGGTTGGATTGTCCTCTGTCATGATGTTGAGACATCTGATGTGACATCTTTCGCTTAGATCCAAAAGGAGTGTGGTGTGAAGATGGAATGCCATCTGAAGATGGGTTCTTTTCTTCATCAAACCCTAACCCGGTCTTGTCTCTTGCCCTTTTTCCAGCTTGAAGGATTTTATCCATGGTGTTAATACAATTATTCAACATTCTAACAGACTTGCCCATTTGATCAAGTTGGGAAGTCAACTAAGCAACTTCATCATTCAATTCAGTGATAGTTTTAAGATGTTCTTCCTTCTCAGCCTTTAGTTTGATTATGAGTTTCTTCTGCTTTTCTCCTTGATGACATACTTCTTCACTTCTAAGACACAACTATTTGTAGGAAGCTACAAGTTCTTCAAATGTTAATTCATCATCATTGGAGTCTTCATCAGAATAGTATCTTCCATTCAAAGCAGTCACATGTTTAGCAGATTCTTCTTTAAGATCACTGTCAGAATCCTCATCAGTCCAAGAGACAACAAGGCTTTTCTTTTGTTTCTTGAGATAGGTTGGGCATTCAACTCTAACGTGACCAAATCCTTAACATCCATGGCACTGAATCCCTTTGCTTTGGGTGGATTTTTCTTTAGATCTGGTTCTTCTACCTACACCATTAGACTTACTGATGTCATAAGAGTTGTTCTTGACATTTGGTCTTGACTTCATATCCATCATCTTCATTACCTTGTTAAACTGTCTTCCAAGAAGCATTATGGCATTGGACAAGCTTTCATTAGTATCCTCATCAGATTCATCCTCTCCGTCTTCAGTATTTGACATAAAGGCTATGCATTTTTTCTTATCAGATTTTTCACTTATCCCCACTTCAAAGGTTAAAAGAGATCCAATAAGTTCATCAACCCTCATCTTGCAAATGTCTTGAGCTTCTTCTATGGCAGTTACTTTCATGTCAAATCTCTTGGGAAGAGACCTGAGAATCTTTCTTACCAGCTTTTCTTATAACATCATTTCACCTAGGGTGCTTGAAGCATTGGTTATTTCAAGAATATTCATATGAAAATCATGTATGCTTTCATCATCTTTCATTCTCAGGTTTCCAAATTTTGTAGTTAGCAATTGAAGTCTTGACATCTTTACCTTAGAAGTACCTTCATGAGTAGTTTTGAGTATCTCCCAGGCATCTTTAGCAACTTCACAATTGTTCACCAATCTGAATATATTTCTATCAATTTCATTGAACAAGGCATTCAAGACTTTGGATTTACCAAGAGCCAATTCATCCTCTTCCTTAGTCCATTCTTCCTCGGGCTTCAAGTCAGATGTAGCTTTTCCATCTTTCTCAATAGTCACAGGGTGTTCCCATCTTTGGAGGGAGTTTTGATTAATTTGAAAATTAATCAAAATTCAAAATGGTTCTAGATCCTTCTCAAGTGTAAAATTGGATTTCCAAATGATCAAAATTGGACCCCAAATGCCTCTGCACTGAAAAATCACGTACAGAGGTAAAATTTGCACTGGTTAATCGATTAACCATATGCGTTAACCGATTAACACCTTTGAATTTTTGAATATGGGCTCATTTTTCACTGGTTAATCGATTAACCATATGCGTTAACCGATTAACACATTCAAAATTTTGAATTTGGCGCCTTTTGGAGGGAAACCTGCCCGTTTGCCTGTTTCTTGCTGTTTTGAGCCCGGTTAAGCTTTTGAAACTTGTTCTTGAATAAATGTCGGAGCCTCTAATGCTCGTTGTTCAGTCTCTTGCACTGAAAGTGAATTCTGAGCCACAGGAAATCCTTGATCCCCTGTCTCAAGGACAAATGCTATGCAATGCAGAAATGCAACAGAATGTAATGAAACAAAAGCCAAGCCAAGAAAAGGTTGGGGAAATTTTGGGGTGCAACAGCTAGCTGATCTCTATCAAACCAAATGATATTCTCAGAAGTCAATCCCATCAATCTCTCTGACCACTCTGAAGTACCAGCAATATCAACAAAAGGACCGGATTTGGGAAGGTGACTCACAAACCACCTGTACAACAAAGGTACGCAACAAGACACATTCTTCCCTTTCCGATTCTCATTCTTGTAATGCACAAAATGATAGACGTCGCCCAAAAGTATGGGTACAGGATTCCCTGAAGCAAAAATGTGTAAGGCATCCAAATCCACAAAATCTGGAATATTAGGAAATAGCATGATACCATAAATGTACAGTGTCAGGATAGCATTAAACACAACCCAACAACCCTCCTTTGCAAAGTGTCGAGCTCTAGCAACCAGAAAAGATAGTGGAAATCCAGACATTCCATTTCTCTTGACCAACTTCTAGCTCATAAGCATCCAAATGAAGAGCACCAGCAAGCTTAACCAGATCAGGCTCAGCATCAGTATGATAGAAAGACATCTGGTCCAATATAGGAACTCCAAGTAGCACAGAGAACTCCTCTAGAGTAGGCAGTAACACATAACCTGGAAAAGTAAAACACTGTAACTGGGAATCATAAAACTGCAGCAAAGTATGGAGACCACCCAACTCATAAACTGAGGGCTTGCAGACAAAACTCAAAAGCTTCCTATATGATTGCTTAAAATCTTCCATCACTTTTTTGTCAGCTACAGAGATCAAACTGAGTAGAGATCCAATGTCAGGTGTAGGGAATTTATACACCACTGTCTCCTTCAAGCTAGGTTCCATGTCTGCAGAGAAATAAGATCACTAGAATCGAAGGGAAAATATACACCTGCAACATAAATACATGTCAATGTTAATATGCAGATGAAAAATGCAAATGCAGATGCAACAGAGGATCAAGGCTGTTGTGCTGTTGATTGAGAAGAACCAGCGCTTTGCTTTGGCAGGAACATAACACCATCATAAGGACCCTCTGTATCAAAATCACATGTTCATACTGACGAGAAAACCGGGTAGGTTGGAGGTTAGCGTTTCCTACATAACCCACCCACTCACAGGTATGGATTTATCTCTAATAAAGGTTCGACATCCTATACGGTCATCAGCGTCACAGACTTTCGAGAAACGATGATACGCTCACCGTTTCCGGTTTGGCATCATAGTCTAACGAAGCGGCCTCACTTAGCTGACTCCCAAATGATCGGTCCTCAGAGTCGACAATCCTCGAATCCAACTACCTCTCAACTGTCCTAAACAGACTGGAAAGGTAATCATCAAAGAGAATCTCGTTTGAGCGCAGATTTTATGGGAACTAGTGCATGCCAAACATACAGGTTCACCACTAATTTCCGCTTCTAATGTTATGGTTGTACTCAAACCTGGGTTTTGGCTTATCTCACAGTGGAACATTCCCACCCAACATCACAACACCAATGATAATATACAATGTTGGAAATTAAAATACAAATGCAGATAAAGTACAACACCTATATACACACCCTAAAAGATAAACACACAAGCGCTAGGATTGACTCGCATAAGGGATCGAGGATGGTCCCAAGCAGAGTCTCCAGCTGTTGCATCGCTGCGAAGAGGGGCCGACAAGGACAGAAGATTCGCCACTGTTCATTATTTATCCTAAAAGAGGGAAAGGAAACAATCAGAGAAAACCTACGAAAAGGGGAAAAGACAGGTCATCGCAACCAAATCTTAGGTTCGGGAGTCGGTTACGCAAGGGGAAGGTATGAGCACCCTTCACGCCTGTTGTAATCGACGAGATCCACGCTTGTTGTCTATCTAAAGGGTGTTTATCTATCTAAGCTACAGGCCACAGGGACAAAAGAAAAGAAAAGAGACTCGATAGAGCATCGTCGCTCTATGCCTACATACTCCCTCGTGCAATGGGAAAGTCAGAGTTAACGTAGTTCGGAAGACTACGGGTGAAAGTGGGGAAGGTTACTCGCCAAGACATCATCGTCTTGTGCCTACGTATCCTCGTCTGCTACGAGAAATCAGAGCAAACGTAGTTCGAGCTAACAAGACCACAGGTTGGTTCAAGTGTTTTACCCGAGTAGGTTAAAACTTAGTTCTAGCAGTTAGGTGTGTGCTGCTCGACCATTGGAGACTTAGGCGTTACCTGTTTGCGGTAGAACCAAGAGTTAAAAAAACTCTCTTTATGAAAAAAGTTTCCAATTAATCCCGAAGGATAAAAAGATTTGATTTTTGTTTTTTGAAGTCTTTTAAGAAAGAAGTGAATTGAACTTTGTTTTTAATTCATGTTGCACTAAAGACTATGACTTAGGAGCGAATGCGTCGCATATCGTCCAAAGAAAATACGCTAAACACTCTAGACAATTGAGAGGAGTCCCCTCAATCATCATTTCCCAAATTCTTAAGGCTCGTAGCGTATGTCACACCCTCATTTTCGCCTTTAGCCTTTATACCTTACATTCGCCATATCATACATCATTTTATTGCATATCGAGCATGTGGGTACGGATTGGGTCGATTTGTCATTTTCCATTTCAAATGAGGTAACTTGTCTATCTTGAGCTACATGGAAGAAAAGGTTCATCATTTAAGGTTTGATCTAAATTGGAAAGTCTACTCTTGTAGATTTCTTCAAAGAGAAGTTACTTGACAAAATATTAGGATATTCAAGATATATTCCTAATGACCATGAAATGCAAGGCATAATTCAAGATTGCTTCATCCAATTTTGTTTTAAATTCTTGATCAAGTGGAGTTCAAATTTGCAAAGCATGAGTCAAGATCACAAGTCCATAATTCAAGACTTCATCCATTTCAAGCTTAATGGTTCTAAGGAAATCCATCATGAATTCAAGGTTAAAGGCAAGAATATTACAAAGAGAAGTTTTATGACATTACAAGAATGTCATTTGTTGCAAGATTTCCAACTCTAAGTAATGTTTAGAAATTAATTTATTTCTAATCTTCATTCAAGTCTCTAGTCAAATTCATGTTATGGTAATGCCACACCAAGTCTACATTATGCTTACAAACATCCAAGAAACATGCAAGGATTAAATCAACATTGGAATGTTTTAGGACCAAGATTATGCATGTTAGTCATGAACAAAACAGTCTCATGCAAAAGGTGACAAGTTTCCTCATGTCACAAAAAAAAAACTACATGTCACAAGACCAAGGGAATAACATGTGACAATGCTTCTACATATCAGAATTTTTAAAATGCTGTCAAGAGTTGGTGGCATTGACCAAGAGGAGCTGTCCAAGCACAAACCAACAAAATGGGTGCAAGGCACAAGGTGCTGCAGAAAATAGCATAGGAAAGTAGTGCAGAAAATGCAGCATAGCAAGTTGCATGGAAATGGAAAGAAAGAGAGTGACATGAGAAAAGGTGGCAAGAGACATTGCCCCATGAAAAAATCTGATGTTTGGGGGGAAGAGAAAACCCTAGGAGCTGAGATAAGAGGAGGGGGCTGTAAACAAGAGGGTGATTCATTCAACATTCATTCTAGACACACATTGCAAAACCAGAAAAAGATAGAGAGAGCAAACAAAACCCCAAAAACCAGAAAAAATAGAAAGTTTTGC
Source organism: Lathyrus sativus (assembly GCA_963859935.3). Taxonomy (NCBI): domain Eukaryota; kingdom Viridiplantae; phylum Streptophyta; class Magnoliopsida; order Fabales; family Fabaceae; genus Lathyrus; species Lathyrus sativus. Next base: position 466,883,505 of record OZ012740.1, read on the forward strand.
AAACCAGAGAAAAAGAGAGTGAGATAGAACCAAGAGGATCATTGAGAAACAAAACCTTCACAACATAGAGTGAAGAGGAGTGAAGTACATTCAACCAAGACCAAGGAGGACTTGCAAGAAGGATAGAAAGCTCTTGGGTATCCATTTCCTCCAACCTTTCTCCCTTTATTTTTTTGCTCTTACATTCATTTTGTTTACTCTTTTATGTGTTGTTGTATTGTATGTATCATGTAAGGTTCCAAAGGGACCAAGAAACCATTCTCAAGAAACCACAAAAGCGAAAGAAAAAACATAGAAAAAATTAGGTTTTTTCACCTGGTAGCCTGACACGGGCCGTGTCACACGACACGGCCGGCCGTGTTTCACTTCTGATAGCCTTTTCTACGTCCAAAAACCCCAGGCATCACAACACGGGCCGTGTCACACAACACGGCCACCCGTGTTGCACCTCTGTTTGAGGTTTCAACGTGTAAAATGCCCAGGACCCCTGACACGGGCCGTGTCACAGAACACGGCCACCCGTGTTGCATCTCTGTTTGGCCTCAAAAACATTTTTCTCCCAGACTTTATGACACGGGCCGTGTCACACAACACGGCCACCCGTGTTGCACCTCTGTCAAGACCCAAAAATCCTCTTTGCATGTACCCTGTGACATGGGCCGTGTCACACAACACAACCGCCCGTGTCACACCACTGTTTTTCACTTATTTTTGTTATTTTACCTCCAAAAAATTTTTTCCCATTTTTTTTGCATGTCTCGATTTTTTTATGCGACTAACCCGATATGTTTGTATGTTTTTCGTATGTGAATGTTGTTGTGGTCCTTGTTGACCTTTGATTCCAAAAAACCTTTTTTTAAAAAGTAAACTCTCGATTTTATCGAGCCATTTTCACCCGTATAAGTCGATTGCCTTGTGCATCGCCACCAACCATGTCTGTATCACTTCAAGTTCATTTTCATAAACAATAAACATTGATCCAACATCAAGTGATCATTTTCTAAATAAAAAAAATCCAAAACACAATAAATATATGGTTAGGACTATACACCATGGACTTTAAAGTGGTGGAAAAGGAATGAGAATGGAGTCCTCCTACACTCGTTCCGAATGTTTTGGATACAAGGCACTCGACTTGGTTATTCGAAACATTCATTTCTATCCAAAGTCTTTTGTGTATAATCCTAATCAAGAATAATTTCTCTTAAGAAACTTAGAAATAACATCAACTCATCAAACCTATTTTCGCCTTAGGGCATCAATCCAAAAACCCTTTTTCAAGGTATAAAATCAACCAACAAACAACAATTTCGCAAGCCTCCAAACTACGGAGCTCTGATTCTTCATTTCTTTTAAGTGAAGATATGTAGGCACAAGGGCCACAATCCTTGGCGAGCATTAAAATAAATAAACCAACCCCTCTTTTCCTTAAGCAAGCAAACTCTTAATAAAAACACCCATTCACGCTAAACGACCTAGGAGGTTCCCATTGAGTACGATGGATGCGAGGGGGTGCTAACACCTTCCCCTTGCATAACCGACTCCCGAACCCTAAGACTTGATTGCGATGACCACGCTCTTTTCCTAAAGGTTTTATCGCTATTTCCCTTTCCCTCCGTGGGATAAATAAAATCCGGTGGCGACTCTGTGTCATTTTTCGTGTAGCGATAGCGTACAACATTCATTATCCATTATTAAGTTTTTTGAAGAAGTTTGAAGATGAAAAGAGAAAGACACACTAAAAGGGAGACTAAACTCAATCTAATGTTCTCATACAAAGTGAACCTATGATTGGGATGAAAAGGGAAAGTTAACCTAATGTTATCATGCATGGGTTCAAACCTAATGTCTATCATAATCCATCTTGAACAATAAATATTAGAGGTCCTAAGGGAACATGGCAAAGGAAGACAAAAGAATAAGAAGAAGAAGAAGAAAGCATAAGTGAAAGAAGAAAGAAAATGCAAACATGCAATGCAAAACAAAGATGAAGATGGAGGAAAAAAGTGTGAGGAAGCAACCACCACAAGCACATCTCAACCTCTTAGATGCAAACAAGAATACAAAACAAATGGGAGATGCAAACCAAAGAACTTAAACAAGTTCCAACCAAAAGTGAGATGAAGTGGGAGAAATAGAGTTCCTACAACCTCTTGTACATCAATCACTAACCAAGGCAAAGAAAACAAGCAAGAAGAGAAGACATGATCAATATGAGGATGAGAGATAAGGCTTGGGTATCAAGCAACACAAAATGAAACTCAACCAAAGGCATCACCATGATCATGCAAGAAAAGAACAAAAGAAGTTCTCAAAATGTCCTCTCATCCAAGTCAAACTGAAAGTGCAACCAAGAGGCACCAAATCCACTTGGATGAGTCCCTAAAGTCCTAGGACAAAAGTGAGAATAGGAGAAAATGATAGGAAAATGCAAGAAAGGAGCAAACCAAAACAAGTTACAAGATAAGGCATGGTAAAAAACCTAGGTTCTAAACACTTTCAACATTCAACACTAAATGGAAAGCCTTAAACAAAAGCAACTTACAACATGAACCAAACAAGTGTGTGACCTAAACATTGACAAACAACCACCTCAATATGTTATGAATGTGAATCAACAAGAGTTGGAAGCATATGGGATCCACAAGGGTCATTTCCCATCAAAACTAGGTCAAGTGTGTGTGCGAACCATCCTTAAGAGTAGCTTGACTTGAAAGGCACGCCAAAAATAGGAAAATGATTCAAATAAATCCAAATAAAATACACAAAGCTCTTAAAGATATTGAAAACCATAGGCCAAAACAACACAACCAAAGTACATTAAAAACATCACCAAAGGAATTGATCCACTAGGGTGCCCCATTTTGAAGGAGGGTTGTCGAGGGTCAAACACATGGACATCAAAGTCAACCTAAAAAGGTCGAACAAAATCCACAAACCAGCCTCAAAGACCTCTCATCTCATCATTGAAATTAGGAATAAGTCTCATTCATAGATGGTGAAAATTGGATCAAGAACAAGCAAGAACAAATGAAAACACATGAAAAAGCAATTTAAAAATACCTCCAATCATAAAATCCAAATTTAATTGAAAAATAAATGAAAAATAAAATTAAAAATTATCAAAAATTAAATAACACATTAGAGTGTCAGAAAATATTTTTGGTTGAATTTTAGGATGATTGGAACTATTTTAAAAAATCAAAAATCAAAACAGAAATGAAATTAAAATAAAATAAAACAATTAATTGCAAACGGTGTAAATAGCAAGTTTCCACGTTGAAATCCAATGGTCTAGCCAAACAGAGGGTGCACATAGCAATTGGAGCCCAAATTCAAACCAACTCAGTTTAACATCAAAATGCACCGTTTCAATAATTGACGTGGCATTCAAAGCTCCACGCGTACCAGGTCAAACACATTTGGATCGTTCATCAAGCCTGGTCAACATTTCAACCATGAACAACTCAGATGACCTGAGTCTTGAACCAAACGCCGGAGCTTTAACACCAGTCGTCTTCTCCGGCGAGGTGGTCGGAGTTCAGGTTCTCAAACTTCACTAAAACTCAACAAATCTTATACCAAATTGAAGGTCTAGTCACGTACATTCCAAATCCACTGTCCAATGGTTTTAAAAGTGCTTAGATAAAGAGAATCGAACGGTGAAAGTTTAGAATGTACATCTGCAAACTTCATCAAACATGGAAATCAAGCTATCAAACATTGCCTACATGATGTAGGGCTTCAAATGCAACCACAATGATCCTAAAACAATGCCTAACATGAGATAAAAATGGAATGGAAGATTACCTAATGGAGACACTCCGTTGGTGCTTCAATTGATGTCAAGCTTGCTCCAAAATGTGCAGACCCACTCCACTAAGCTCAAGGAAGAAGAAGCTTGCTTCAATTTGAGTTGAAATGCCTTAGATCTGGTTTCATGATTTTCAAATTTCTCTCAAGTTTCCAAAACTGGTTCTGCTCTTCCCTCCACGAATTTGCAATTGTGAGCTCTCAAATTTCATTTGGAGCTTTTATATTATGGATATCTGAAGTAATTGGAGGCCCATGAAGCTTGATTGAAGAGGATTTTGAAAATGCCCAATTTGGAAGTTACTCCCATGCACACGTGATTATGCTAGCTAACACTCATGGGATTTGTTTCATTTGGCAGCTGACAATGTGAATTACTCATTAGGATTGGAATTGGGCTTAGAATTGGTCCAATTATGAAGTTTGGATGCAAAACATCTTTGTGAAGTAAGCTTCAAATCCACATGTTTTTTCTCTCATGAACCAAAGTGAACTTGTGCATTTTGTTCATGAGCACAATGTGAAGAGATTTGAATAAAAATAGGACATGAAAAAGACCTATAATGTATCCAATTGAATTCACCTTTAAAAGTTCAAATTTCACTTGAATTTCTTCACCAATGTCCATAACCATGAATCATTCACACCAATATTGAGTTTCATGATTAAATTGAAGTCATTTGGGACAAATTTCATGCTGGTTGAAGTTCCATTTGAAGTGCACAAGTGTATGTAAATGACCGATAATGAAAATGACATATAATCAAAGTTTCCCAAAATGCCCCTGCCTTGCAAGCTTCATAACTTGAGTTCCACAAATGATATGAAGGACTTATAGGACTTTTTGGAAAGATAAGATCATAAGGAATAACTTTCATGTTCATCAAAAGTTGAGAAGAAACATAATTCTAGGTCAAAAGTGCCTTGGAAGTGAGTTGACTGAAAAATATGTTCATCTGAGACCTATAACTTGATGGCATCATAACTTGAGTTCCACAAACCCAATGGATGAGTTCTAGTACTTAAAAGAAAGCTAAGAACATTACCTAAAAGTATCATGTTTATAATAAAATGATATTTAACTTGTATCTTGAGGTAAATGGTTCTTGAAGTTAGCTCCTAAAGAAGGGGATTTTACACTGACATCCTCTGAAACCCTAATTTAGTAACTTCTCAAACTCTTGATTCTCCTTGATTTTAACTTGATATAACATTCTAAATTTCTAAAAATGACTTCCCATATCTCCAATGACTTGGAACCAAGTCTCCAACTCCTTCAAGCTCACAGTTGACCTTGAACTAAGTAGATGAAACCCTAGGTGCACAAACTTTGACTGCAACCTCTTGCAAATGATATAACCCCTTAAGTAAGCTCCTCAATGACTTCAAAAGCACTCAATGAGCTTATCAAACATTTCCTATCCATAACCATTGCCTTGGGAACCCCTGATGATCCTCAACTTCCTTCCAAGATAGGAGGCAAGCAACACTTGTCAATCTTCTCCCTCAGATAACTTTGACCATTTCTTGATGAGTATAAGCATTTGATAAGCTGAGTAACCACTCTTACTTGAGCTTGAAACCATTGATACTCTCCTCTTTCATGGCACACTTCCTTTGATCCCCTGAAAAAGACAATGCTATGCATATGCAAATGCTAAAGAGATGAAATGAAACACAAGTCAGGTAAAGAAAAAAAGTTGGGCAAATTTTGGGGTGCAACACATGACCTTAGATATGTCCATTTGTTGTGAACCTAACCAATATACAACATTTAAAGACTTTAGTGATCTTCTTGCTTCCATGATTTCATTTTGATTGAGTTGGTGAATGTATGAATTAAGTTTTCATTTGCATTATTTGTCAAGTTAATAAAATTTTCCTGCGGTTGCAAACACGTTAATTTCTTCATTCTTATTCGAAGAGGAGTTTTAGAGTGATTCAAGCATGAAAATTTAGTCGTTATTTGAAACATTACATGATATTTTTTTAAGAACTAAATTATTTTGCATTGTTAGATTCTAGAAAGTGGTGAACATTGCCTGTGCGCATTTGTTGTTTAATTTAAGCCATAAATCTATCATTGATTGAATTAAATGCTTGGGAAAATCCTCTTGTTTTCAATGAGAGGCATACTTTTCTTGAGGACAAGCAAATATCTAGTTGGGGAGAGCTTGTTGAATGGCAAACATGCTTTAATTTGATCCATTATATTTGACATTTTTCATCTCATTTGTTAGATTTTGTTGGATTTATTCCATGTTTTCATGCTATTCTTCAATTATGTGCAAATACCTTTGGTTGCTTTGATTTGTGTGTTATTGTGCAGGATTTAGACATAATTTATCAAAGAATTAAGACACAAGTAATTTGACAAAGAAGTCAAATAAAATGTGAAGGTTTAACATGTTTGTTGGGCGAACAGCCAACGAAGATCAACAGGGAATGTTCGTTGGGCGAAGTGTCAGTGAACCCTTTCAATTTAAAGGAAGAAAGAAAAGAGCACTAAGTTCGTTAGACGAACTTGAAGCGAATGTTCGCTAGGCGAGGTTGCAGCGAAAGACTAGCGAGCCACCCCAATTTTGAGGCAGTAACTAAAGGACGCTAAGTTCGTTGTGCGAACTTGTAGTGAAGTAGCTCGCAGGGCGAAAAATAGTTCTCTAGGTAAACTCAGATATTCCCTAAGGGGCGCTTTAACTATTCAAAGGCATTTCAGGTGTCATAAAGTACAGTTTATTGGGCGAACTTGACATATTCTAGTTGTACTATATAAGTATTTTTCACACTTTTTGGGGATCATAACCCATTTTTCACATAGAGACTTATATTTTCAGCATTTCTTCACCAAAAAGGGAGATGTTGCAAATAGAAGCTGGATTTGCATCCGAGTTCGATTCTTCGACGTGGATGCTCACTCATCTTCTCTCTTTACTTGTAAAGCGAGCTACCATGGTTATGGGTAGCTAATTTCTTTTGTATCAAAGGTAGATGTAGTCTACCTTAGCTTTATGTATTTCTTTTGATTGGCCTCGTATGCGAACAAGTAATGATTAATATATGATGAATATTTTTGTTCTTAATGATCCATTATTGTTTTGTAAAATTCTAGACATAAATTTTATGGAACTTGACCTAAAATATTCATCTATTAATTTATAGATTGGAGAGATCGGTCTATGATTGATATTTGCTTTGTATTAAACTTAAAGCTTATTAGATTGGTTGTTATATGGATAGATCGTGTAGCGATGAATACAATATTATACACAATGATATTAATCAGATCCGAGTTCACATGCAAGATTGAAAGAATATGTATAAGTTAGGGTAGATGAAAACTACTTTTGATATATCTTGTTAATCAAATACTTTAGAATTTATCAGCTTTGCTACTATGAATCGTGACAATTTATGAACCAAAATTTGAAAACCTTTTTCTTAGAACTGTAAACTATTGAAAGGAAATCATCAAGATATCGGACAATCCCTGTGGAGACGATAACAAAAACTCCCTATTCTACATCTTAACAGAGACACACAAGGTTCTCAACTGCCAAGAACTAGAGACATAACTGCTACTCAAGTATTAACATTAGAAAGGCCAAGTAAGTTGGGTGTTAGGAGACCATCAACACCTTTTGTTCCTTCTGGACCTACTACAAGACTAAGTGCTGCCAATAATGTGATTGGACCAACTACAAGGAGGACAACTCCAACTAAGAGGACCACACCCAAGAAAAACTTAGATCTATTTAAGATGTCATTTTGAATTGCTTTCGTTTTGTGTAATGCTTATGTATGTTATTTTGGAACCACTTACTATCATTTTGTGTTATGCACTTATGCTTATGTTTGTCATTTTGAATTGCTGTCATTTTATATAATGGATATGGATGTGATTTTGAACAAGTTTATATGTTATTGACAATTATGTGTTATGTTGAAATTCTGTTAAAGACAAGTTTATATGTTATGACAATTATGTGTTATGTTGAACAAATAGAATGTGGTTTCAAACTTAAAAAACCAAAACTGTATAAAAAACCCAGAGAAATGTTACAATGATACAAACCAAAGCATTTCACTACAACAAAAAAAACCAGAACTACTACAAGGTTCAACTAATTTGGAATACAAACTTAAACATTTCATATCATCATGAAAAAAATCAGAACTACTGTAACTACAATAACAAACATCATCCAACAAATTTTCCACTTTAAAATCTTGTTCATCTCATTTTGAAACTGATCCATCTCCTTCCTTAATTCTTCATTTGTCAACCTAACTTTTTCAATCTCCATTGTTGCATCATCCAATTTCTTTGATAACTTTTCCAATCTAGCCATTATAAATTGTCCTTTATCATCTTGAGCTTCATCATAGAACCATTCAAAATACCCACACCCAGGTTGCATTGTTCCCTGCAATATACAATTGATTATTCAAAATAAACTCCTTGTACATATGACATACATACCTTAAAATGAGAACAACCCCAAAAATATTTTCCATAGCTCTTTGTCGTTGTAAACCTACGAAGAATAACCGTGTCTCTACAATGACAACTCAGTTTTCATGGAAGATTCGAGCTCGTGAGCACACTAGAGTTCAGACTTTCATGACTGTTCTGTTTCATGGATGATGAAGCATAACCCGATTTCATGGAGGATGAATCCTAATTTTTAATTTTTGGGAATCAAAATCAAATTAAGATGACAAAACCCTATGAAGAAAAATGAAGGAAAGGAAAAGAAAGGAAAACGCAGATGGTGGTGAAATAGATAAAAGAATAAGAAGAAGACAATCCATGTCATCTGCCACGTCTACAGCCCCTAACGTCCGTTTGGAGTAAATTGACGGAAATGACTCATCTGCTCCGTTTTAAACAATTAAGGGATCAATTTGAATATTTTAAAAATTAAGGGATCAAAATGGACCCCGAGTTAAAGTTAAGAGACAAAAAAGAGTATTTTGCCAATTTTTTAAAAGTTATTCTTTAAATTTTTTTTAAAAGACTAAAAATAAAATATACTTCCTCTATTTCACATTATAAACAAATTTTACTTTTTAGATATATTGAATAATTAATGTATTTGGTATATGTATAGTCCAAATACATTAATTATTCAATGTATCTAAAAAATAAAATTTGTTTATAATATAAAACGGACGGAGTAAACATTAGGAGAACGATAAATAATCCTACAAACTTTATATTATGACTCTGTTTGACACGACCATTTTTGAGCTTATAGCTTATGGCGTATAAGCTCACATGACAATAAAAAACCAGTTTGATAACTATCTTTTCATCTCGAGCTTATACCTTATTTTACTAGTTTATGACTTATTTTTCAGACGCTATTTTAAATAGCGTTTTAACTTATAACTTATAGCTTATCATTTTTTCTTCCATTTTTGTCTTTATTATTTTAACTAAAATCAACTACTACTCTTTATAATTTATTTTAATTTAAATAAATCAATTATATATTAAATGTATTTTATGTTATTTTAATTTATCATTTAATTGAACCGCTAATTTTATCAAACATTTCAATTAGTTTATTAACTATAAATCATCCACCATAAACTATAAATTATAAACTATCAATCATCAGCCATCAGTCATAAATTATAAACTATCAATTAACTTATTAACCAACTGCTATTTTTATCTTATATTTTTTGTATTAAAATACCATAATTATTGACCGTTTTTATTGTTTGAATGAAGAAAAAAAAAGAAAAAGTTACTTTAAATACAAAAGACAACAAAAGCAAAAAAAAAAAACAAAATTTACCAAAAAAAGTGAAAAAGAAGAAAGCAATTCTCATGACTTTTTATCCTGACATAAAAAATGTCATGACCAAATGCTTTGACAAATTAAAAGAAACAAATATTTTTTTATTAAAAATAAAAAATAAAAAATAAAAAATAAAAGAAACACAAAAAATAGATAATAAAAATATATTTCATTAAACAACTCATTTGATAATTGTACAACTACAAACAACTACACTTAGACGAATATGAATCTCTATTATTTCCATTTATTCACCCTATTACAAATGTGGGAGTTCAAATATCATTTTTCATTCATTGATTTATTATTATCAACTATAAAAAAATATTAAAAAAAATGAAAAATAGGAAAACAACTTTTGTCTACTATTGACAGCAAAAATATGGAGAAGGAGACGGGTAACCTTCAATTTTCATCTTACTTGTCTTTTTCTCTGAAATTCTAAATGCAAAGAAATAAAATAAAAAAGTTAAAAAATAGAAAAATAAACAAATAATAAAAAAAGAAAATGGAAAAAACAACTCTCCTATAATCAAACAGAAGCATTATTTTTGTTGTCATTCTTGTTCTTGTTATTCACTTTCTCTCTCCTCTTTCTCTCTCTTCATACCAAACCAGACCCACTTCCTCCGTTCATCTCCATACATTGTGATTTGCGAAACTACTTTTGTCTGTTCCTCTTTGATCCAGCACACCAAAAAAATTTCATTTTTTTGTCTCTCCTTTTTTTTGCCCTTTCTAATTTTTGGCCTTAAGTATTCTAACATGATTGATTTGGGTTTTGGGGGTGAAGGAATGTAGTTGGAGAAGGTGATTCTTTTTGAATAAATAAATCCTCAACCATGAGGTTGTTTCAAATTTTATAAATTTGATTCATTTTTATTCTTATTAATATTATTATTACCCCCAATTTTTCTTTTTTGAATTTAAATTGATTACTAGATTGTGAAAAATCTTGTTGTGGAGATTCAATTTGGTCCTTTTTCCTTCCTTTGTTTGGATTTTTCCACAATCAAGTGCTTAAATTTGAAGGTGATTTTATCATGGATCATGTGATTGGTGGGAAGTTTAAACTAGGAAGGAAAATTGGGAGTGGCTCTTTTGGAGAGCTCTATTTAGGTTTGTGAATCTTTATTCCCTTTATTGTTTGCTACATTATATTGTAATTGTTTTGTTACTATTAACATGTGCATTTTATTTTTCTTATATCAGCACTTAATATACAAAGTGGAGAGGAGGTGGCTGTCAAGCTGGTATGTGAAATTCTCTTCAAGCTTTTCTCTCTTTTTTATTGTTGAATTTCTTCATGATTTTGTTGAGTTTTTTTTTGAATTTTTCTTTCTGGTGGTTCTGGATGTATTTATAGGATATTGTTATCTTAACTATTTAGGTTAATAGCAATGCATGAAATTAGGTATGATTTCGTTTATCGCCGGCACAAATAGAAAAAGAAATGTCTTGAGATGTAAATTAAATTTTTGAAACTTTTGGAGAATAGGTGAATGATTAGTTCTTGAGGCATAGAAGATATGAATAAGTTATCTTTATGGATTGAAGTGATATATGAAATGGCACATTATGTTTTTCGTCACAGGTCTGTTTTGCAGCTGCTGGATGCTCATTTTGTTTCATAGTTTTAGGATATATTTTATGTTGCATTATTGATCGTGTTTTGCTGGTTTCATGAGAATTTTTTTTCGTTATTACCAGTTAGTTGTACTTCTAGTGATACGATATGTTTTCCAGTTTCTAATCGTCTTGGTGTTCTGCCAAAATAATTCAGGAATCTGTGAAGACCAGGCATCCACAGCTTCACTATGAGTCAAAATTGTATATGCTTCTTCAAGGAGGAAGTAAGTTTGCATCCCTAGAAGATTCATGTGGAAAATGTTTCGGAATCATTAAAAAATATGCACATTTGTCTTTGTTTTCTTGATCCTAGAGTAAAACGTGATTAGTGCAATGGATCTTCTTTAAATACTGAAATCATGAACATTCCTAAGCAAAAATGTAAAATGAAAGATGTTATTTAACTACGTATTTGTTTTCTGGCGAGTAAATATGATTTTCTTTTTTCCCTTTATGAAGCGGGTATTCCCCATCTCAAATGGTTTGGTGTTGAGGGAGAGTACAATGTCATGGTTATCGATCTTCTTGGACCAAGTCTGGAAGACTTATTCAATTATTGTAACCGGAAATTTACATTGAAATCAGTGTTGATGCTTGCTGATCAATTAGTAAGTTTGTTTGTCAAGTTGGTGACTATTATTATGAAACAAGGTTTTTTAAAAAGTGATACTAATGGTTATTTGATTGTACTTTTGTTTGTTTTTTCAGATTAATAGAGTTGAATACATGCATTCACGAGGCTTTCTTCACCGCGACATAAAGCCAGACAATTTTCTGATGGGCCTCGGACGTAAAGCAAATCAAGTATGTTATTATTGAAGTTTTCTTTCTTGTTTTTATTTTATTTTATTTAATTATTCCCTTGTCTATCTTTTGATATGTGTTGTTGTTTTAAAGATTTTGGTTGTTATTTATTTTTTTGTCTTTGATATAATTCACTGATACATTATGCTCTTCATCTCATTTCAGGTGTACGCTATTGACTACGGCCTTGCGAAAAAATATAGGGATCTTCAGACTCACAGGCACATACCATACAGGTTGGTTTTGTTCTCATTATTTCAGAAGGGTGCAATATTTAGTTAAGCTAATAACTAAATATGCATTTGCATAACTTTAATACGCTATTATGTCATTTTTCTAGTGGAAATCATTACTTAAATGTATATCATATTAGTATATTTTAACAGTAACAATATCAAACTTGGCCCCAACAATTCCCATTGAATTAATATATGTAAGTGATATTTTCCTTATTTGCATAGGGAAAACAAGAACCTTACCGGCACAGCACGCTATGCAAGTGTCAACACTCATCTTGGAATCGGTTAGTAATATTTTATGCTGGTTTATTCCTTTCGCACTTAGAAACATTAGTTCGAAATGAATTATTATTAGACTATTAGAATAAAATGTGTTTTCTACATACTAATTGTGTGTGATTGTGCTGGCAGAACAAAGCAGAAGGGATGATCTGGAATCTCTTGGTTATGTGCTCATGTATTTCTTAAGAGGAAGGTTGGTTAATTGATAAGTAAAAAGGTTTAATGTTGTTACAACTTTATTCACAGTATGATCATTCTTTCTAACATACTCTTTCTTCAGTCTTCCCTGGCAGGGACTGAAGGCTGGAAACAAAAAACAAAAATACGATAAAATCAGTGAGACAAAGGTGTCAACTCCGATAGAGGTACGTTTTTCGTAAAATTTTCCTCTTCGTTTTCCCTTCTGTCTTGTTTCTGATAGAATCTTAATTTTATTGATATTCTTGAATTATGCGCTTTTATAAAAATAGGTGCTGTGTAAAGCATATCCCTCTGAGTTTGTATCATACTTCCACTATTGCCGATCATTGAGGTTTGAAGACAAGCCAGATTATTCATATTTAAAGAGACTTTTCAGAGATCTATTTATTCGAGAAGGTAAGTTTTTGCCTCAAATATTCAATATGGAAAAGTATTCAGTTTATTTTGCTGGAAACTTAGCGTGCTTAGTAGCTGTGAACTAATAATGTGGACATTGTTTTTGCAGGATATCAATTTGACTATGTTTTTGACTGGACTGTATTGAAATATCCACAGATCGGTAGCAGCTCTAGAGGACGGGTTAGTATTTTATATATTTCTTGTTTGGATTTTTCCGTTTATTGTTTGTTGCTTACTGTAGTTGTTGTAACGACAGCACGGCAATGGCAAGGCAGCTATGCAAGCAGCTACACCTGCACACAGACCAGAAAAGATGCCAGGTCCGTTTTCTTTCAGCTGAATAAGAATGAAATTTAGTATAGTCATATTTAGCATCACTCATCAATAACAGAACTAATATACTGCTCTCGAATTCTGTGTTATATACTATTTGCTTGTGCAATTTGTTTCAGTTGGGAGAGAGATTCGAGAGAAGTTATCTGGGGCTGCTGAAGCATTCAACCATAGGAACCGCCCAAGTTCTACTCCTCATCATCATCACGGTGAACATGTCAGACATAGGACTTTTGACGAGGCAGCAATGTATAAGGAGATGGTAATATTGTTTTTTCAACAATAAGAATATATAAATCATCATGTGAAGTTTTCAAATAAGAATATTGCTTCATGTCTGGTTAAACAATTGTCGCTAATAAATATGTTCTGTCAAATCTAACAGACTTATTTTCTGAATATGTAGTTGAGTCTTGAGTGTAACTATGTATTTGTCTATTGTTATATTATTCTCACGTTTAACATTATCTTGTATTTACAGCACTATGCCCAACAGAATACAACTCGATACGGCAGCAATTCAAGAAGAGCAATGGTACCATCATCAAACAGGACGAATTCCTCAGGCGACCATACTGGCAGGTTGGCCACAAATGGTGGGGGCCGTCCATCTGCCGCACATAGAGTTCAACCTGTTTATGAGTCCAAACAAGCAGCTTTTGCGCGCAATGGATCTTTGAGAGGCCACCGTGATGATCCTCTGAGGAACTTTGAACTCCTTGCAATCAGGAAGTAATCTCAAAGTTCTCATTTTGTTGTCATTTCTAAATTTCACCTGAGATTTCAAGAAGCCTTATGGAGGTCATGGATAATACTGAATTACCTAAGAGGTCACAATGGCATGACCTCTTCATATCACTTCTGGATCCCCCCAGATTGCTTCAGAAGATTTCTCAGCAACTGTAATGTGTTCTTATAACATGTCGAAGATGTAATTCAAAGAAAAGATTCTTTTAATATAAATAAGTATTGTACTGGATCAAAGTTTTGTGATAACATTTTTTTTTACCATGAATCAAATTTAACAAGGCTAATGTGCTGAATGATATGGTGATGTAGGATTATAAAACTGGAGATATCATTTTCATAACAATAAATGAATTAAAAAAAAAGCTGTGAAAACAAGCCCTTGAAATCTTGAACTGATTATTAGGTATATATAGCATCAAACTAAGGTTATTATGTGCAATCATTCTATGACTAGTGCAGTGTTTTTTTTTTTCATTCCCAAGTTTGGTCTCGAATCCACGCCACTAGATTGCCCTAGCCGAGCGCATAACAATTTAAACTGAAATAAATCAACAACTTCAAGAAGGATATACACATTGAATTTCTGAAATACACATTGAATTTCTGAAATTCCAACAAAACACAGACGTTCTGAAAATAACTATAGTTTACAACTGAGTTTGAAAACCAAAATCCTAGACAAAAGTTATGGATTTCTAAGAGCTGCCAAACGCTTCTCAATGTCATCAATTTCGGAGCTGCAATGTCATCAAATTCAAAGGTCAAACAAGCGACAGAGAACCAACAACTATAGAAGTTGCACAGAAGAAATCACTTGTCAGCTAAACAGAGATGTGAATTTGGAACTTCAAATGCATAAGTCCAAGTAAACTATTCACAACTTATATGATATATACCTGCTGACATTTTCGGTATTCTTTGTTTTGAGTCTCCCTTTTGGAGCTGCTGATAACTGCCAGTAGTTCAAATATAACAGAAATTAACATGAGCACAAAACATAAAGATTTATGACAGATTATAGAACTGCAAAGATTAATAATAACTTATTCCAACCTGTGAAGCAAGATCCACACCAATTTCATCGAGCACCTGCCAAAAAGAAAAGTAAATGAAATTTCCATCAATTCTTTTATGCAATTTAAAAAGTAAATGTTACCTCCATATGATCAAATCTTAACTTCTTCCCTTATAAATTTAGCTATAAGCCATTCAGAATTTTTAAAGTATTTTAAGGTGCATTTGATTTGGTAAAATAAAAACATCACTGCAATGTGAGAAAGTCCCTAGTACCTGATTTGTGAGATCTTCTGTCTCCTCTTCAGCTTCATCATCATCCAAGACATCATCTATGGCATCTGACATCATTTCAGTCTGCATAAATTACAGAGTCAGGACCACTAAAATCCGTGTCATTAGAAGTGGAAACACAAACAGCATTTCGAAATTTATGCCCACTTTGAAGTTTACAACATCTTACAGTTATGTCCATTTGCGCCGATTGTTTCTGGAACTCTTGAATAACTTTGGCTTGCTTTCTAGGTGCCATTTCCTGCAAATGATTTCTTTAAATTCAGCACAAAAGCAAAGAGTGAAAATATGACTTAAACAAAGAGTAATTTATGGACTCCGATAACCGTTTTATGTTGCCTTAGGTGAAAATTAGAAGAACAGCTAGTATCAATTTAGCATTTCTTTCTTCCCAATACAATATGTTTCCTTCATGAGCATTCATTGGAAACTTTGCAGTCTTAAAAAGCTAACAATAACCTATAAATACCAACTTTATCCCCTAAACCTCGACCTCGAACAAGCTTACACACATTTCCATGAATAAACACACTGTTAAAATTCGTTAATGGGCACAATAACATGTCAAAACCATAAAACCTTCATGAAAGCAAAAAAATTTTCTTTCTATCTTTTTCGGTATGGAGTGTATCCTAATAATATCTTGCTATCATCGCATGTCCAATACTAAAACCAGCAATGTATCACGTGTGGAGCCATGGATGTAAAATACCAATTCAAACACGTGATAAACCGTGCTACCTTATTCATCGCTTCCATTGCCTTACTAGCACCTTTCAAACCAACAGAAACAGAAGATTGAGCATACTGTGCCTGCATAACATAAGAGCAAAAATCAACCACCATGTCATAACCAAGTACCAAAACTAGAATCATAAGAACCACTATTCAAGCAATCTACCTGTGTGTGAGTTGCCATGCCTCTCATCTGAGCTCGACTACTTTGAAGATTAGCAATTTGTTGCCTAAGCCGGACTAACTGGCGCGCTAGAATTTTAGTTGCATCCTGCAAAAGGTGCATGATAACTGATAAGCAAGGAAAATACCAACTAAATTATCGTCATAGCTTATCAATTTTGGTCTTCCTACGGGAAGAAAACAACTAAGTGCAAGATAGATGAATGTTTATACCTCATTACCCGTCTTAGCAGTTCTCTTTATCTCAGCAACTAGCTTCTTTTCCTAATCATAAAATCCCCACAACACATCAAAAACGAGTAAATCAGTATTTCGGTACTCGAATTTATAAAAGCAATTTTCCCCTCAAATTTATGAAATATCAATTTAGCCCCTCAGTCGATATACATTTTTCTTAAACATCTATTCTGTTACACTATTGTAACAGAATTCTAACTAATTCTGTTACACTATATCGATCATACATTTATACTCTAATAATCAATACCAATGAAGGACTCATATATTGACTTCAATAGTTTTTGCTACATCAAAACAAACCTGGAACCTTTAACATTGTGGTGCTAAATTTTAAAAAAAAACTATTGAATGACACTGTTCAATTTAAGGGACTGAATTGCTATTTTACAAATTTAAAGGACTAAAACGGCCCACTTTAACAATTTCAAGGACTAGATTGCAGATATCTTTTTGGTAGGTAGACTAAGTGACAATAGTCACCAGAAACTCATAAACTCACACACAACTACGAGGTACCTGATTCAAACCTTGGACAAAATGTCCAGCCTAACAATATCGACATTTCTCATTTGAGTTATGCCTTACATATGATTTACTCGATTAAAAATTGAAACAAACGCATATAGATTAATATTAATAGCTATGAAGCACGGACACCAGAATATGACAGTGACATGATATACTGACATTTGTAATAACTCAAAAAGATTAATAAATAAATGAGATCACGAGACCTACAATGACACGAGACATAGTGGTTAATAGTAAAGTAAGTGATACCTCAAGTTGCAATCCTCTAATTTCCTTCTCTATACCTGTGGAATATATAGATATAGATATATGTGAAAATAACACTAATTGAGTAATGTGATGAAGTGAAAAGTGAGAAAATGACCTCTAGTGGCGTTTGCCATTTCACGTTTACTCTCACGAAGAACCTCTGCATGATCGAAGAAGAAGGGTTTGTTTTAATGAAATTAAGCGAAATTGAATGAATGATCGTAGAAAAAAAGACAAGACATGAGAAATTGAGTGATCAAATTAATGATGAGGAACCTTTTGGCTTGGGTTTTTTGGAGAAGATTTTCATCATCGTATTGGTTGTGTTCTTCAAAGTTCAACAATGTTGCAATTGGAATCACAACTCTTCACACTCTGTTGTAACCCCAATTCAACAAACTCTGTTGTTCTATGCGAGTGTGTGATGCTTATGATTATGTTTAATTGTAACTATTTTAGCTTTATTCACATTTATTTAAGGCTTTAAAATAATTCTAAAATTTTATAACAATATTATTAATATCTTTTAGTAACACTTTAAAAATATTTGGAGACTAAATATAAAATAGAAAAAACTTAGGCTTTATTTATTTATTTATAAATCTTCAATGTGTCACGTGTCATAATAAAAAACTTTTAAAATTTACAAGTCCGATCTATTTAAATAAATATGAATAATTTTATTATTATTGTATTATATTTTTGTATTTTAAATTAAAATAAAAAAATAAAACTTAGTTATTTAGAAGAACATGTAAAAATAAGATGAAAAAACTTTATTAACAATGTCATAAGTTGTTTTTATATTTTTTTTCAAATAAATAGTATTACAAAATTTATGTTACTAGGTAAACTTTAATAGGTTGAATTGCTTATTTTCACATATTCAAATGAAATAGGCATTTAAGTAGGTTAGTATGCCAATCAAGCCTTCGAAAAGGTCGAACTCATGCCTAAAATTAAACCTATAATAGGCTACGAGTCAAACTTAAATTTTAAACTTTTTAGCAGGGCAAACCCAGACTTGACCAAGTCCAGCTCGACCTAGCATATTCCCACCCTCTGTTACACTTAAATTTAATAATAATAATGGAATTACAACCATGGGGTCATTGTCATGTGGACGAATATCTGCTGCATCCATCTCGGTGAAGGTGATCTCATGTTCCATGGCTTCTTTCTCGCTAGAGTTAGGGCTCGTGGGCAATCCCTCAATGGTTAGAATTTGACATGCGTATCTTCTGCAAGTAGAACTAACCTCTCAGCCTCCGGTGAGTCCTACTGCTACACTATTAAGGGTGTGGGCACATTGTAGTGGTCAGTTATTTGTTTGTCGCTAAAGAAGGTTGATATAGTCTTAGGGATGGATTGACTCTCTGCTAATTAAGTGTTTAATGGTTGTGAGGAGAAGTTAAACATCATTTCGTCCAAGGAAGCTACTCTGAAGGATGTACTGACTACTATTTTGGAAGGTACGGTTGGCATGATTAATTTCTTATTTGAGAAGGAAAAGTCTGTTCTTTTGGTTCTCATGAAGGCAAGTAACGACTTGGAGGTTTTCCTCGAGGATGTCACTTCTCTCCCTCCGGAGAGGGAAGTGGCTATTCTCTATTGACTTGGTACTGGGAACGGCTCATATATTCGTTTCTCCGTATCAGATGACACCGCTTGAGTTAAGAAAGTTGAAGGAACAATTTGAAGAGTTATTGGCTAAGCATTTTGTTCGACTTAGTGTTTCACCCTGGGGAGCTCCAGTATTGCTAGTAAAGAAGAAGGATGGAGGAATGCAGTTGTGTATGGATTACCTCTAGTTGAATAAAGTCACCATCAAGAACAAGTACCCCTTACCCAGGATAGAAGACCTGTTAGAACAGTTGAAAGGAGCCTGTGTGTTCTCGAATATTAATTTACGGTAGTTATCATCAAATCTGTGTGAAGTGTTCAGACGTACCAAATACCACATTTAAAACCCGTTATGACCATTATGAGTTTCTTGTAATGCCTTTCGGTGTAATGAATGCTCCAGCTGTTTTCATGGATTACATGAATCAGATATTTCAGCCTTACTTGGACCAATTTGTAGTGATCTTTATTGATGATATTCTTATTTATTCTCGTACTCCTAAAGAGCATGGAGAATATTTAAGGATTGTTTTATCGATCTTGCAAGAGAGACAACATTTTGCCAAATTAAGCAAGTGTGAGTTTTGGATGACGGAAGTTAGATTTATTGGTCATGTTATATCCCAAGGAGGTGTAGTAGTAGATCAATCGAAGGTTGAAGCAGTAATTAATTGGGAAAGACCGAAGAATGATTTAGAAGTCAGAAGTTTCTTAGGATTGACAGGTTACTGTAGAAGGTTCATCAAAGGCTTTTCTCAGTTGGCTTTACCAATGACTAGACTTACCTGGAAGGAGTTTCCTTATAGTTGAGATTTATGCCGTGAGCAAAGTTTTATGAGTTTGAAGGAACGGTTGACGACTGCTCTTGTTTTGATTATTCCTAATCCTAAAAAGCCATATGAAGTATTTTGTGATGCTTCCAAGAAGAGATTAGGAGGTGTGTTAATGCAGGATGGATATGTTGTAGCTTATGCTTCTTGTCAATTGAAGGTTCATGAAGAGAATTATCCAACTGATGATTTGGAGTTAGCGAATGTGGTTTTTACACTTAAAGTGTGGCACCATTACTTGTATGGAGTGCTTTTTGTGATGTTCAGTGACCATAAGAGTTTAAAATATTTGTTTAATCAAAAGGAGTTGAATATGCGTCAAATGAGGTGGATCGAGTATTAAAAGGACTTTGACTTTGAAATGAAGTATCATCCAGGTAAAGCGAATAAGGTGGCATATACGTTAAGTCGGAAGGAAGTACATAAAGTTAAACTGATGATGTGTAAGTATGCATTGTTGGAAAAGTTTTGAGATCTAAATCTTCAATTTGTTTTGACTCCAGATGTTGTGATAATGTGAAACTTGAGAAATGAAATCCAACAAGGGCAAGTGCTAGAAGCAAAGGTACAAGAGATGTTGGTTCAACCGGGTTTCACACGAGGCATAAATGAAGTTATTCTATTTAATTGGAGGATATGTGTTCCAGATGATATTGTGCTAAAAAGGAAGATTTTGGAAGAAGCACATAAATGTACTTTTACTATACATCCTGGTTCCTCGAATATGTATCAATATTTAAAAATGGACTATTGGTGGTTCGGGATGAAAAGAGATATTGTGGTGTATCTGTCGGAATGTGCAGCGTGTCAACAAGTGAAGATCGAACACCAAAGACCGAGTGGTTTGTTACAACCGTTAGAAATTCCAGTGTGGAAACATGATAGTATTTCAATAGACTTTTTTCGCACCCTAATTTTTGACCATAAGATCCCACCTCTTTTTGCGCGTTTTCTATTGTTATTTAACTTTATTTTAATATTTATGTTTTTTAAGGCTAACCAATTTGTGCGTATGCAGTCATTTTAAGTGGACCATCATTCTTTCTCACAATTTCAAAGACAGGGTCATCTAGGCTTGATTCGGATTGAGTCTGGAGTTTTTGTCGGTATCCCTTGAAAGCTTCGATACGTACTCATGAAGAGAAATGGATTTTCTTTGGGGACATGCCTAGTCATTTAGGCCTAGTTTTTTGGTTTTGTGGCAAGAAGAATTTCATGTGAAATCTCTCAGGACACGGTTTAGGGCAAAGTCATTTTGGGGAACATTTGAGGTTTATCTTTGAGATTTCGAAATTTACAAGACACAAGAAACGTTGTCACGACAGCATGCTAAATATATCTTCTTTACATCCACACTTCAAGAGAAGTTTTGGAAGATTCTTTTGAAAGCGAAGGTTTGGAAGAATTTTATGCCACACTAAGATTATAAGTTTGAAGTCGTAATACGAAGTTCTTGGATTATTGTGGATACAAGTTTCAAATAATAAACTCTTATTCATTTACTTCAAGCTAGTGAGGTTACATAACTTAACAATTCATGTTTCAAAAAGGACATACAATTTGAAGTTCAGTTCCTGATGGGCTAAAGACGTGTCTGCTTAATGCGTCTAGCGGTATCTTACTGCAAGTGCACAGCCTATCGAAGTAATATTTAAGATTATCGATCCACAGGGATTCTATCGTTACGTAGTGCTAGATGAACTTCTAGTTTAGCTAAGGCGAATAGTTGTCACGATTGTTGTTGGTTTTCTAAGACTATTGAAGGCGGAATAAAATCTAAGTTTTTAATAAAATAATACTAAAACGGTCGGTATGTAATTATACTAACTTAGGTGGGTCAATCTAACCTAGGCTTATAAAGATGTTCACTTAATCTATTCGGTAGAGATTACTAGTTTGAATACCCTCAACTCACACTCTCGTGGTCTTGAATCAGATCTTATCCCTAAAGCCCTATGCCTGCTCTCGCTAGCCCATAAGTGTTTAGAGATAATTTTTGGAAACTAAATAATTCTAATTTATCTTAAAGCGCTCTCGCTGTATTTAATTTAAATGCCTAACTTTAGCTATCTGGTTAAAATCTCACACTCTCGTGGTCTTGACCCAACCTAATACCCTTTTCTTACTCTCGTAACGAAAAGGTCGAATTCAATTAAAAAGCATCAGCCAGAATGTTAAGCGATTAATTATTTTAGCCCACGGTTATATTTTACCGGTTAAGTTAGTTATAACTACATACCGCCATAAGGTATTTAGCTACTCATCGAGGTTAAATCAGACTCAGAGTTAATTATTGACTTACTAATGGCAGAAAAATAAATAGACATTATAAATAAATTAAATTGCAATAACTGAAAAACCTGATTAACAAATATCTGAGTAGACTCCTTCTTCCACAGACCGGAAGGTTTGGAGTAGGCGGAAATAAAAATTGAAACGAATGCTGAAGGCTGGAAACAAACAAAAGTATAACAATTCCCTAATGTTGGAAATTGTTACACGGTTGGTTTGGATACAAATAAAATAAGACAGGAAATAAAATGCTGGAATAATAATTCTGATGGTAAGGTAATTCGGCAGAGCTTCCGCAGGAAATTTGGATACTGAAGTCTGTCCTTGAATCCTCCTGAGCTGGTCCTATTTATAGAGCTTCCAATGGGCTGGTCCTTGGTCTTTTGCTTCTTGGGCTTTGCTGAAGTGGTTGAGAAAATGTTGGAAAGTGGCAGCAGAAAATGGGAGAAGTCTCCCTCACGTGCTGCCTTGAGGAGAATTACCAGGAGGAGTGGGCATCACTGGTGGCTTGACGTAGTCTGAGTCAAAATTCAAGTTATATCCTTGTCACGGGCGTGACAAGGTCTTCACGCTCGTTGTTTGATGATTTCAAGTGTCACGGTCGTGACTACTTCCTCACGGTCGTGATGGCCCAAAGTAAGGTGTCACGGTCGTGACACCCTTGTAACGACCGTGGCCGTAACAAATTATGCAGAGTTTATGCAGGCTTCTGTCTTGCTTCATTTCTTGTGGTTTCTTTGTTCTTTTCTTCTTAATTCATGATTTGGCCTCACATATCGATGTACCTGCAAAATAGTAAGAAAAACTCGAGGAATCGAGCGTTAAAACGGTGAATGCGCGGTAAAAGTCAATGAAATCTAGCGATATAACCGATGCGTTTTCTCGTCATCAAACTTCCCCAAACTTAAACCTTTGCTTGTCCTCAAGCAAATAGTCGGTTGAAAATCGGCGGACAAGATTTTATTCGCGCATACTCATAGCAAACCGTCCGGTGGGTCGTTTCGTCGGATAGTCCGGTACTTTGATAGAACACTACCGATACACTAATGACATAAGCAACAGGCTATGTCGTCGACTTCCCGTCAAGCGAAACAATCGGCAATCACATTGCGATTTCACCTAGAGTTTTTCGATCTTATTTCACCCGGTTCGTTCTAGCGCAGTCACATTAAGCCCTTTGCCTTCGCACGCACGTAGTGGAGTAGCCGGTTAGCGATTTTGATCCTTTTTTACCACGGGGTCTGGTACATGAGTGTGGTAACCCCTTCATGTTTTATCCGATGCGGAGGTTGTGGGGGATCGAGCCGTAGCACGCCCTACCGAGTTCAGAACCAGTACCTCTGAACCAACCCGAAACGGAGTCCTTCTCATATTTCTCGTTTCTTATCTGCGACCGTGTACTTTGGTGCAATTTCTTTTCATTTTGCATTGAGATACGAAGGATCATTATTGATTAGGCATCAAACGCTTATATTCATCGGCTCCCCACGTGGTTTGTGTTCAGACGGTGCTGACTGCTAGTATAAACTACTGGGGGTTACTTTTGAACTGAAACTAAAGGTGCACTCGCAATGGTGATCGGGATGGAATTTCTTAAGCAGGGGGTCGAGGATGTCAAGATTGTATTGGTCTTGTTTAATCGTTCCCGGCTTCGTAATTACGAACCATTCGGTGGTAAGTCGGGTAATGCGAGTAATTTAAGGATTTTTCTAGTATGGCTTAATAATCGGGGAAAACTCGATATTAAAGAAAATAACGCACAGATTTGCTCATTTCATTGATTTTCTAAAAGGAATACAACAGAATTGAAAGTACATTGAAATGAAAAGTACCTCTCCCACACTATATCAGACATTGTCCTCAATGTTGTGATATAATAGCGGTATAAATACAGTACAAGACTAAAACTGAAAAACAACATAAAAGCAAACTACTGCTGCTGGTGATCGCGGGCTCGGCCTCTGGTGCGAGAGCGGCGTCTGGAGGGAGTCGCGTCGGGATCAGAGCCGGTGCCGGAGGTAGCAGTAATGCTGATGCGGAGCGCCTCGAGCTCGCCGAAAAGTTCTCCAAACCGCTCATTAGTGGCCGCATGGTTGGCAGCAATGGTGCCGAGCAGAGCGTCGTACTGTGCCTTCTGCTGACGCTCTAGTGCTGCGTTCATCAGGTTCTGCTGGTGGATCGCAAGTAGGACGTCCTCAAGTGTGGCAGCGGGAGCCGCCTGCTGTCGGGTGGAAGTCTCGGGGATGTCCTGGACATGCTCAGCGGCATCCATGGCGTCCTGCATCTCGTCCACTGGGGCGTCTGCTTGATCATCATGTACCGGGGCGTGATCCGCAGCAGCTGGTAAGGCAAAGAGCCAGTTGGCTCGGTTTGCCGGGTCGATGCGTGTGCGGGACGGCAGAGTGATATGGTGGAAAATGGTGCCATTGACAACAGGACTGTACCTGCCATCCTCTCGCTGCGCGATCAGGTGGGCGGACCGGCAGTAGCTCATGGTCAGGAAATCGGCGGCGAGGTGCGGCAGATCAGCGAGCGCGTCACCAAGCCCCAGCTGAATGGCGAGGGTGGTGACAATGCCTCCAATGAAGAACGGGGATGAGCCTCGGTGCGCGATGGCCTGGATGTGGTAGAGCATAAAGGGGGCAGCGTTGATTGGCTCGTCATGAAGGGCACAGTATAAAAACAGAAGCTCCTTTGAGTTGAGCTTGTGGTTGCTCTCTCTAGCAAAGATTGTGTTGCAGAGGACCCGGTGAAAGTAGCGGATAGCCGGGTTGTGGATGTGTGTGGCGTTGAGGCTCTGGAAGGTGGTCGCACGGGTGTTGGTAAGGTCGTGCCACAGTGTGAATGCTTGTTCACTGAAGTTATCGGGCACGCGACGGTGGGCTTCGGTGCCGTGCTCGAAACCTAACAGCTCGGCAATCCTGGTTTGTGTGAGGTTGAACTCCCGGCCAAGCAATCTGAATGTTACGATGCCGGTAAGCTGACTCTGAGAACCATGAGAGGTGATGTAGCTGTAAGAGCTGAGGAACTCCAGCGTCAGAAGTTCGAAAGTAGGTTGTGGCTGACGACAGAGGTCCCACAGGCCGACCTTCTGCAATAGGCTTTGAACGCTGGACAGCATACCGAGTTCTTGCAGACAGTCGGTGGAAATGTATCGGGTGGGTTGCAGACCGCGGTTCTGGAAGCGGACGAAACGGTCTCGCTGGGTATCTCCGGCTTCTCCTTCTCTGAAAATGATGGAATCCATAACATGCAAATGTGAAGAGTGAGGGTGGAAGGATTTTTGTGTGGTTTTGGAGGAAGAGTGGTAGAATGAGGGAGGTTGGTGTTCGGGTTAAATACGGGACAGTGGAATTGAAATGGTTAATGGTAATGGTGGATTAATGGGGTAGTGGAGAGGTTTTGGCGGTTTGGGAATGAGTGGGGAGTGTGTTAGATAGGTTATGGATGGAGAAGAAGAGTGGACACGATGAGAAACAGTTCTGTTTCTCACGATCTCTGTAATAGAGATCGTCACGGTCGTGACTTAGGCGTAACGGTCGTGACACGCTAAATGAGCACGTCACGATCGTAAGTGGGGCGTGACGACCGTGAGGCTGTGTGGTGCTGAATAATTCCCAGAAAAGCACATTGTCTCACGTTATTTTTAAACTAATAGTAATTCATTTTATTTAGTAGCACTTATATGAACACACACCATAGTATATAGCATTTGCGACACAGTAGTATACGAGCCTAAGACAAAATAGTGCAGTCATACAGTATATGGTCACACAGTGTATAGAAAAGAAATAGAAAAATTATTTAAGCTGCTAAAATGAAGAATCAATTGAAATAAAAAGTGCATGGCATAAAGAAAAACTGAAATTACATAAACTCAAATTATGTTATGAAATCGTTGCGAAAGATAAATTTAACTGGAAATGAAAATAATGATAAAAAATAATGAGAAAAGAATTAATAAACTAAATCACTGATAGCCGGTTCAAAGGCGTTTCTTCAGGTCTTCGATGGCGGAGTCCAGATGATAGAATTGTTCGCAGGCCATGTCAGTCAATCCCACGATGTCCAATCGCATACTCTTAATGTCTTCTCTGAATAGATTAATGTCAGCCTGATAGGCATTGAGAGTGTGCATGATGTTCTGCAAGTTGTTAGCGTACTCTCCGTGATTCGCTCCAGGGGTTTTATGAACTTTGTCAGTTGGGTCAATGTCATGGTATCCAGGAGGTGTCTCGGGGTCAGTTTCAACAGCGGTCATGATATCATCTGTTATCTTGTGAGACTGAGGTGTTTCAGGAGTGGCTGGATAATCAGGTGGGTTTAACTCATAAAGCCAATTATCCTTATTATGAACACTTACTTTTGCATGATTGGGCAATGTGAACAGGGTGACTACTGTGTTCCGGATCAGGTACTCAAAAGGTGGGCGTCCTAAATTCCTTATGATATGTCTATTGAAGCAGAATTTAAGATTCATCAGGCGTACGGTTCCCAGACGGGTGCACCTGTCCAGTTGGTACCTAAGTCCTAAGGCGTCAGCAATCATGGTTACAAGACCTCCTACCACTATAGGTAATTCAGGTTCATCTTGGATGCGGGTGAAGGTTTGCATCATGAAAGGGACACCATTAACACACTGTCCAGTATTGAAACATGACATAATAAATAATTCATCCTTAGAGACTCCGGTAATGTTTTCTTCTTTTCCAAAGAAGGTATGGGCGAGGAATTTGTGGAAGTAACGTAGAGCAGGGTTATGGATCTCATCATTGTTCATGTCATTTGGTTCAGGGTGGTAGTTTCCGGTCAGAGTCCCCCAAAAGAAATCTAGCTCCACATCCATCAATTCTACCTGTGTGGTAGTGAAGGCAAAAGGTCCACTAGGGAATCCTAACAGGTCAGCTAGTTCTTTATGGTTAAAGTCGTATTCTATTCCGAATAGGCGGAAACTAATGAATCCTTTCCTAGAACCAAAACCGCACTCAGGTAGGTAAAGTAAGGAACTAAGGAACTCAAGGGTGAGCTCACGGTAAGTCGCAAACTTGTGTTGGATCATTGCATTCTCCCATCCGAGTCGGTTGAACAGGTATATCATGCTATCATGTATACCTAAGGTTTCCATAGTCTTTTCATTTGGGTACAGGGTCAAATCCATTTGCCTCTGTGATAACTCTTCGAACTTTATTCTTTGGTTCCTACCTCTAAATTGGGTTTCCATATAGTTAATAGGTTGGTTAGCCATAGTCAGTGTAAATACGGTGGAAACAATTCAGTGGAAAAGACTTTAGAAAATCTGTAAAAAGTGATTTAGGATAAAAATAAGAAAATGAAATGCCAGAATGTAACGGCTCTAATAGTAATGTAAAATAAAACTAACAAAACAATTTAAACAAATAGTAGTAACGATAATTAAGAAATGCTCAAAAAGAAAAGAATAGTTTAAAATAGGTAAATAAGTGAATGGGTTGCCTCCCACTAAGCGCTGTTTTTATTGTCAAAAGCCTGACGTACGCTGAGGTTTAGACTAATCAGGGGAATTAGCGGACAATTTCAAAAGTTTTAGATCATTCGTATAGTCTCTATTTTCAA
Organism: Lathyrus sativus; assembly: GCA_963859935.3. Lineage (NCBI taxonomy): Eukaryota > Viridiplantae > Streptophyta > Magnoliopsida > Fabales > Fabaceae > Lathyrus > Lathyrus sativus. The sequence continues at coordinate 466,911,348 of OZ012740.1, forward strand.
CTTTATGATAATGTTTTAGGCGCTGTCCGTTTACAATGAATGGTTCATTGTTCCTACCCATGATTTCTATTGCTCCACTTGGGAATACTTTAGTTATATCAAAGGGTCCTGACCATCTAGACTTTAATTTTCCAGGAAAGAGCCTAAGTCTTGAATTAAAGAGGAGTACAACGTCTCCCACACTGAATTCTTTCTTAGATAGGCGTTTATCATGCCATCGCTTGATTCTTTCCTTATATAGCTTAGCATTTTCATATGCATCTAACCTTAATTCTTCTAATTCGTTAATGTCTAGGATTCGCTTTTCTCCTGCAGCGTTATAGTTCATATTGAGAGTTCTGATCGCCCAATAAGCCTTGTGTTCTAGTTCTACTGGGAGGTGACAAGATTTTCCATAAACTAGTTTGAAAGGTGTAGTACCTATGGGAGTCTAGTAAGCGGTCCTATAAGCCCATAGAGCTTCATTAAGTTTAGATGACCAATCTTTCCGAGATATGGCGACAGTCTTTTCTAAGATTTGTTTTATCTCTCGGTTTGAGACTTCGACCTGTCCACTTGTTTGTGGGTGATATGGTGTAGCCACACGGTGCCTCACTCCATACTTAGATAGTAATTTGTCAAAAATTTTTGAAATGAAGTGTGAGCCACCGTCGCTTATGACGAGTCGAGGTACACCAAATCTGGGAAAGATTATGTTTTTGAAAAGCTTTATTACTACTCGTGCATCGTTTGTAGGAGAAGCTATGGCTTCAATCCATTTCGAGACATAATCAACAGCTACGAGTATGTAATTATTACCGAAAGATGATGGGAATGGTCCCATGAAATCTATTCCCCAGACGTCGAAGATTTCTACTTCCAAAATTCCCTTTTGGGGCATTTCATCTCTTCTTGAAATATTGCTGGTGCGTTGACACCGATCGCAACTTATAACAGCGATGTGGACATCCTTCCATAGATTAGGCCAGTATAAGCCGGCTTGCAAGATTTTTGCACAGGTCTTGGAAGTGCTCGCATGTCCACCATAAGGAGATGAATGACATTGGGCAATGACATCTTCTATTTCTTCTTCGGGAATACATCGGCGAAAGATTCCATCTGGTCCTCGTTTGAACAATAATGGTTCATCCCAATAGTACTGTTTTAGGTTATGAAAGAACTTCTTTTTCTGCTGATAGGTTAGATCGGGTGGAAGGGCTCCTGCGGCTAGGTAATTGACAATGTCAGCGTACCATGGCAGTCCTACAGTTGTCTGTATTATTTCCACGGGTTCTGGTTCATTTATATCTAACTGCGCTAGGTCACTTCCTATTTGTGCTATCAGCTGTTCATACGGAAAGTCATCGTTAATCGGCACTTGTTCGGGTTTAATACCTTCTATTCTAGATAAATGGTCCGCTACGACGTTTTCAGTACCTTTTTTGTCTTTTATTTCTAGATCAAACTCTTGTAAGAGTAAAATCCATCTTAAGAGTCTTGGCTTAGCATCCTTCTTAGTTAATAGATATCGGATAGCAGCGTGGTCTGTGTAAATGATTATTTTCGCTCCAACTAGGTAAGAGCGGAATTTGTCAAGCGCAAAGACAACTGCTAGCAATTCTTTTTCTGTAGTGGCGTAGTTCATCTGGGCAGAATCCAAGGTTCTACTCGCATAGTAAATCGCATGGAGTTTCTTTTCTTTTCTCTGACCCAGGACTGCGCCCACAGCATAGTCACTCGCATCGCACATGATTTCAAAAGGTAATCTCCAGTCAGGGGGTTGCATGATTGGTGCGGTGATGAGGGCTGTTTTTAGAGTTTCGAATGTCTTAAGACAATCTTCATTGAATATGAACTCAGCGTCTTTCATCAATAAACCAGTAAGAGGTTTAGTAATTTTCGAGAAATCTTTGATGAATCGTCGGTAAAAACCGGCGTGTCCTAAAAAGCTTCGTATTTCTCGAACGGTTTTAGGAGGTTGAAGGTCCTTTATTACTTCAATCTTAGCTTTATCGACTTCAATTCCCTTATCTGATATTACATGACCTAATACTATTCCTTCGTTGACCATAAAATGACATTTCTCCCAGTTAAGCACGAGATTCACTTTTACACATCTTTCTAACACCATTTCTAAGTTTGATAGACATCCTTCAAAACTTTGCCCGCATACAGAGAAGTCGTCCATGAACACTTCCATGATGTTGTCTATAAAATCTGCGAAGATTGACATCATACATCTTTGAAAGGTTGCAGGAGCGTTGCACAATCCAAAGGGCATTCGCCTATAAGCGAACGTTCCATAAGGACATGTGAATGTAGTCTTCTCTTGATCATTAGGATGGATAGGGATTTGGAAAAATCCTGAGTAACCATCAAGGTAACAGAAGTAAGAATGCTTGGCTAATCGTTCTAACATTTGATCTATGAAAGGTAGTGGGAAATGATCTTTTCGAGTGGCTTTGTTTAGTTTACGATAATCTATGCACACTCTATATCCCGTCACTACTCTTTGCGATATCGATTCGCCTTGAGCGTTTTTCACAACAGTGATACCTCCTTTCTTTGGCACTACATGTATTGGACTAACCCATTCACTATCAGAGATTGGGTATATTATCCCGGCGTCTAATAATTTCTTGACTTCTTCCTTTACTACAGTGCTAAGGGTTGGGTTAATTCTTCTCTGAGATTCTCTGGAGGTTCTGCAATCTTCTTCAAGCAGAATGCGATGCATGCAAACTGAAGGACATATTCCTTTGAGATCAGATATGTTATATCCTAATGCAGTTGGATATTTCTTCAAGACATCTAAAAGTTTCTTTGTTTCTATGGTTCCTAAACTGGAATTCACTATAACTGGTCTTTTACATTCAACGTCTAAGAATTCGTACCTTAGGTTTTTAGGTAAAGTTTTTAATCCTAATGTAGGTTTATCTTTACTTGGCATGGGATCCGGTGTAAGTGCTAAGCTTTCGCTCAGACTATTATCCTGATACGGTTTTTGCCAATTATCATCTTCGAAAATTGGAGGGATTTGAATTTTCATTATTTCAGAATAAGTGGTCTCCTCCAGTTCCATTTCTCTTACACATTCGTCAATTACGTCCATTAGATAGCATGTATCCTCTATAGCTGGTGATTGTAAGAATTGTGTTAAAACAAATTCAACTTTCTCTTCACCTACTTCAAAGGTTAGCTTTCCTCTTTTTATGTCTATTATGGCTCCGGCGGTAGCTAAGAATGGTCTTCCTAGTATGATAGGTGTAGTGGAGTCTTCAGAGATGTCCATGATTATAAAATCAGTAGGAATGTAGAATTGTCCTATACGTACTGGGACGTTTTCTAGTATGCCTACAGGATATTTAACAGAGCGATCGGCTAGTTGAACGGACATTTTAGTTGGTCTTAGGTCTCCCATGTATAGCCTTTTGCAAATTGTTAAGGGCATAACACTGATACTGGCTCCTAAATCGCATAGAGCTTTGTCAATGACGAATTTTCCTATTACACAGGGTATAGAGAAACTTCCTGGATCTTTTAGCTTAGGAGGCATGTTATTCTGAATTATGGCGCTACACTCGGCAGTAAGTGTAACTGTTCCGTTATCCTCTATCTTTTTCTTATTGGATAAGATTTCTTTTAAAAATTTGGCATACGAGGGTATTTGGGTAATTGCTTCTGTAAACGGAATAGTAATATTCAACTGTTTCAGAAGTTCGACAAATTTCTTAAATTGACCCGTCGTCTTGGAACTTATTAGTCTTTGAGGGTACGGAATTGGTGGTTTATAGGGTGGTGGAGGCACATAAGGTTGTTCTTTCTCCACTACCTCTCGACTTTCATCTTCCTTTTCTTCTGGATCATTCACCACTTCAGTCGGTTTATCCGGTTTTTGGTACATGGCTGGATTGTCAAGTCTTGGATCGGTAGGTCCGTCAAGTTCCTTGCCACTTCTTAATATTACAGCGTTAGCATGTCCTTTCGGATTAGGTTGAGTTTGTCCAGGGAATACTCCAGCTGGTGCAGCAGTAGGCGCTTGTTGTTGAGCTACTTGTGAAATCTGAGTTTCAAGCATTTTGTTATGGGTAGCTAATGCATCTACTTTGCTCACTAATTGTTTAATCTGCTCGCTAGTGTGAATGTTTTGGTTTAGGAAGTCCTTGTTTGTCTGAGATTGGCTAGCTATAAAGCTCTCCATCATCAATTCAAGGTTCGATTTTCTAGGGATATTAGGAGCAGTCTTTTGATATCCTGGTGATGTAGCTGGTGCTTGACCTGGTGCGTAATAAGCATTGTTACTCTTATAGGAGAAATTCGGATGATTCTTCCAACCTGGGTTGTATGTGTTTGAGTAAGGGTTTCCTTGAGCATAATTCACTTGATCAGCGGGAGTTCCTGCCAATAGTTGACAATCAGAGACTTCGTGTCCTGGGACTCCACATAACTCACAGTTAGGTGTTACGGCAGCCACGGTGGCTGCAGGTGTTATGGCCAAGTTGTCGATCTTTTGGCTTAGTTGGTCAAACTTCGCATTGACTTGGTCCATACTACTTACTTCGTACATACCTCCCTTTGTTGGTTTCTCAGTTGCGACTCTCTCGCTTCCCCAAAGGTAATGATTCTGAGCCATACTTTCGATAAGTGCATAGGCATCACTATATTCTTTGTCCATCAATGCACCACCCGCGGCAGCGTCAATTGTCATTCTTGTATTGTACAAGAGTCCATTATAGAAGGTATGGATGACCATCCATTCTACTAATCCGTGATGTGGACAAAGCCTAAGTAGATCCTTATAGCGTTCCCAAGCTTCGAATAATGATTCACTTTCTCTTTGCTTAAATCCGTTGATCTGAGCTCTCAGCATAGCTGTCTTGCTAGGTGGAAAATACCTGTTCAAGAAAACTTTCTTAAGTTGTTCCCATGTAGTTACTGAGTTTGAAGGCAGAGATTGAAGCCACGCTCTTGCTCTGTCTCGAAGCGAAAAAGAAAATAAACGTAGTCTAATAGCTTCTTGGGTAACTCCATTGGCTTTTACGGTATCTGCATATTGCACAAAGATCGAAAGATGAAGATTCGGATCCTCGGTAGGATTTCCGGCGAATTGGTTTTGTTGCACGACTGATATCAATGATGGTTTTAGTTCGAAATCGTTTCGGTTGATAGCCGGCGCTGCAATGCTTGAATGCGGTTCACCTTGCGAAGGATTAGCGTAATACTTGAGTGGATGAGTTTGTTCTTCAGCCATTCCTGCGTTTTCTGATTTTACGACTGGTTCAGGCGGATCTAATTGAAGATCTGGAATGTTGGAATTATTTTCGAAATCGAGTATACGTCTTCTTACGTGTAAGAAGCGTTCCGATTCAGGGATTAGAGGTTGCAAGTCTTCGCTTTTGGAGCGAGTACGTGGCATACACTCGGAGATTAGATTAAATTAAATAGTTGATACCTTAGTCTAGACAATGCTACCTAAGTGCACTAGTAACTAAATTAAGGAATCCCCGGCAACGGCGCCAAAAACTTGATGGGCTAAAGACGTGTCTGCTTAATGCGTCTAGCGGTATCTTACTGCAAGTGCACAGCCTATCGAAGTAATATTTAAGATTATCGATCCACAGGGATTCTATCGTTACGTAGTGCTAGATGAACTTCTAGTTTAGCTAAGGCGAATAGTTGTCACGATTGTTGTTGGTTTTCTAAGACTATTGAAGGCGGAATAAAATCTAAGTTTTTAATAAAATAATACTAAAACGGTCGGTATGTAATTATACTAACTTAGGTGGGTCAATCTAACCTAGGCTTATAAAGATGTTCACTTAATCTATTCGGTAGAGATTACTAGTTTGAATACCCTCAACTCACACTCTCGTGGTCTTGAATCAGATCTTATCCCTAAAGCCCTATGCCTGCTCTCGCTAGCCCATAAGTGTTTAGAGATAATTTTTGGAAACTAAATAATTCTAATTTATCTTAAAGCGCTCTCGCTGTATTTAATTTAAATGCCTAACTTTAGCTATCTGGTTAAAATCTCACACTCTCGTGGTCTTGACCCAACCTAATACCCTTTTCTTACTCTCGTAACGAAAAGGTCGAATTCAATTAAAAAGCATCAGCCAGAATGTTAAGCGATTAATTATTTTAGCCCACGGTTATATTTTACCGGTTAAGTTAGTTATAACTACATACCGCCCTAAGGTATTTAGCTACTCATCGAGGTTAAATCAGACTCAGAGTTAATTATTGACTTACTAATGGCAGAAAAATAAATAGACATTATAAATAAATTAAATTGCAATAACTGAAAAACCTGATTAACAAATATCTGAGTAGACTCCTTCTTCCACAGACCGGAAGGTTTGGAGTAGGCGGAAATAAAAATTGAAACGAATGCTGAAGGCTGGAAACAAACAAAAGTATAACAATTCCCTAATGTTGGAAATTGTTACACGGTTGGTTTGGATACAAATAAAATAAGACAGGAAATAAAATGCTGGAATAATAATTCTGATGGTAAGGTAATTCGGCAGAGCTTCCGCAGGAAATTTGGATACTGAAGTCTGTCCTTGAATCCTCCTGAGCTGGTCCTATTTATAGAGCTTCCAATGGGCTGGTCCTTGGTCTTTTGCTTCTTGGGCTTTGCTGAAGTGGTTGAGAAAATGTTGGAAAGTGGCAGCAGAAAATGGGAGAAGTCTCCCTCACGTGCTGCCTTGAGGAGAATTACCAGGAGGAGTGGGCATCACTGGTGGCTTGACGTAGTCTGAGTCAAAATTCAAGTTATATCCTTGTCACGGGCGTGACAAGGTCTTCACGCTCGTTGTTTGATGATTTCAAGTGTCACGGTCGTGACTACTTCCTCACGGTCGTGATGGCCCAAAGTAAGGTGTCACGGTCGTGACACCCTTGTAACGACCGTGGCCGTAACAAATTATGCAGAGTTTATGCAGGCTTCTGTCTTGCTTCATTTCTTGTGGTTTCTTTGTTCTTTTCTTCTTAATTCATGATTTGGCCTCACATATCGATGTACCTGCAAAATAGTAAGAAAAACTCGAGGAATCGAGCGTTAAAACGGTGAATGCGCGGTAAAAGTCAATGAAATCTAGCGATATAACCGATGCGTTTTCTCGTCATCAGTTCCTCAAGGATTACAAGCTAGAATTTCTTATTCATAATAACATTAATCTAAATGGCTATGTTCATACTACATAGGAACCAAAGAGGTAAAGAGGACATGCTTTGAACATTATTGTCATCATTGGGGCGTTGGAATTTATGTGGACTTCACCCAACAATTGCACTCCCTGCGGTACTTGACGAGCAAACTGATATTATTACTCGCAGGCTTGGTTGCATTAGCTTTCTCCCCTAGAGAGCCATTTTGCACTGTCAGAGCTTTTCTCCGTTAGCATAGTTTCCTTTTGGGGAACATTACTAAAATAATTTTCCACTGGCAGCAGAAGTGGAGCTGCAATCAGTACTTTCCTTAGAAGTGCTATGCATACAATTTTCTTGGGAAGTACGGCGTCGCGGCTTAGAACAATGACTACAACACCTCAAGTGCAGCTTTTATTTTTGAAGAATTACATGGCTTAGTCTGAGAACAAGGTTCAGAATCCTCGACCTCAGAACCAGAGTAACCAGGCAAAAGATCACAAGACCGTTAAACCGAGTTTTACAGTTTGTAGCAGGGCACTGATTGTCCTCGCCGGTTAGGTGTTCGCAGATATACTGGTTACAGAAAACAGGATCACAAACAACAGCACCTTCAGGCGCATCGTTGCAAATACCGCAGAGATCCGAGGAAGCCTCTAAACATTTCCAAAAAAATAGTTATTTTTCCCGAAGAAGCTTCATGGCCGTCTCAACCGAAGATTTCCACAGAGTAGTTGAATTGTACTGCTTAACAAGCTGAGGGTGGTCGCAGGCTTGTCTAAGGCGCAAAAGCATCAATAAATGGTGACATAGTTTTGCTTCATTGTACCAGCATAGGCATCATTCTTCACGGCACATGTTATGGCAGCTCCTGCAAATGACGACACACTAAGCAAAGACTTCATACTAATACAATAAATTAATTAAGTAAGCCAAGCATTGGTCTAAATTCCAACTGTTTTACGTGCAACATCAAAAGACGTTGATATGCAGGTTACCTCTGTTATTCCACTTGATTTTAGAAGACTTATCCCAATGGCCATCGCGATGATTCTACGGAATACACTCATCCCTGCAAAAAGAAAAAAGAAATTTGCAATGTTGATTAATCCATTGACACAATGCATGACACTATGAACCAGACAATAACAAGTCGACATAAGATCAAACGCGTACGGTCATAATCATCAAGTAAGTACATGTTGAAAGTTCAATTGGTACCTTGAATCTCCGCCACAAACGCTCCCGTGCATCTCCCAACGAGGGTACTATTCCTGGTAAAGAGTTCAGAAAGACAGATCAAATATTCAGACCATATAAACCAGCTGTCATTTGAGGATTCTGTGAGAGATAACCTACAAACATGTGCTGCCATTCATGGAGTATCTAAAGGAGAAAGGTTTCAGCTCTGTCAAAAATATGGACCAATTACTACAACAGTAGAAATGCTATGCCACAACAGAAGTTCAACCAGCCTCGACAGCAAATTCTTCCTCTTATGCAGCAGAAGCAACATTTATTAAACCACCCTCATTGCCGTGTTGAAGTTCAGCTTGGCATGACTTATCAAAATGGCGACCGGCGGTGAAAATGATGAATGAAAATGGAGGACTGCTTGCGTCATGCACCATTTCAGCAGCCTGCAACCAAGCCCACATACAAAATCAGTCGTCTCTCTAATTTCTCTGTAAAATTAGATTAACTTACTTCTAATTTCAGCTTCAAGATAATGCATTCCATGGATTTGTTGAAATAGAGATGGAGATAGACGGTATATCGGCTTACCCAACAGTGTCTTGCCTTGGACTAATTGGAACTACACCTGCTCTACTAGTGAGACCAACTGTGGGTTTGATGCCTACCACTGAGTTAAAATTGGAAGGACATAAAATGGAGCCGCCGGTTTCACAATCATCAAATGCAACCGCAATTGCGCAACAATAACAACACCAGCTGCAAAGGTATCAGCAGCAACAACATCATCTGCAAGTATCATCAGCACATTAGCACATTTCAGCAAGCACCAGTTCACCAGGCCCAAGCTGCAACAAGCACATTGAGACAAAGCGTTAGTACGATACAAACCCGCGAGAGCAGGCATAATTCAAAACCAATGGACATGGAAAGGATAGAAGACAATTAAGGGTGACAGACACAACCACACGCTTCGGTTAGAAAGGAACATATTGAATCAAAGCATGTGCTACCTTCCAATACAATCAACAGAGTTAAACCAAATCAGGAAAGGAACCAGGATCACATTCTTTCCTAAAGAACAGGTCCTAATGCAGTCATACCAAACCAGGAAATTCATAAAACAAGAACCACCGAGAATAAACCGCAGCTGTGACATTTGCAATTTATCAAGAAATCAAGAGAATGAACTAGAGAGGAACTTCTAAATAGCTCGCTATTAAAGTCAAACGCATCTATCCCTACAGAATCAGGCCATCCACTACGAGACATCAAGAACCATACCTGCACAACTTGAGGATTGCTCAAATCTTGAAGAGTACCAAGGAACACAACAAGTCCTTTCCGAGCTAACCCCTCAAACCTGCGGGTAAACAAAGAAATGTCGCGAGATTGTTTGTCATAGGACGATTGAGCTAGCCAACTCCTAGTTGAGATTTCAGAAGAACCCAACATTGACGAACTTGTCCTTCGCGAAGGAATATAGGCAACAATAACCTGAGGTCAAGAGGAAGAGAAGCATAATGAGTTTTCAAACGGGAAAAGAACGCGAGGTTCAAAAAGGAAATAATGACACCAATACTATTCCAATACAAAATTGAAACAGAATCAATAGCTTACCAAATTGACACAAACATTCCTTGCTGATTTGGGAAGGACAATAAAGTGTATTAACTCACGAGATCAGGGGGAGTCTCCATCAACCTACGTCAAGAATCGAAAACATTAAATCAAGATCAGACAGGATGAGATGGAAAGGGGAATCACATTAAACATTAACAGGATATCACAAACAAAAATCAACCGAAGATGGAAGGTTTTCAAATTTGTTTCAATGCGTTTAAGAAATTTAGACTATAAAGAGAGAGCAACATTCATACGCAAAGGGGGGGGGGGGGGGAGAAATCAGACAACCGTTCTCAGAAACACGCAAAAATCCCTAAATAAAAAACCCTAAAAATACGAAAGAGAGAAAAACTTATCTCTTCCTTTGCCGGCACCGTGAATCTACCACCTCCATTCACCGTTGCCACGAAACCTTTCAACAAACTCCATCAAAAAACCACCGACCAAACCCTCTCCGCTTCCACATCCTCTTTCCACTCGCCATCGCCAGAAATTAACCACTCGCGACCATCCCGAACCATCACCGCCCACATGACAGCGGCCTTGCGATCACGAACCTCCGCTACCCAGAACTCGCGGTAAAACTGTTTATTTATGTCAAAATTTATTGAAATCTGTGATGGGTTGTTTGTGTTTCAGGTTTTGAAAAAGAAGCGGACCGAGAGAAGAGATAACGAGAGAGAGTAAAAGAGAAAGCCAACGATTGAAGAGGAAAAAGGCGAAAGGGAAGAGCGAGAAAGAAGACAGAGAGAGCAAATTGGGGAATTCTGGGATTAGGGTTCCTTTCCATGTTGTTTTTTTTTCGTTTTTTTTAATTTTGTAATCATGCGTACACGCACCCATGGTAATACCATGCACCACACCCCCCCTTTAGATCTTCAATGGATCTAAATCCCACGGTCCACGCTTCACACGACCACCATAAGCCTGCACCCTCACCACACCGGGTCCAACGCCCTGCATCCTAATCCCTAATTAAACCACTAACCTGCAGTTAATCAGCTTTTTTTGTTAACTTAATTAGTTATTTTAATTAACCCCCTAAGCTAACCCTTTTAATTAATTAGTTTTAAAAGAAAATAATATTAATCTTTTAATTAATCTTTAATCATCCATTTTATTAATTGGAATAATAAACCTTTCTATAATAATAAAAACTATCTCATCTAATTTAAATCTATTTACTTATTCAGTTTTTATCTATTTCAAAACTATTACATATTTAAAATATTTTTATTTAACACATGATAACCATTTCTATTTATAAAACCATTCTAAAATTATTAACCCTTCTCACAATAACCACCTTTTAAATAAATAAGAACCTTTTAATAAATTAAAAACATTACGATAATAAGTTTTCATTTCACTATTTATCCTATAGTAATAACAAATTTCTTTTACAGCTAGCAAACCCCTTTTTTCTGAAATCTAGTCTCTTCATCAATTTCATCTATTTAAAAAAAAACCATGTTATATTTTAAAAATAACTTTATCCAATAAAACTAATAAAAAAAAACTCAAACTATTTTATAATTAACTTGTTTTTATTAAACTTTTCTCTTAATTAAATTTAACTTTATTAATAACTTCCCTTTTACAATTAAAAAACAAATCTCACATATTCCTCCTTTTTCTCAGAAAATTAATCTTCTTAAAATAATCAAATAAGTTCTTAAAAATCAAATTCACTTAATCTAATAATATAACTTCTCATTAAAAACAACTCACAGCATAAAATCCAATCAATCGTGCACGCTCACGACACGTTCACCTGCACTCAGCGCTTTCATGCGTGTGTATGGCTTTACATTTCTGCAATTTATTTATTGCATTTACATTTCCGTCATTTACATTATTACATCGCATCCGTCCAAAGGAAGAATCTGCGCGTAACGTGAAACTTGCGCGTATGCATCTACATTTGCATCATTTTCCCACGCGATCCTTGATCCCATTCAAGTCGATCACTTAAGTCTAAGACCTACCCCATAGGAAATACCTTTATCTTTCAACATAGAAATAAACACAATATATTCAAACAATCAATTCAACACAATACAATATTCAAACACCATAGAGAAAAGATGCCACATCATCTTAAGCGAGATATAATCTCCACCCCACAACAATACAATCAAGCCGTAGGGACTTTGCCTTAAGAAAGATAAAGGCATACTCGTCAAACAATCCGAGTACTTGAGCCCTTTTCTTAAGACGATGCAAAGACTATTTTCCTACAACTTGTGGCGGTTACATCTCCCTTAAAATGAAGACACATCTCTTCTCTTAAAATCAATCAATCAACTACCCTAAACCCGTAGGAACTTTGACCATAGTTAAAGAACTTCTCTAACCCTTTAGGAGAACTACAAAATACTCTGATTCCACTCCCGTAAGGATATGTAGGCATAAGATGCGATATCTTATCGAGTATACTTAGAAATAAACCATTAGGGTCTTTCAACCATTAAGCAGGTAACACTTAGCAATAAACAAACATAAAACAAGAGGTTCCTGTAGAGTACTGCAGAAACTTAGGATGCTAGCACATTCCCTAAGTTTAACCAACCCCCGAACCTAAACTCTCTAAACCTTGCATTTGCATTGCATTGTGGGAATTTCGATCTTTATCCCTTCCTTTGGACAAATCAAAGTTCGGTTGCAAATTGAATTAAAGATTCAAACTAATCAATAGTTTGGTATCCAATTTTCACCGCGACAACTTTGTAGTTGGGTTACCCCGTACACAAGGTGGTTATGACTCTATTTGGGTGTTTGTAGATTGCTTAATAAAGTCAGCACATTTCTTGGCTGTAAATACTACTTACAAGGCAAGTCATATTGTGAGGTTGTTTATTGCGGAAATTGTGAGACTTCATGGTGTTCCCTCCAGCATTGTATCTAATAGAGATTCAAAGTTTACTTCAAGGTTTTGGAGAGCTTTTCAACAAGCTATGGGATCTATGTTATGTTTGAGTATGTCGAATCATCCTCAAACGGATGGTCAGAAAGAATGGACGATACAAACTTTGGAAGACATGTTAAGAGCTTGTGTGCTTGAAAGTGGAGGAAATTGGAAGGAACTATTACCGTTGACTGAGTTTGCTTACAATAATAGTTACCACACGAGTATTGATATGACCCCTTACGAAGCTTTGTAAGGAAGGAAATGTAGAATGCCTTTGTGTTGGACAAAAGTTAGTGAAGAAAGGATTTTAGGACCGGAGCTTATTCAAGAAACTACAGAAAATATTAGAATGATTCATGACAAGGTTAAGAAAACACAAGACCGTCATAAGAGTTATGCAGATAACCGAAGTAAACAAATGGAATTTGAAGAAGGTGATCATATGTTTTTGAAAGTTACTCTGAGATTGAGATTAAAAGGACCGTTTAAGTCGTTAAAGCTAAGTCCGAGATATGAAGGACCATATCAGATTCTAGAGAGGATTGGTTAAGTAGCTTACAGATTAGCCTTACCACCTTCTCTATCTGAGATGCATGATATTTTTTATGTGTCTAAACTTCGGAAGTTCATTCTCGATCCTCTTCAACCAGTTCTTCCAGATACAATTGAGATAGAATCATATTTAACTTTTGAATCTTTACCAAGCCGGGATGTGGGAAGAGAAACTAAGGTGTTCAGGAACAAAGTGATTCCTCTTGTTAAGATTCAATGGGAAGAAACCCATCTGGGAGATGCTACTTAGGAGCTTGAGTCCGAGATGTGGGATGCTTACCCTCGCTTTTTTAGGTAATATTTAAATTCGAGGACAAATTTTTATTTAAGGGGGGGGGGGAGGATGAAATACCCCGTATTTGATAAAAATAACCTAAATAATATTAGTTGAGATCAACTGGGTTCTGTGTGCTCTAAGAGTTATCTGTTGAGATGATTAGAGCAACCGATGAGCTCAAATTTGATTTAATTAATATTATCCAACTAAGAGGTTTAATTAATTGGTACATTAGAGACTTTTTGGATACCCTTAATTTTTCAACATCAAACCAAGTTAGTCTTACTAACTTCTCATGTTACTAACTTGTATCTTTGTTCCAATTTTGTGGGAGAAATATTAAAGAAGGAAAAGAAAGGAAAGAAAGATAGTAAGAGAAAAGGAAAACAAGAATAGAGAGGAAGAAGAGAAAGTAGAGAGAAAGAAGAAGAAACCTTAGAAGAAGAGGAAAATTCACCATTTATCATATCATCTCATCTTCATCATCAACAACTTCTTCATTATTATCTAGAGGTAGGTTCTAGTTAGACACTTAGGTTAAAGATTCTAGATAGAAATGTGAGTTTGGATTTGGTAAGATTTATTCATTTCCATGAAAATACAATGATTCTTGTTGTGTTCATGATAATAATGTTAGAAATGTTATTCTTATGCTTTACATGTTGATATCAATGATTGTAATGAGGTTGGGTGAATGGGGTTGAAAACCCCTTTAGAACTGTCCATACTATGCTGAAGATTATGGAATTCGCAGGGCTTAGGCTAGAAGCCTATGAAAGCTCTAGAATTTTTAAGGAGAAAACAAAACATTTCCATGATAAGATGATTTCTAGGAAGGAATTCCTCATTGGGCAAAAAGTATTATAGTTTAACTCCCGCCTAAAAGTTATGGTTGGGAAAATTTTATCCAAGTGGATTGCCCCTTTTGTTGTTACTAATATTTTCCCTCATGATGTAGTAGAAATAAAAGTGAAGGTAATAACAAAGCCTTCAAAGTCAATGGGCAACGCCTAACACTATTCCATGAAAGTTTGGTGTCTGAAGATGCAACCATAAAAGAGCTTTTCTTGGAAAAGCCCGCCTACACTACAACTTGACCAAGGAGCCCTTCTTCCCTTCTCTCACTCTTATTTTATATCTATGTTCCTTCATTGAGAACAATGTGTGTCTTAAACGTGGAGAAAAGAACCATTTACTTTGTTTTCTTTCATTTAGTTTTCATTGTTTTTGTTTGTTTTCTTAAATATAAAAAATTAAAAAAAGCATATTTTTTTTGGGTTACAATTGTGAGTATTTTCCTAGTTCTATTAACTATAGACTCGTGGTGAGATGTGACTAATGTGTTGTGAATTCTTAGTATGTTAAATAAGACTATGTTCTAAATTGTGCATCATTTTTAGTATATCATTTACCTACGTGAGATTTTGAGCCTAATAATGGATAACATTAAAAAAATTGATCTTGTTCTTTCTTGTGTGTTTTCACTCATGTCTATTAGTCTCTAGAGTTTGATCTGACTCTTTTTAAACTGTTGATTACTTATGCACAGTGATATGATAAGTGCAAGTTGTTTCTGTTTTATTTTTTTTAGCCAGTTAGCCAAAAATTCAACCCTGAATAATATCATCCCTTGTTTGAAAATTTCTTGAGCTTATTTATCCCATTCTTTATTTGAAACTCATTACAAGCCTAAAATTGAAAAAAAAATGTTATTACTCTATTTAAAGGATTTTAAGAGTCTTGTTTAGAGTTGTGCGGGGTTGAATTAATATAGTTGTGATATTTCGAAAGTTGGTAGAAAAGAAAAGAAAAATAGAAAGAAGAGAAAAGAAAAAAAAAAAGAAAAGAAGGATGACAATACATATTCCTTATGAAAAAATAATAATCAAAAGAGGAAAAAGAAGGGAAATAGATGCAAGGTTATTGTTTGAAAGTGAATGAAGTTTTATTTAGTTCAACTCCTGCAATTTCTTTCAGTTTTATTTTGAGTTTTTGAATTTTAGCCTAGTACCCCTTATGATCTATCTCACCATTACCTTGGTCAAGTTACAACCCAGATAAAGTCCTTTTGATCATTGTGTGCATGTATTTCAAGTATGGATGTTAGAGTCTTTTTAAGCTTATGGTAGTATTTTCTTTCACGATGTGCTCTGAGTGTAAATAGTTAACCTAAATACTTGAGAGTTGAGTGAATTTTATCCTGTGAGGATTTTGCTGCTTATGATGTGCTCTTTAATAAACTTCTTGCTTATTTGCTTTGACTGTCACGAAAAGTTACTCACTAACACCATATTCTTGAATCTTGAAATTATGATTTTGCTTTCCCTTTATTATCCTGAAAACTTTTAAAATTGCATGTTCTACTTTGTTCTTATTTTTTTGTTTTTAATTTTGATTTTAGAATTTTGCTCGGAGTGCAAAATTCTAAGTATGGAGAAATTTGATCAAGGTATTTTAATACACTAACTTTTTATTTGTGATAAGACTTATATACGATTTCTCACATTATTTTAATTGCTTTTAATAGGTTTTTAAAAGTTCAGTTGAGTTTTGCTTTATTTTTTGAATAAGTGTTTATTTTATGAATAAACAGTTATTTACGCTTTCTCGTTGTACTGATCATAACTTAAGCTACAAAAATCAGGCTGATGTATTCTAATATGAATTAGAAAGCTGAGAGGATAAACTACATGTTTTTTGTTGAAACCAGAAGCAAATTCGAAGTGCAGAAGAGTCTCATAATTCATTTTCAGTTCAGACTTAAGAAAATACAAGAAAATACTTAGTTTTTGGGCCGATTTTGAATTTTTTTCGGATTGATTGCTATTAGGCCCGAATTCCCTTGATATATTTTAAAAAAATAGTAGTTTTAGGTTTCATTATTCAGCATTCACGAAAAAAGAGAACTATTTATGAATTTTATGGAGAACTAACGCCGTAAGAATTAATCTGTTATAACCAGTCTCCATCCACTTTGAGGTTTTTCCCATAGTTCCCAAAGCAATTTAAATTCATTTTCAATTCTTTCTGTAAATCATATTTCTTAACTAGGTTGTCATTGCTTACTTAGTTCAATTGCTGTTTATAAATTAGAATTGATTTATTTTGATTGATGTATGTCTTGTAACCGTGTTTGCTTAATTCGCGTATGCCTAATCCATTTGCTTAATTTGAAATATGTTTGTTTAATTCAGAAATTAGGAGCACATATCATATATTAGTATCAATACACTTGTTATTGTTGTTGTAATAAAAAATGGAATCAAGTCTGTTAAGGCTTTGGAATTATATTGATCAATGATAAGTTGGGACCAAATAGTAGATTAATTTGTTAATATTATTCATAATCAAATACTTTTAATTGTGATCTTAATTGAAATCTAAACTCCCCCTTTTATTCCAATCAGTTGGTAAAAATCATCCAAGAGTTCTTGTGATACGACTCTCGAGTGTCGCTTATTTACACTACTGTTTTTATTTTCTCGTTTTTAATTCGTGCGCGACAGCAAATTAATCTCTAATGGATATATTGGGTCACAAGAAAAAGTTAGGTGCATTCACTAAAGTTTGTATTCAAAATGCAGTAATTTTTTAATCATTTATTTGGCTTTGGTTTTCTTACATACTACCAAACTTATTCAGTTCTCTGTGAATAGTTTTTTTTTGAAAGAGTCAAAGATATAGAAGCATATTATTTTGTTTTGCAAGTTTATTGACTAGTCTTCAAGTCTTAGTAACTATACTTATTTTTTTATGTAAGTTATATGAATTATTTAACTATTACCTTTATCCTTTAGAAATTATGTCATCAATTCTATTTTGCACGTTGTGTCAATTATGTAAGTTGTATGAACTGTTTAACTATTATCTTTATCAATAATAAAATGGTTGTTAACAAATGAGATAGTGTAAAACATCTCCAACGTATTTATTTTAAAGTTCATCTATCCCTTCTTTGAGGATAGTATTAAAGATGTCAAAATTAATGTTGCTACGTTGCTAATTTTGTATACTAATTAAATAACGGTTCAATAAAAATATGTAATATAACTTTTTATTATCTTACTTTGTAACATAAAACTTCAGGGTGGCTCAAACCTATCTAAATCGATACTTTGCGGATGATAATTTTCTCATTCAAGTAGCTAAAACAATTGTTAATAATAATAACTTAAACTATTAACATTTTAATAAAGTGTACTAAAATTTTCAACACAATATTTATTTAAGTAACTATTGAATTTGTTTTACCATTTACCAATTTCAGTTGTAAAGTAATATTTACCTAATCATTATGATAAATTAAGATGATATGTCAATAGAAAGACATGCAAAGTCATTCATCCAACAAAGAACACATATCAAAATGAAATATACGTTCTTAGAAAAATTCAAATTCAAACCGATCCAAATAAAAACCGTAAACTGATAAAAAAAACTATAAAAAATAATTTAAAACTGGTTTTTCAACTTGGTGATTTGTGGTTAAATATAGCCGCCGCTTAAATTTTTATAAAGAACTTATCAAATGAGATCTATTATACATCTTCGGGAAAACATGATGTGGTCATGTCATATTAAATATAGCTTGCAACTGTCTTAAATTTGCTGATATACAAAATCCGCTCAAAATCTTCAACATGTATTCTCTGCTATTGAATGACAATAGACTTAAAAAGTAATGAGTATCCAAGTTATTAGAGTTTGGCCTAACACAATTTTACAAAACCGATTGATAAGGTGAGGGGTGCCACTCTATATAAACTATTTCAATGTTCTATTTCAAATAAATAATTGGGTTTTAAATCAATGTTAAATATAAATGTATTACCTAATCAATCTAGTGGTTATAATTGAGGGAAATTCATTTTATATTAATAAAATGGTAAGAATCTACGGTTGGTAATTTCCACATGTATAGTTATTATCGTTTTTCAAACCTACCATCCGTGATATTCAGCTTTGAAAGGAATAATAACTTTTTCCTTTCTCATGTCATTCAAATGATACATTATAATATTTATAGAATGTTTCCATCCAAACCATTCAAATTATTGCAATCAAATGTAATCTTTTAAATATCTACTACATTGGTTATTAATGAATAACATGATTTTTCCTTCATTTGTAAAAACGTCAACCACATTTGAATTACAAGATATCCTATGCTGCAAATATATATTTGAACCTACCATAAATTTTAAACTATAAAAAACTACCAAAAGTGTTAGATAAATTCAAGATAAACATACTTATATATAACAACAATGTTCAACAACATAATTAAATTAATATTACAGTACTTACATAAATAATACAAAGCATCCAAAGTTAATAACTATACACTAATGTTTTGCTTCTCCACATCCAACACCATCTTCTAAACATCAACTTCCATTACCATACATCATTTCCTCCTAAGATAAACATACATGAAATCAGCATAATGACACATCCTGAAAGACAACACATCCTCACAACAAAATTTATGATTCTTTGCATATTCATATCAACCATGTCCAATGTACTTTTCATTGTTATGAATATCAGGTATGTTCTTTTTAGCTGTATGAATTTTGCAGTTGTAAAATTCTCCAGCCTAAACATCATATATTTGTATCTCTTTCTATCTTGACTGTTGATCAGAACCTAAAATGGACCAGAGACAAACACCTGTGATGCTGGGTGTAACACCCATTTTTAATTATTTAGTCTTTTGGTGTTATTTTATTTTGAGTATGTCCTTTGTGAGAGAGTGTATCTGAGCGTGTGGATGCGTGTCCTTGAGTTATAGGAATTATTTAATAAAATATAGAGTTTAATAATAATATAATATAATTAATAATGATGATAATCTAATTATTATTATTATTATTATGATTATTATTATTATTATTATTAGATTAATA
This sequence comes from Lathyrus sativus, assembly GCA_963859935.3. Lineage (NCBI taxonomy): Eukaryota > Viridiplantae > Streptophyta > Magnoliopsida > Fabales > Fabaceae > Lathyrus > Lathyrus sativus. The sequence continues at coordinate 466,930,948 of OZ012740.1, forward strand.
AAATGAAATAAGGATTAAAAAGGGATATTAGAAGAGTTTGGGGGAAAGGAGAAATCAGAACACGATAAACCAGTTTTAGAGAGAAGAGTAAAGAGGAAGAACAAGGAGGAAGAGGAGAAGGCTAGGGCTAACAATTATTCAGAGTTCTTCGTCAATCGGAGCATTAATCGAGGTAAGGGGGAAGAAATTGATTGGGATTGGTGTTTACATGGAATTGGGTAGAGGAGATTCCTTAACCCCGTAGGGATTTGATGAATATGTTTGTTATGTTGGTATGTCTTTGGTTGTTGTTGATTATGACAAAATTGGTGTGCATGTTGATGTGTTTATGATTGTTGCTGCCATTGATGAATGGGTGCACATATGGTGTGATTTTGGTGAGGTTCTGAGTAACTTCTGTAGTTCTGTTGATGGACCTAGGTGTGGGTTCTGGAGATAAATTGGTAGAATAATGACTAGAGTGGTGTGTACTGGTTGTAGTGGTGATAGGATGGGAGATAGAAGTAGAGTGATATGCTTGGGATTGAGCAAGAAGACATTGTTGGACAGTGAGGGTTTTGAGAGATCGCAGACGCTTGCTAGCACCTTCGTTAGGCGAGCAGGTCGCGAGCATTCGCTAGGGACTCGTTAGGCGAGCTGGGTAGCGATCATGTCCAGTAGCTATTGTTTGCCTTCACTAGGGAGTTTGCTATGCGAGCAGCTAGCGAGTGTTCGCTAGGGCTTCGCTAAGCGAATGAGCCAGCGAGCATGACAACAAATCGGGATTTTGTACGATGAGGGTGGTTCTGTCGTTTTGTAGTATTCCTTGAGTTGTGACCAATATAGATATGGTGATTAGTGGTGAAGGGTGTATACTTGACATTAAGAAGTGAAATTATGTAGTGATTGAACTTAATTAAAATAAGTAGATTGTGGTGTGAGGTATGTAAGGGGTATGGTGATGGGATCAGGGAGATCGTGTGACTTTAATTAAAATAATTAATTGATGAATAATACGTATGTATGGTGTATGGTGATGTGATCAGGGGATCGTGTGCACCTTGTGTGCTTGAGTTCATTTATTGTGCATTTGGTGTTATGTATATTATGTTGTTTGGTGGGACGAATCATTGCTCAAGAGGAGTGTATGTGATTCATCCGTACTCCATTGCAGAGAATGGTGGGGATAGATCATGGCCAAGGACGGGTGTATGTGATCTATCCGAAATTCGATTGAATGAACCAATGAGTCGGTACCGCTTGCATGGTGTTGAGTTGCATAATTGCATTATGGGGTGTTGTGTTGATGTTGGACAGTAGGTCGTGGTTGATGAATGTTGGGTGATGAGTTATATGATTACTACCTTTATTTCATGTACTGTTGATCAGTGCATTTTGATGCACGTTCTTCCATGTTTGTACTCAAGCATTTCTTTGATTTTTTTTATTTATTTTTATGTTTTAAGGTGTTTTTATATTTTATTTTATTTTTGCATTTAATTGTTTTTCGTATTTATTTTTCAGCTTTAGCAGCTTTCGCAAGAAAAATCATAACTGGAGTTCCGGGAGTCCGTTTGAGGCGTTCTAAAAATCGCCGGAAAGCTAAGAGAGAGAGCTACGACTTTCGTGTTGGAGTCGAAGTCAGTTCAGAGTCCAAAATTCCAAAATTTCGTTTGAAGTTACAGCATTAGAATTTTATCTTAGTGTTGGGTCATGTATTGGGTCTGGGTTATATTTTTGACTCAGTTGGGTTATGACCCGAATTCTGGTTTTTATCCTCTTTAGTCTAGGTCTGGCCGTACAGCGAAAATCCTATTCACTATTCACGAAAATTTTTGTTGGAGCTTTGTATGAATTATGGAGAACTAAGTCCTTCGGATTAATCTGCTGTAATCGGTTCCCGCCAACACTTTGAGGTTCTTTTAATTTCCAATAAAATCTATTTCCTTTCAATTCTTCTCTATGATATTTTGTTTGCTTAATTCGATTTATCTTAGGGATGCTTGATTTATTTCGATGATTGCATGTTCTTATACTTTAGTCGCGGTTGCTTAATCCGCGTATGTTTCTCGTGTTTGCTTAATTCACGGTTACTATTTTATCTGTTTGCTTAATTCAGAAATTAGGAACGTGTATCGTATAATATCAATTGAGCTTGTTGATTGTTATTATAATCGAAAAGGGGATAGAATCCGCTTAGGAATTGGGAATTATTAGGATCGATGATAAGTTGGGAAACGAAAACAGTAAATTAGCCGTTTCAACTCATTACTACAATCACTTTTTCTAATCACTTATTTTTCGTTTATTTTATCTTAATCAAAACCCCCCATATTTCGTTACTGTATTTGATTATTCCTACAAGAATCCCTGTGAGACGATATTCCGAGTCACTGTCGCTGTACTGCATTTTCCTAAAATTACTCGTTTTTGATCCGCGAGCGACCGCAGATCAACTGTATTACCGATAATTTTGATAATGTTTTCTCACCCCTTTGTTGTTGTTATGGTCTGTGCTTCTTCGGAAGTACAGATAATCTAGGTATTTAGCTAGCTTGGATAGGGGTGTGTGAGTCGAGTCTTAGGATGCTCTGATACGTAGCACGGGACTTGGGCGTTTTCTTTTGATTTAGTTGAACTTGTTTTACTTTCCTGTGACGTATCATGTGCTGGTGAATTTTAATAATGAATATTTTCATGTATTGGCGGATGGCCGAGGTTGATGAACTGATGAATATTTTCTGCTGCTTTGTTTTGAAAACCTTCTAATGAAGAGTATGTTGAGTTATGTGATGTGATATCCCACTTTTCTGGAGAACTCTGATGTTTATTTGAATTAATCGCATATTATTTTAAATTTGGGAAGTGGGGTGTTACACTGGGTGTGAGAGAGGAGGAAGGGGTGTACCTGCAAGGCACTCTGATACTAAAGTAAGAATCGGGAGAAAGAAGGCAAGTACAAAATATGTGTGTATCAGGGTGAATATTGAATACCTGATCCTCTCAAATGAGAGGGTTTTTATAGTGCCCCCAACGCTTGGCCATTGGTCCCTATTTTCGGGGCTAGATAACCGTTTCCCGAAGTATAGGTAACTGCCAGAACTAGTTGTTGAAACGGGAAGAGATGCCCATAACTAGCCGTTGCTACGGGCAGAGGCGCAGTTACGGGTACAAGCGTCTTGGCTGTTTCTAGATGGTGGAACCGTGCGTGACTGTCAAGTCTTATCGATGAGGAGTGTTGACTCAGGGATAAACCGGTCAACCTCCCCTGTTGGAGGGGCAGAAAGGTAAATTATTTCCCCCATTTAGCTGGACTTAGGCAATTGGGACGTTTTTGGAGCAGAAGTGAATTGAGGCATGCCTAGCCATTGGGACAATTCAGAACACTTTTTGCTTAGGCCTAAGAACTTTTCTGGCGATTTCTCTTCGGAAGTGCTGCAACACATAAATACAAATAATGCATTATGTTATTAAGAAACCACAAGTCAAATCTAAATAAACGCAACAAGTAACATTGGGCAAAATATGTAGTACCAAGACAATTTTTTTTTTATATTTTTGGTTTCGTTACGTTACTCTCCCAATGAAATAGATTCTTGTATATATTCCCATGCTCATTGACTATGTCGACAACACCATTAACATTTGCAATTTTCTTTCTTGATTTGTAAATTTTCTTCACAGTAGCTCTTTCCTGAACACATGCATCGTTGGATTCTTCTACAGATAAATTTTTGCTCCCAATTTTATAACAACTTTACTTTTTGCATTAGTTGTTCCATTTTTGTCTACCTCGACTAACATATCTTAGATAGCTTCGTAATCATCATCCAATGAAGTATAAAAAACACACACACACACACACATATATATATATATATATATATATATATATATATATATATATATATATATATATATATATATATATATATATATATATATATATATATATATGTGTGTGTGTGATTAATTGGTGAGTAAGATATATATATATATATATATATATATATATATATATATATATATATATATATATATATATATATATATATATATATATATATATATATATATATATATATATATATATATATATATATATATATATATATATATATATATATATATATATATATATATATATATATATATATATATATATATATATATATATATATATATATATATATATATATATATATATATATATATATATATATATATATATATATATATATATATATATATATATATATATATATATATATATATATATATATATATATATATATAACTTTTTTAAACAACACATAACACAAAAGGGGAACATTGTATCTACACCGACAATGAATATATTTTTGCATGCACTCTATTCAAAACGACCTATCTTACTATATATTTCATTCCAATAAAGATCTTCTTTCTTTACTACAAATATACCAGTAAATATAGATGACAATGAAAACCAAATTCAAAATAAGACAGCAAACCAAATAGTTTATTAAAACAGTATGAATCAAATACAATTATAACTATTTCTGTACCTGTTACTTGAAGAAGAAATCCAACAGTGACAACCCTTTCTATGACATTTCATGTCGACTTACAAGTAAAATGAGATGTATGAAAACCCTAACTCATGACCATAATTTACTGCTTTATATTTTAGTTAGTAGTTTTCGTGGACCACACTAACAAAAACAAAGTACAGTTTGGCCCACCGATTTAAAAAAAGGTAAAAAATTTTTTGAGGCCAACTGTAAAATATAATTAAATAATGTTACTATTACGAAAACTAACTAAGTATTTGATTGTTACACTTCAGATTCTGATTTTTATTAAATTCCCCTATATTATAATTTGTTTGCATTTATCTATTAACATTTTTTTTTATTTTCAAGAAAAAAATTGGTGGGCCACTTTAATGTTACAATAACAACTTGATTAATTCGGCTATACACACCGTTTTTTGGCCCACTAAAACTTAAAGCATAAAGCTTCCAAATTTACTTAGGGTTTTCACGATTGCATCTTTGTTGTGGGAAGAAACAAAGTTTCAACAATGGCCAACCGTGTGATCATTGGTATTTCATCCTCATCAAGCATCAGGTACAATAGGCCTTATATTTTTAACTGTTTACAACACTTATATTCATCGTTTTCTAATGTTGTTGACTTCTGCTAATGAAGTATTCGAAATCACTGTTAGCATGAATACATATGTCATTTCAATGTTTTGGTTGGTTTTTTGATTTTGAAAAGTTAGTGATGGTAATCAACTATTAAAGCATATGTCTTTACCGTAATAAAGGAACAACAATTTTACAATATATTTTGTTATGATTATCCTGGGTTTCGAATAAAAATACATGCATAAGATGAATATTTGATTTTGTAGATAGTTTCTAATAACAAACATGATTGAACTTATTTATATGTGACACGGTTATGTTAAAAGATGAATATTTGATTTAAGGTTAGGACTTAGCAAAATACTTTTAAAATGTGTTTGGATGGAGTAATTATAATTTTTTTTAAAACTTAAAACAATTCAAAACACAAAACTAAAATCAATTCATTTTTAAATATTTTTTTTGTGTAAAGTATTAAAAAATTTCTTAGTTAAAATTTTGGTGTCATTTTATAAAATTTTAAAAATTCATGCCAAGTTGAAAATTTGAAAAATAGGAATTAATTTGTAATTTTTGAAAATTTAAAGGATCCATTTGTAAAATTTGAAAATTAATAAAAGATCAAATTTCAAATTTTGAGATGAATTTTAAATTTTTGAAAAATGTGAGAACCAATTTGCAATATTTAAAACAAGATATTTTAGTGAAAATGAGATATTCAGCTTGGTGATGAGTTGAATAAATTTTTTAGATAAGTCGGTGATGGTATCAACTTAATGTCAATGTGAAAGTCTAACACAAAAATATAGTTACTTTTATAAACCTGTTCTATAATATGAGAATACAAATATTATGAACCTAGAATGTTTAGTCCTTGATTTCTTAGGATATTTACAGACCATATTGCCAACTCTTATAGTACATAGAAAATCACATTGGCATTACATCATTAGGAGTGGCTTTTGTTCATAATAATTCATTTGACATCATTAGCACATCTTATAGGTATTTTGTCTTGGATTTTGTTAGTAGTTTGCAACACCAGATTAGCAATTGTTTTTCTGTTCTAGAATTTAAAGGTTTTTTTAACAAATTCCCAACTGTGTTTCTGTTTTAAATTTGTTATGTCTTTTTCACATCATATTACCATTGCCATTGAATAAGAATGAAAATGTCATTGCCATTGTCTATCATTTTATGATAATAATATTTTCAGGTGTTCTATCATGGATCAAACTTCAAACATAGCCGCTAAGAAAGCGCGAGTACGAAGAATAAAATACTACAAAAAGATAAATACTCGAAATGTCTCAAAAAACATTTCCATTGCCAAATTCCGGGAAACAACATAGTCACACCAACTTTTGCTTTTTCAAATGCTATGAATCATATCATGTTAACACCAACTTTCATGTTATTAAGAAGGCCTCTAGCTGATATTATACCATCAATGACTAACCAAAAAACCGTTGACTAAGTCATTGCTGAAAGGATAGTGTTACGGTGAGAATCACGATGTTAAACTATTGATTAACTTGAATCTTAATTCATTAAATTCACAACCGGACTTTAATTTATCCAAAAGAAAGGTTAAATAAAGAAAGACCTTTTGCACGATGTAACAACAACGCTAAGAGATTCGGGGCTCGGAGGTTGGTTATGCTTAAGATAGGTATTTCACATCCTAAACATCTGTAGTACTCTACAGGAACCTTTTTTGTGTTTGTATGCTAAGCTTGTTATGGTTATGTTATGGTTTGGGATCAGGGTTAGGGTAAAGCTCTAGGCAAAGACCTAAGGACACCTTCTAAGTTTGCTCGCAAAGATATCACATCTTTTTCCTACGTATCCTAACTAGGATAGAATCATAGCAATTGTAGTTCACCTCACTAGGGATGAATGAACATTTGATTATGATCAAAGTTCAAAGGGAAACAAGCATGACAATGCTTGTGTAGAGTTTAACAAAACTCTCTATTCTAAGTTGTACAATCAAGATTGACTTTGACAAAAGCCAAGGGGGGATAAGTAATCATCACCATGATTCTTACATAGAGTTGACAAACTCTATCCTAGGGTTCTAATTGAAGAACACTCCAAGTAAAAGGTGGGTCTTTTAGACTTAAGCAAAGTCTAATGGCTAGTAAGTTCTAACTTAACTAAGTTAGGGTTCAAAGTGACTTAACAAAGTCAAAGGGAGGCTAATGAGCTATCTATGACCCAAGGGTCAATAGAGAGACTTTCCTTTGGAATAGGGAATGATGAGGCACCTGGATGAGAACTAACAAGTTCCATCAATTAGTGAGTAACTTAACAAAGTTAAAGAAACAAAGCAAGAATATGTAACAACATGTAAACATTAATCAAGATCAATATTTAGCATCTGAATAAAGATGAAAAAGCAAAGAGGTAACAACCATCAATGCAAGTAAAGAACATGTGTAATGTAACACCCTTTTCTACCCCACAGTTTTAATGGCAAAATATTCACATATATCAGAGTAAAATATTAAACTAAAAAAAATCACCTCAAAGGGCGTACATTTTCCAATAAATAAAATATAGGTCAAGGCTCTGTAAACAACGGGTTTTCCCAAAAGTTATCAAAATTGCTCAAAAGGCAGCGGAACTCAAAAAGGCATAATCCAAAATTTTCCTTGTACGGAAACATAATCAAAATAACAAAAATCAAATAAAACATGGTTTAACTCGAAGACCCCAACCCGATGTTACACTACCAGAGCAAGACCCTCTAAGTTAACCAAAATGACCAACAACTCAAAACTCCAAAAAGATCATCGACGACATCCACGGCTAAACCTAGTCATCTGCACGTTACCCACGTGGAGGCAACATTCAAATAGGCATGGTGAGTAAAACGATTCATAATAATCAATATAAGAAATTAATATATAAAACATCGTCATTTTCATATTATGCATTATCATATTCATCAATGGGCATCAAAGGCCACAACATCATAAATTACTCAAGATTATCTCATAAATGCAAATGCAACAAGACTCATGCATGTGGTACCAATCATCACAGCTCGATGGACATTGGGCCATTAACCCTCCATAGATCCCCATCAATAGGATCGATTATATACAAGAATCGGAGCACATCAAAATACCTCACATCCGCACAATGGGACTGAAGCCAAAGAAATCAAGTTTCTGAACCAAAGTCCGGATGCACATGAATGCATGATGCACACGTCAATAATCATCCTCATAATAACATCATAGGTGCATCATCATTCATCAAAATCATCATCATCATATATCATGTCATCATAGAATCATCAAAACTCATGGAACCATCATCATTACATCATAGGAATCATCATATAATCATGTACTAATCACATAAAACTCACAGTCATACTCATATTAATTCATCAAAGAAATCACAACATCAAAACATTAAGGCATCACTGCACAAAATCATAATTCACGAAACTCTGCTACGTACGCTAGCAAGTTCGTTGTGCGAGTCTGGGGCGAGTTTATTCGCTGTGCAAAGGACTCTTCGCTGTGCGAACACACGATTACAGCAAAACATTGTTATGCACCAGAACCAAAACCAACTCAAAAGTCCACACGATTCACTTTCCCAATAACCCAAAAAATCCATAAATCATTCCTAAGGTATTACGGCGATAAAGGCACAAAATCTACGACTTATTAGGCCAAATCCCGTATCATATTCACGCTCTAATTCCCATAAATCCTTACAACTACACCACGGTCATTAGAGTTCTCACTATCTAATTTCCCTATACGGTTAAAACCTCAATAACAGATTTTGGCCATGAAGGCCTACTTTCCCTCAAACCCAAATCGACCTCGAACCTATTAGACCATCAGTTCAAATCCCTTAAGACTCTTACACCTTAAAAGGCAACAACAATACAAATGCTCACAAAACCTTCTACCCTTAAACCCTTAAGCCGGCTTTAAACACATTGAAATCACACATTGAAAATAATGAAGTCAATACGACCTTTATTGCCGACTTTAAGCCTTCTCCTTGATTTGTAGGAACCTCAAGAAGCTTTTTCCTCAATCCTCTTCCTCAGAGCTCTGACCTCTATTTCTTCTTTTTTCACGATCTAACAAGAATGAATCCTAATTCCCTCAAAAATCTCTTTTTGTTAAACCTAACTTTGGGCCTATAAATTGGGCTTTTCCAATATTACCCTCACTAACTCCTCCTTAATTGTCCAATTTGCCCTTAGTTAACTTATATTTATTTAAATTAATAATAATACCAATATATTCATATTATATACTATTAAATGAATAAATAACCTAAAATCCATACTTCTCAATATTTCACACCAACCACCGAAAATCACCAAAAATACGAATATTCATATTTAAATAAATTAAATAAATATTCCAATAAATTTGGGGTGTTACATGTAACAACTACAAGTTTATTTATAACATTCAAACAAGATTAATGTAAACAAGTGACAACTTGAAGCAAGCATGTTATTGTAACACGGTGGGAGAACTGACTTTAAACAATGTTGCGGATAGCAAGAGTCGCCACCGACTTTTATTTTATCCATAAGGAAAGGTTATAAAAGAACAGGAAAGACCTTAGAGAATATTTTGGGTCCGGGGGGTAGGTTATGAAAAGGGAAGGTATTAGCATCCTTTTCATCCATGGTTATCCATGGGCTCTTAGGTACTTAAGCTCACTTTTGAATTGTTTTGAAAGTGTAGTGTGTGAATAGAAAATTTTCAGAATAGTTAATAAATAATCCATGTAAGGATGTGTTAAGAACTTGTTTGAAAACTTGTTGAAAATTTGTTTAAGTGTGAAACAGTTTTGAAGTGAGCAAGCACCTAGGAGTAACCTACCCTAATGTTTAAAGGTCTTTCTTATTCTTTATTCTTTCCTTTAGTAAGACTATCCCTACTATAATGGAGTAGGTAGTCCTTACTTTGGATGTTAAGGGACATGTGAGGGACAATTTGACTTTGAAGGCCATCGTGGGATGTAATAAGCACATATAAGGGACCATCATCATTTTTCGAAAGGGACTCGATTCGTAAAGGCAACCATAAGGGACTTTGATGATTTTTCTATTTGAGGGACTTGCTTTATACACCCCACTTAACCATTATTCGTAGGCAACTTGAGGGATATCCTTAGGAAGTGAGACGGTGATTAAAATCGACTTACGTGTGTGACGTGTTTATTTTAATTATCTTTATTTAAAAGTGATCTAAATTTATTTTAATATTACATACATGTTGTTACACTCCCTAATTACTAACCATAATAATAATTAAATAATTAAACAACTTTACATCCAAGAAACAATTACAAAATAATAAGCAAAATAATTAAATAGCAAAGATAAATAAAATATAAATAAGCAATAATAAATAATAAAGGGGGGTTAATTCTAAGTTTACTCGGCAAGACATCGCATCTTGTGCCTACGTATCCTTACGGGAGTGGAATCAGAGTAATCGTAGTTCCCCTCAATAGGGAGGTTAGAAACTTCTTGACTGTGGTCAAGGTCTCAAGGGGAATAAACGCATCTTAAGGACACGCTTACGTGGAGTGTAGAAACTCCAAATCTCTACGTTGAAATGTTAAGTTGTAATTAGGGTTAAATTAGGGATTCCACGGCGGGAAACCCTAAAATGAGCGCGGCGGCTCTTTGACCTAATGCTAAGGGTAAAATTGTAATTTTGCCTGCGGCGAGGCATTTGTGAAAATTAGGGTTTGTAGTTTGTAGTTTTGAGGATTTGAAATTGAATGTGTGAAGTTTTACGGACTATTGGCGCGGCGGCCAAACAGTTAGACCTAACCTTCGGATGTGTGCAATGTGACAGAAATAATAGTAAACGCGTGAGATAATTGAATCATGCAAACAGAGAGATAATGTCATAATTTAAACCATGCAAGCAGAAATTTAAAGGCAGAATTTAAAGAGCGATTGTTAAGTTCGCGAGGTTACATGAGAGGAGCAGATACAATATGATAATGAAATTTGAATTGAACAATAATAAAATAAAATAAATAACGGTTCTAGTTATTATTTTTAAAAAAAAGATTTTAGTTATTATTTTAAATTTATCTAAAAAAAGTTTTTCTTAAAAATAATAGGTTTTCATATTAATTTGGAAAAGATGTTAATGTTATTTATTTTAAAAAACAGATTTTTATATTATAACAAATTTTAATAAATTAATGATAACAATAATAATAATAATGGTAATAATAATGATAATAATGATAATAACAATAAATAATGATAATAATAATAATAATAATAATAATAATAATAATAATAATAATAATAATAATAATAATAAAGCAATAATGAATTTTAAATGTGCCAAATAACCCAACAATGTTGCTAACGCAGAAATGCGCTCATCGCAACCAGATCTAAATCGGACGAAACAAAATTTATCGCAAAGAAAAAGAAATTAAGCAAAAAATAGTATTATTGCTCACACAAAAATGCGATCATCGCAACCAGATCGAACTAACACAAATGTCACGCGTCATGCACACAAATGTGCAAACATCGTATCGACATAATTCGATCAAAAATCTTATATATATAAACTCTAACAATTTAAAAATTATATATATATATATAAACGTAACAGTAATAGATAAAGAAAAAGAAATAACGGTAATAGATGAAGAAAAAGAAATAACGGTAAAAGATGAAGAAAAAGAAACAACAGTAATAGATGAAGGAAAAGAAATAACGGTAAACGATGAAGAAAAAGAAACAATAGTAATGGATGAAGAAGAAAACTAAATAACGGCAAACGGCACTCACTCCTCTTAGGTTTTTTTCAATCTCCCCTTTTTTTTCCAACAAGGCAACACATGTATATATAGGGAACAAATTAGGGTTAACACCAAATTGTCAATAATGTCCCTAAAGCCCATTTTAAAGCCCAAACTAAATAATTAGTTATGACAAAGGTGAGATTCGAACTCTCAACCTCTCACACTCATAACTCCTTACACATGTCCTCCTGCCAATTGTGCCATTTTTACTTTTTAGACAAAAAATGCATGCCATATGATATTTACCTGCAAAAAGTCAAACGACTACACAAATTTGTTAGTAATTGATTAAATGCAATGAAATGCGACGACAAATCTTAGGGCAAAATTTGGGGTATTACAGTTATTATGATAGTATTTCTCACCCAACCTCTCTTTGATGTTGGCAAAAAAAATCATGAAGTTTGACTTTGGTTTGACCACAGTTGACCTCAGTTTGACCTTTTAACTGCATTGACTGCTTTTGACTTATCTGATCATCTGACTGAGCAAACTTTTGAGAAAAGTCTTGAAACTTGACATGGGGGTTCTTATACACATATAAGATGTTATGAAGCTCACTTGAAGTCTTGGAAGTCCATTTAGCCTGATTAAAGTCAAAACCCTAGTTTTGGATGCACTGCTTAGGAGGTGCATTGTCTGAGGGAATTGTCAACTCTTCTGACCAATTGTGAATTTTGTGAACCTTGTGAACCTTCTTGGAACACAAAGTCTTGTATTGTGAGGGAAAATTTTGGGGTGCAACAGCTGCCCCTGTTCAATTTTCTGAAACCTGAGGGGTTAGATTGGTATATTTGCCAGTCGTAACCTGGAAGGTTGAAGGGGATTGAACACAAAAGCCCAAAAATTTGCACTCACCAGTGCATGGAGTGATATTGATGGTTGGTTGAACATGATTGAGTGGGCTTAAAGATGCCACTAGGGGAAAGTTCTTCAGTAGTATAATGAGAACTGTCAGGAGTCTGGAGTAATACTGATGTAACAGCATGTCTTCATGAGGATAGAGCAATCAATAATGATAACCCTAAAGCAGTCTTGAAGTGATAAATCTGACCTCAGGAGGATAGAGCAATCAATAGCTCTAAAGCAGTCTTGAAGTAATAATGGCTTCAGGAGGATAGAGCAATCAATAGCTCTAAAGCAGTCTTGAAGTAATAGAATGGCTTCAGTAGGATAGAGCAATCAACAGCTCTAAAGCAGTCTTGAAATAATAATGTGATATGTCTTCAGGAGGATAGAGCAATCAATAGCTCTAAAGCAGTCTTGAAGTAATGATTTCAGGAGGATAGAGCAATGGATAGCTCTAAAGCAGTCTTGAAATAATAATGTAATTTCAGGAGGATAGAGCAATGGATAACTCTAAAGCAGTCTTGAAATAATTAGATGGCTTCAGGAGGATAGAGCAATGAATAGCTCTAAAGCAGTCTTGAAGTAGTAATATGACCTCATGAGGATAGAGCAATGAATAGCTCTAAAGCAGTCTTGAAGTAATAGGATGATTTCAGGAGGATAGAGCAATCAGTAGCTCTAAAGCAGTCTTGAAGTCATGAGAGGCTATCAGGAGGATAAAATAACCCTGAGGTTACAATAAAGCAGTCCCAAAGTAATAAGAAGCTCATCAGGAGGATAAAGTAACCCTGAGGTTACAATAAAGCAGTCCCAAAGATCATAAGATTGTTTGTTGGATAATTAACCTGAAAACAAGGTAGCATTCTGTATAACAACATTAGTTTATGCTTTATGTATGCATGTATGACATGATGCACTTAGGTAATGTACTATAGACATATATGTTATGGTATGATGTAAATGATGTATGTATGCTATGACACTGCTGGAAGTGTCTGGATATCCTTGTATAACAACTGCTGGCCAAGGAAAATAAATCCCGATTCGTTGTTGAAGAATATATAACCCTCCGTCTGCTGGGGATAACAAGGTATAGATAACCTCCCGTTGTTGGGGATAACAAGGTATAGATAACCTCCCGTTGTTGGGGATAGTAGGGTATAGATAACCTTCGTTTTCGTTTGATAGCAGGATAAGTATAACATCCCGTCTTCGTTCATCGTGCCCTTATTGGAAAGTAATTTCCCGTATATCCGTATGAGGATAAAAGAGATGGATATAAATTCCAGGGGAGATTAGACTTTGTGAAAATGGATTAGTCCTACTGATGGTTTGTAACTGTCTTGTAAAGATGAACCGGCGAAGCTTCGTTGAAATCCTTCCCTCGTTCGTCCTTAGTAAATACTATTACTGCATTTTCATGCATTTCTGGTAAACATCAATCATATTAAAAGCATACATGCATTTCTGGTAAACATCAATCATATTCAAAGGCATACATACATTCAAACACAACCAATGGACGTTTCGCTTATGTAAATAGGGTAAAAGTAAATCTAGATTCAAAAGATGGAATTTATTTATATCAAAAGTGACCCATACACGGGTAAGTTTGTACAAGGAGACATAAACCCTAGTAAGAGAATTTTGTCATGAAGTTTTACAAAAAGAATCAGCTATGTGGGAAATAATCCTATTGAGTTTCAATTCTACTATTGCCACTCAAGTATCTCATCTTCTTGCTGTTGAGACGGAAACGATTGGATTGAGCTTTATCTGTTTGAGCTTGAGTAAGTGGTACAACTGGTTGCAGTATCATGAGTGATCCAAACGAGACATAGTCATACGCTTTAATCCCTAACTTTTGCCTGGATTGCCCTTTCAGGTTTTCAATCCACCGGGATACCCTTTTTTACCCAAGCCGCCTTTTCAGGTTTTCGACTTGCCGGGTGTACATCTTTTTATATATATATCCCTAATTTTTGCCCAAACCCTTTTGGTTTGCCGGGATGCCCTTATTTTTGCCTAGGCCTGTCAACCTAGCGGGTCTCTTTTTATGCGTAGTATTTTTTAACTATGTCTGCGTTTACAGGTTGTGGGAAGTCTTCACCATCCATTGTAGTCAGTATCATGGCACCTCCTGAGAACACTGTCTTGACTACAAATGGTCCCTCATATGTTGGAGTCCACTTGCCCCTTCAGTGTCAATCTCATTGCAGTATGCAGGCTTCTCAAATCTATCAATGGTAATCTTGGGAGCTTCATCATCCCAGCTGATCTCGAACATAGATGCCATGGTGGCCAATGCGTCTGCCAACTGATTCTCTCTTCGTGGAATATGTCCAAAAGTAATCTCTTTGAAATGTGGGATCAAAGACAACACATGTTCTCTGTAAGGAATGAGATTATCATGCTTTGTATCCCAATCTCCTTTAATCTGTCTTACTACCAGAGCTGAATCTCCATACACCTCAAGGAACTGAATCTTCATATCAATAGCAACTTGCATACCCATGATACATGCCTCATACTCAGCCATGTTATTGGTACAATAGAAACAAAGTCTGGCAGTAATCGGGGTATGACAACCTTCAGGGGAACTAATCACAACACCAACACCATTACCATGTGCATTGGAGGCACCATCAAAAACCATAGTCCATCGGGATCCTTGTTCAGGTCTGTCATATTGTCCAGGTTCTTTGGTAACAGACATAATGTCTTCATCAGGGAACTCAAAATTCATTGACTGGTAATCATCTACTGCTTGATGAGCCAAATGATCAGCAACAACACTCCCCTTAATGGCCTTCTGAGTAGTATACTGTATATCATATTCCGTCAAGATCATTTGCCATCTTGCAATTCTTCCGGAAAGAGCAGGTTTCTCAAATATGTACTTGATTGGATCCATCTTCGAAATCAACAAGGTAGTATGGGTCAACATATACTGTCTTAGTCGGCGAGCAGCCCATGCCAAAGCGCAGCAAGTTTTCTCGAGCAGTGAGTATCTTGTTTCACAGTCGGTAAACTTTTTGCTAAGGTAGTATATTGCCTGCTTTTTTCGACCAGACTCGTCATGTTGCCCCAATACACACCCCATTGAGTTGTCTAATACTGTTAAATACATAATCAAGGGTCTTCCATCAACTGGTGGCATTAAAATTGGAGGTTCTAGCAAATATCTCTTGATTTCATCAAAGGCGGTCTGGCACCCATCATTCCATTCCATCACCTGATCTTTCTTCAACAACTTGAAGATTGGCTCACAGATGGTAGTTAATTGGGAAATAAATCTTGCAATGTAGTTCAATCGTCCCAAGAAACCTCTAACCTCCTTCTCAGTACGGGGAGCTGGCATCTCTCGTATAGCTTTCACTTTTGCAGGATCCACTTCAATACCTTTTCCACTGACAATGAAACCCAGGAGCTTTCCAGATCTAACTCCAAAAGTACACTTGTTTGGATTTAATCTCAACCTGTATTTCTTCAACCTCTCAAACAACTTGTGCAGATGATCAAGATGTTGTTCTTCATTCTGAGACCTGGCTATCATATCATCCACATATACCTCTATCTCATGATGAATCATATCATGGAACAAAGCCACCATAGCACGCTGATATGTTGCCCCTGCATTCTTCAAACCAAATGGCATTACCTTATAGCAAAAGGTGCCCCACTGTGTCACAAATGTAGTCTTCTCCATATCTTCAGGTGCCATCTTGATTTGATTGTAACCAGAGAAACCATCCATAAAAGAGAATACCTTATGCTGAGCAGTGTTGTCTACCAGAATATCAATATGAGGAAGTGGAAAGTCATCTTTAGGGCTAGCCTTGTTCAGATCTCTGTAGTCTACACACATACGTACCTTACCATCTTTCTTAGGAACTGGTACCACATTTGCAACCCACTGAGGATAAGAAGTTACGGCCAAGAACCCTGCATTGAACTGTTTCATTACCTCTGCTTTGATCTTTTCTGACATTTCAGGACGCATACGACGAACCTTCTGCTTCTTTGGACGACAATCTTCTTTCACTGGCAAACGGTGAACCACAATGTCTGTATCCAACCCTGGCATATCTTCATAAGACCAAGCAAAGATCTCCACATAGTCACGTAGCATCTGAATCAACCTGCTCTTGACACTGTCCTCTAAATCAGCCCCTATCTTGACCTCTTTTCTGTTTTCTTCAGTTCCCAGATTCACAACTTCGACTGGCTCTTCATGTGGCTGTATAGCTTTCTCTTCTTGTTGTAACAACCTAGCAAGCTCTACAGGTATTTCACAATCGTCCTCGTTTCCGTCTTCAGTTTGATAGATCGGATTCTCGAAATTGTAATTGGCAATAGTAGAACTGTTATCAACTGGATCCAGAGTGGATGAGGATCTGCATTTTAGTGACGTGGGTGTGTGTAAGAACACATAGCTGATAAAGCAAAAATAAAAGAAAAAGAAAGACAAGGAACACAATATTTACGAAAACGAAACGTCCACTGATTTTATTGAATGAAGTATGCAAATGAAATGACAACCCGTAATAAGCACACCAGTGTGCCCCGGGTAAGGCACATGGCTTGAAAGTTTTAACATAACACAGTAATAGTATTTACTCCCGACTAAAGGAGATAAGGATAACATCTTCAGCTTTCCAATTATTGAGTCCAGCACCCACAGTAGGAAAAATCCATGCCTCCAAGTTGTAGTCTTCATCTTGATCTCCCACAGCATTGATAACCCCTTGATTGGTGATACGAACAGCACGAGCACGACGAACAGCCTTCTGGGACTCTGCAGTGAAACCCAAACCAAACTTGTCAGACTTGTATGGAATATCAGGAAGCTGACCCCAAATAGTACAACCACCTTCTTCCACCACAACTTTTGCATCATTGAGGGAAGCCATTGCCATTGTTGGAGGGTTTATGATGACCACAGGAACCTTCTTCACAGCAGGAGGAGTCACACAATCCTTAACAACCCAGGGAACCACTTCAAATGACTGACATGGAGTTTCAATGTATTCACCTTCTACTTCCAGATACTTGAAAGTGTTTACATGGCTGACAAAGTATTCTTCCTCTCCAAAGACAGTAACAACTTTTCCATTCACCGGATATCTCAACTTTTGATGTAATGTGGAGGTCACAGCACCTGCCCCATGGATTCAGGGACGACCAAGCAGACATGAGTACGAAGGACGAATATCCATCACATAGAATGTAGCAGTGAACACCTGAGAGCCAACCTTGATTGGAAGATCAATTTCCCCATGCACTACTCTTCTAGAACCATCAAAAGCCTTTACCACAATACTACTGGGCTTCAATACCGTATCTTCAGGACTCAGCTTGTTCAGGACTTCCTTAGGCAACACATTCAGAGAGGAACCATTGTCTATCAGCACATGAGACAGGGTAGTGCCCCTGCATTCAATTGAAATATGCAAGGCCCTGTTATGATCCCTCTTGGCAGGGGTCAAGTCAGCATCAGAAAATCCTAACCCGTTGTCATAGGTCAGGTGAGCAACACAATTCTCAAACTGGTCCACAGAAATTGCACTGGGTACATGAGCCATCTTTAGAAACTTGATCAATGACTTGGCATGAGCCTCAGAACATAATAACAGGGAGAGCATAGAAATCTTTGAGGGAGTATGCCCCAGCTGATCAACAATATCATAATCACTCTTGCGAATGATTTTCAATACTTCTTCCATCTGCTTAGAGAGGTCATCAGCAGCTGGCACATCAGTAGATACAGGCTCAATAACAGGACCCTTGCCCCGAGCATCAGTGGTGGAAGTAACAGCAGGAGTAACTGCACTCTTAGAAGCAACTGGAGGAGAGAAGACTCTTCCACTACGAGTGATCTTGCTAGATCCAGCAATATTATCAATGTCAACAGGCATATCAGGTAAAGGCTCCTGCTTGACACCATGGATGTAGACATCAGACCCATAGTGCCAAGGCACAGCTTTGTCAGATGTATAAGGAATAGGACCAGGAGTGGTAATGATCAGAGGAGCTACTCTGGCTTCAGCAACAACTTTCACAGGACCTTCAGCAGTAATCTTGATTGGGCCCTGATGAGTGATTTTAATGGGACCCTTTGAAGTGATTCTTAGTGGTACTTTGTCAACCATGTCAACCTCTCCAATATTCTTACCCTGAGTCAGATGATCCACCATACTTTCTACAGATGCTGGTCTTCTTTCAAACACTATAGTATATTTATCCATGAGACGTTGAATCCCATCTCTCAAAATGAAGCAACTATCCGGCTTATAGGTACAATATAGACAATCTTCATGACAACCTGGAAAGATCCCAGCTTGTACTAACCTCTTTTTGATAACAGACAATGGTGTGCTCAACTCCATAACTGAATAGACATGCAGATCTTCATCAATATCTTCATCAATGGCGTTGACAGTCTTCTCGTGATTTGGCATTGAAGCTGTAATCACATTTGGAGTACCTGGTGGATCAAACTCAATTTCTCCAGCATCAATCATATCCTGAATTTTGTTCTTCAAGACCCAACAGTTATTAGTATCATGTCCTGGACAGTTTGAATGATATGCACATCGTGCATTGGGATTGTACTTGGGAGAGGTAACATTGGGATTCTGAGGAGCCTCCCTCAGGGTAATAAGTTCAGCCTTCAACAAGTGTTGCAATGCCTGAGCCATTGACATGTTGATCTTCGTGAACTGTCTTCTAGCCCTCTGTTGGTTGCCTTGAGGCTGCTCTGTTGTTGCAGGAGTTGGATTTGAAATATGAACTACACTCACAGACTGATGCCTTCTGTTACGATCAGGCTGACCATACACAGCATTAGATTCTTTCTTCCCAGTGGGAGGCTTCTTTGCAGTACCTGATGAAGAAGTGCCCACTTGGATCTTACCACTCTTGATACCATTCTCTACTCGCTCTCCTGTCATGATCAACTCAGTGAAGCCAGATGATGAGCTTCCAATGAGATGACTGTAAAACGGACCATTCAGCGTACACATGAACATATCAACCAACTCCCTATCAGTCAAAGGGGGTTGAACTTTTCTAGCTAAGTCTCTCCACTTCTGAGCATACTCCTTAAAGCTTTCTTTGGCACCCATAGACATGCTTTGAAGCTGCATGCGAGTGGGGGCTAAGTCAGCATTGTATTGATACTGCTTGTAGAAAGCTTCAGCAAGGTCATTCCAATCTCTGATGTTGACACTCTCCAACTGATAATACCACTCTAGCTGAGCTCCAGATAAACTCTCTTGAAAGAAATGGATCCACAACTTTTTATCAGCAGTGTGGGGTTGCATTCTTCTGACATAAGACCTCAGATGCAATTTGGGACAAGAGACCCCATCATAGACAACAAATGTAGGAACTTTGAACCCAATGGGTATGACCACTCCAGATATCAAGCTCAAATCCTCAAAATCCAGCCCAAATGATTTCTGTAATTCCATAGCATCCATTCTATCCACCAGCATCTTGAATTTGTCTTCGTTAGGCTCATGGTAGTAGTTAGCCTCAGAATCAGAGTCCCCCATAGTGTTGTGGAGACTGCCTCTCTCTTTCTCAGATTCCTCAGATTCATAGTCTTCAACCTCTTCCTTGGTCTTGACAGGACCTTTGAACCTTCTTCCCATGTTGAGCAACCCAGCAGACCTTCTAGTCTTCTTTGTCTTCTTGGCCAGCAGCGTCTTCAATTCATCCTGCCCCTTGGATAGGTTCAGGATCAGCTCTTGGAACTGTGCATTCTGTGCCTGGAGATCCTTAACTGATTGTTCAAGAGCCATTGCTGAAATAAACAGCGAGAAGATGAGAAACCTGTGCACAATTATAAACCTGTGATGCAATGATATGGGAATGCATATGCAATGTTTTCAAGGACCGCAGGATTTAAATTTGCTTAAACAAACAAGAAAATAACTTTTTATTAGTAATAACTTGTTTTGCCTTTTAGGCTTACAAAAATGAAAACGAAATAAGTACAAAAGATGGGGTTTTAAGTCTCCCATGGACGTTTCCTCTTTGTGTTGAGGTATGAGTTGAGGTTTCGTTCCTCATGAAGTAGCTTTGTTAGCTCTAGGATCCTTGCTTGGCTTGCTTTGTAATGAGCCTCGAAAGTATCCCTTTGCTCTTTCAGTTGGATCCATGATCTCTGCAAGTCTTCCATATCAGTAGGCATGTCTGGGTGAAGGATGGTATAAGCTGTGTCTCCTTCAGCAACAGGTTCCATGGTAACTGGTAGGACGGCAGGATATGGCATCATGAGTGTCTGAGCACGAGATCGTACCCATCTGAGATAAGCCTCCATAGGAATAGTGTACTTAGGCTCCAGTGTCTTGCTGTCAATCCTGTTTACCTTTCCCCAAGCTCGGATGAATCTCTGACGGTAACCCTGAAGATCGTTGTCGTAATCAAACACAATGCCCTGAATCAACATGTCATGTGGACCATCGCTCCGGGCGTAACCAAACTGTCGTAAAGCTAGAGATGGGTTGTAGGTGATGCCTCCTCTTATGCCTAGAAGTGGCACATTAGGAAACTCCCCACAACGGTCAATGATGGTGACATTCTCCATAGATCTGGAGCACCAATGGATGTCTGAGTGAGAAAGTGACATGATCCTCTTGGACCATCTGAACCCTTGCTCATTCTTCATTACTGAGCGAGGAAGGTGAGAAATAAACCACCTAGAAAGTAAAGGTATGCAGCACATCAAAGTTCCTCTTGCCCTTGTAGTGCGGGTGTGAAGAGAATGTAGGATGTCTCCAAGTAAGGTAGGCACTGGATTGTGACTTAGGAATATGTTGATGGCATGAACGTCTATGAACTGATCAGGATTGGGGAACAACACTAAACCATAAATCAATAAGGCTAAGATCTCTTCAAAAGCATCGTAGCTCATAGCCTTCAAGAACATTTGAGCTTTATCCACTAATACCTTGGCAAGAATACCTTTAACTCCACTTCTCGTCTCTAGAACAATGTCAGACTTCTTCAGATGTAGAGCTGCAGCAATAACTTCTGGTTTAAGCTCCTTCTCTAAGCCTGTGAATGGCTTCTGATCAAGAACAGGTATACCCAGAAGTTTAGAGAAATCCTCCATGGTTGGAACCAGCTGATAATCAGGAAATGTAAAGCAATGGTGCTTAGGGTCAAAGAACTGAAACAGCACACTCATCATGTCCTCACTGAACCCTGAAGTAACTAGACCCAATAAGTGACCATGTCTCTTGTTGAACTGGGAATGATCAGGCACTTGGGAAACCAACTCCTTGAGCTTAGCAGGTATCCCTACAAAGTTGATCCTGATGGTGTTTCTACGAGCAGAAGCCATGACCTGCAACAAAGAACAAAGATAAATCCTTTGGTCCTTGAAATGGTTAGGGAAAATGATATGCTTATGATGCATGATGATGTCATGATGTCATGCTCAATCACAAACATGTGGCACACACAAACAAGTCACACCATAGCCCTAGGTTTAAAGGCTTGCATGAGGTTCAAAGGCAAGTACCCTCCCCTGAAGTTAGATGGTTCATCCTGTCCTACAAAAGTAACCAGGTTCTAAGGGATCTCAATATCATTGATCCTTCACAAGGGTGGTTGTTCAGAAGGCAACTTACTTGCCAACCAAAACCCTCCCAGTTTAAGATCTCAATGAGCGTAGTATCGAGTGTCAACCAACTTCAGTCTGCACCAAAGCCGGTTACCTCACTACTTTCTAAAGGCCAAGATGAGTTAACTAGGGTTCTAAAAGTCAGTTAGTGCATTGACAACATATGGCAGCCTCAATATTATCCTCAACTTGACTTAAGGAATATAAGCACCAACCAAGAAGTCGCACTAACTATGGCCACCAGATCAACCGTATCGATATACGTCGTACAGTTTCCTTGGTCTATTGCCATTTACCTAAGGTACACTAGATCCGGGTTAGGACCTTTCACACATAAGAGCACCCCAACAATATAATAATAAAGCAAACAAGGCAAACAATTTAAAGTGATCTTAATTCCTAAGGGTACCCCTCTTAAATAGATCCCCAGCAGAGTCGCCAGTTCTGTAACACGGTGGGAGAACTGACTTTAAACAATGTTGCGGATAGCAAGAGTCGTCACCGACTTTTATTTTATCCATAAGGAAAGGTTATAAAAGAACAGGAAAGACCTTAGAGAATATTTTGGGTCCGGGGGGTAGGTTATGAAAAGGGAAGGTATTAGCATCCTTTTCATCCATGGTTATCCATGGGCTCTTAGGTACTTAAGCTCACTTTTGAATTGTTTTGAAAGTGTAGTGTGTGAATAGAAAATTTTCAGAATAGTTAATAAATAATCCATGTAAGGATGTGTTAAGAACTTGTTTGAAAACTTGTTGAAAATTTGTTTAAGTGTGAAACAGTTTTGAAGTGAGCAAGCACCTAGGAGTAACCTACCCTAATGTTTAAAGGTCTTTCTTATTCTTTATTCTTTCCTTTAGTAAGACTATCCCTACTATAATGGAGTAGGTAGTCCTTACTTTGGATGTTAAGGGACATGTGAGGGACAATTTGACTTTGAAGGCCATCGTGGGATGTAATAAGCACATATAAGGGACCATCATCATTTTTCGAAAGGGACTCGATTCGTAAAGGCAACCATAAGGGACTTTGATGATTTTTCTATTTGAGGGACTTGCTTTATACACCCCACTTAACCATTATTCGTAGGCAACTTGAGGGATATCCTTAGGAAGTGAGACGGTGATTAAAATCGACTTACGTGTGTGACGTGTTTATTTTAATTATCTTTATTTAAAAGTGATCTAAATTTATTTTAATATTACATACATGTTGTTACACTCCCTAATTACTAACCATAATAATAATTAAATAATTAAACAACTTTACATCCAAGAAACAATTACAAAATAATAAGCAAAATAATTAAATAGCAAAGATAAATAAAATATAAATAAGCAATAATAAATAATAAAGGGGGGTTAATTCTAAGTTTACTCGGCAAGACATCGCATCTTGTGCCTACGTATCCTTACGGGAGTGGAATCAGAGTAATCGTAGTTCCCCTCAATAGGGAGGTTAGAAACTTCTTGACTGTGGTCAAGGTCTCAAGGGGAATAAACGCATCTTAAGGACACGCTTACGTGGAGTGTAGAAACTCCAAATCTCTACGTTGAAATGTTAAGTTGTAATTAGGGTTAAATTAGGGATTCCACGGCGGGAAACCCTAAAATGAGCGCGGCGGCTCTTTGACCTAATGCTAAGGGTAAAATTGTAATTTTGCCTGCGGCGAGGCATTTGTGAAAATTAGGGTTTGTAGTTTGTAGTTTTGAGGATTTGAAATTGAATGTGTGAAGTTTTACGGACTATTGGCGCGGCGGCCAAACAGTTAGACCTAACCTTCGGATGTGTGCAATGTGACAGAAATAATAGTAAACGCGTGAGATAATTGAATCATGCAAACAGAGAGATAATGTCATAATTTAAACCATGCAAGCAGAAATTTAAAGGCAGAATTTAAAGAGCGATTGTTAAGTTCGCGAGGTTACATGAGAGGAGCAGATACAATATGATAATGAAATTTGAATTGAACAATAATAAAATAAAATAAATAACGGTTCTAGTTATTATTTTTAAAAAAAAGATTTTAGTTATTATTTTAAATTTATCTAAAAAAAGTTTTTCTTAAAAATAATAGGTTTTCATATTAATTTGGAAAAGATGTTAATGTTATTTATTTTAAAAAACAGATTTTTATATTATAACAAATTTTAATAAATTAATGATAACAATAATAATAATAATGGTAATAATAATGATAATAATGATAATAACAATAAATAATGATAATAATAATAATAATAATAATAATAATAATAATAATAATAATAATAATAATAATAATAATAAAGCAATAATGAATTTTAAATGTGCCAAATAACCCAACAATGTTGCTAACGCAGAAATGCGCTCATCGCAACCAGATCTAAATCGGACGAAACAAAATTTATCGCAAAGAAAAAGAAATTAAGCAAAAAATAGTATTATTGCTCACACAAAAATGCGATCATCGCAACCAGATCGAACTAACACAAATGTCACGCGTCATGCACACAAATGTGCAAACATCGTATCGACATAATTCGATCAAAAATCTTATATATATAAACTCTAACAATTTAAAAATTATATATATATAAACGTAACAGTAATAGATAAAGAAAAAGAAATAACGGTAATAGATGAAGAAAAAGAAATAACGGTAAAAGATGAAGAAAAAGAAACAACAGTAATAGATGAAGGAAAAGAAATAACGGTAAACGATGAAGAAAAAGAAACAATAGTAATGGATGAAGAAGAAAACTAAATAACGGCAAACGGCACTCACTCCTCTTAGGTTTTTTTCAATCTCCCCTTTTTTTTCCAACAAGGCAACACATGTATATATAGGGAACAAATTAGGGTTAACACCAAATTGTCAATAATGTCCCTAAAGCCCATTTTAAAGCCCAAACTAAATAATTAGTTAAGAAAAAAATAAAATTTAAATAATTTAAAATAATTAAAATAAACTTAAAATAAAAACTAATAATCCTATTGATTCCTAAAATAAAAAATATTATAAAAAGAACAAAAAATTTTCAATATTTTTTTATTTTATGATTTTTTGGATATTTTTATGAATAATTTAGAAAAAAGTGAAAAAAATAATATTTTAAAAAATGATTTAATTAAAATACGAAAATAATAATTAAATAATAATAAAAAACTATTTTTGTTATTTTTTTAATGAAAGATAGAAAAATTTAGAGTAAAAATAATAAAAAACAAAAAAAAATGACAAAGGTGAGATTCGAACTCTCAACCTCTCACACTCATAACTCCTTACACATGTCCTCCTGCCAATTGTGCCATTTTTACTTTTTAGACAAAAAATGCATGCCATATGATATTTACCTGCAAAAAGTCAAACGACTACACAAATTTGTTAGTAATTGATTAAATGCAATGAAATGCGACGACAAATCTTAGGGCAAAATTTGGGGTATTACAGTTATTATGATAGTATTTCTCACCCAACCTCTCTTTGATGTTGGCAAAAAAAATCATGAAGTTTGACTTTGGTTTGACCACAGTTGACCTCAGTTTGACCTTTTAACTGCATTGACTGCTTTTGACTTATCTGATCATCTGACTGAGCAAACTTTTGAGAAAAGTCTTGAAACTTGACATGGGGGTTCTTATACACATATAAGATGTTATGAAGCTCACTTGAAGTCTTGGAAGTCCATTTAGCCTGATTAAAGTCAAAACCCTAGTTTTGGATGCACTGCTTAGGAGGTGCATTGTCTGAGGGAATTGTCAACTCTTCTGACCAATTGTGAATTTTGTGAACCTTGTGAACCTTCTTGGAACACAAAGTCTTGTATTGTGAGGGCAAATTTTGGGGTGCAACAGTTATAAAGATCAAATGAGATCAAATGTAACAACATAAGACCAACTAAGCATGTATTGATGACAATCAAACAAGTAAGAGTACAAGAAATGTTACAATGGTTCAAGTATGAATTCATGATTTCATGGGGATAAATAAACAAGCTTCATGGTAACAACCAAGTCAACAATCAAACCCTAAAATGTTATGGTTCTAACAATACACATAAACAATTAGAATGAAGCATGACAAGCATATTTAAGAGGTCGCAACATCAAGAACCATGTCAAAATTCACAGATGAAATTCAAAGCATACTATGTATATTCAAGCATTCATAAAAGTAAGAAACAAACCCTAATCATGTTATGGTTCTAACAAGACACATAAAAAGTGGATTAATATATGATAAACATATTCAAGAGGTTACAACATCAAGAATCATAGCAAAGTTCACAGATGAAGTTCAACAGGCCATTTTCACATAGATGCATTTACAAAAGCAAGTAAGAATATGGTAAGGAAATGAATTAAACATATTTGAGTATTTAAACATGTTAACAAACATATATGAATCATACAAGATCAATATATCACAAGAAAAATCAAGTTACAAGTTGAAAAGTTCAAGAGCATCAAGGTAAAAACCCTAAAAACACATGTTTTTCAAGTGGATCAAAGTATTTCTAGGATAACAATCTTGAATTCTTTCTTCACTCTATGAAAATAGACATGTTAAGGAGCAATTTTCAAAAAGAATGATACAAAAATGATAAAAATCAAGAAAGTTATGGTGAAATTAATTTGCAAAGAGAAATGAGAAAATAAGTGGTAAAAAAGTAGAGAAAGCTCTCCACAAGGGTTGAACCCACGCACCTTGGTTTGCAGTTTAAAACATTCACCAGTTCAACCAAAGCGCACATGTGTAAGGTTGAAAGAAGTGAATCATAATATTTTACAAAGCACAAAAATAAGGAAAAAGCACAAAAGAGTTGACCCTGGCAAGATCGAACTCAGGTTTGGCAAGGTAATGGTAAGAAAAACGTGCATGGTTAACCACTGTGGTGGTGATACATCCAGTGTATTATCCCACACCATAAGTTGATACTGTTGGACATGATTTATGGCATGCCCAGGGTTCCCTGGCCAACATCCGAACTTGTTAAACCTCATCCAAACTCCTCCTTGCAAAAACTCCATAACTCCCTCAAATCTTAATGAAATTTCATGAAATTAAAACCAAACTTAAGTGAAATCTCAAAAGGAACATAATGGTGCCCTTGGTTTTTTGTGAAAGTGCTTTTAAATTAAAATAAGAAGGCAAAACCAAAATGATGCAAAAAGTGAAAATTCAAGGGTGCAAGTCTGTTCAGACATGACATACCAAGGATGAGAGTTCACACATACTACATATGGCTTATAGATGAGATTTTGAACAATCAACACCTAGTTCTAAACAGAGGTATAATATTGCACATGGTAGTGAGGATTTTTAGCATATTGGTGAGCAAAACATCATGACAGTTTACAAACACATAAAAACAACAATCAATAAGGTTCACACATGACCTGAAATAGCTTTTAAACATGCTCAATCTAGTGTATATCAAAAACAACCATGATGCTTCATAAGTGTAGTTTGCTAGAAACTTACCTCTTGAAGACTTCCTAAGCAAGCTTCCTTTGCAATATTTCCTGTTGAGTGAAGATAGTTTGAGCAGCCTCACAATACCCCCAATGCAATATTCAGATGGTTCAAATTCCTCCCAAGTGGCTCCTTAAGCAGCAAGGTGGCTTAGGCTTGAAGTAAGCAAGAGTTCTTTAGAACAGCCTATTAAAATGAGTGTATAGAAGGGTGGTGATGATTTGGACAGAAACAACAACTTATATTTGAAGTGTTGGAAGAGGTGGAAAAGCACTGAACATAGTGATAACTTCAATAGTGCAGGAAGTCAAACTTTTTAGGTTTGACAGTTGAATTTTTGGAGAAATTGTTTTCTGGTGGAAATGATGGTTGGAATAGCTTCAAAAAATCATTTATGGAGTGTTTGAAGTGTTGGTAGAGAGGTTTAGTGGTTGGAAATTATTTTGGAAGATGTTTTGCTCAAGACAGATTTTGTGTTTTAAGTGCCAAGTTTCTTAAGTTGCAAGAATATTGGAAACAGAAGGAAGAGAGAGTTTTTGCTTGGTTTGATGCTTGCTCTGATTTCCTTATGATGTGTGGAAGATGTCTTATTTATAGGAAGAGTGGAGTAGCAAATGGTAAGGGCGGATTGGATCTTCTTGCAATATTTAATGTTTTGGAGGGAAAGTGGAGCAAAATCAATCTTGTGATTTGCTTCTGCTCTAGCACGAATCTCTAATGCTTCCTAGCATCAAGACAACTTGTAAACATATGGTGTCACTACACCGGAAATCACTTTTAGCAGTGCATAGAAAGACAGCGCTTTATACAAAAGCGCTGCTAAAGGGCCAGTAAAAAAAAAGAAAAAAAGCGCCTACCAAAGACAGCGCTTTTAAAAAAGCGCTGCTAAATGGTGGGCCTAAGATAACGCTTTTAAAAAGCGCTGCTAAAGGGGGGGCCTAAGAAAGCGCTTTTCAAAAGCGCTGCTAAAGGGGGACCCTTAGAAAGCGCTTTTTATATAAAGCGCTGCTATATGGAATTGATAAGGCACCCTATGAAAGCGCTTTTAAAAGCGCTTCTAAAGGCCTTTAAAAGCGCTGCTAAAGGTATTCATATTATAATTTTAAAATACCCTCCAGAATTTTAATAGAATCAGAACAGTCACGCAACACATTTCTTCTTTCTCTGGCGAACGAAAACGAACGAACGAACCACTGTTCATCGTCCGACCATCAACTTCTTCCGTCCGATCATCCTTCCGACCATCACCGACCGTTCACCGTCCATTTTTGAGTTCATCCATCCGTCTGCATTGCCGGTCCACCATTGTTACGGTACGTGAAGCTTTACTCTGCTTTTCTTGTTTTTTTTTTTATCTTTTCACCATTGTTGTTCTGATGATATAGATGGTATTTGAACATAGTAGATGGTTTTATATTGTTGTTGTTGTTGTTTTTATTGAAGGTTTTGTGTTATTTGAGTTATTGAAGGTTTAGTGTAAAATATGATATTGAAGGTTTTGTGTTATTTGTTGTTGTTGTTGTTCTGATGGTTTTTGTTGTTGTTGTGTTATTTGTTGTTGTGTTAATATGATATATGAGATATATATGATATTGTTGTTGTTGTTGATGTAAAATATGAGATATTTGAGTTTTTTTGTTGTTGTTGTTGTGTTATTTGTTGTTGTTGTTGTTCTGATTGTTTTTGTTGTTGTTGTTGATATATATATATATATATATATATATATATATATATATATATATATATATATATATATATATATATATATATATATATATATATATATATATATATATATATATATATATATATATATATATATATATATATATATATATATATATATATAGTTTAATATATGATATTTGATATATGATATTTGATGTTTTTAGTGTTGTTGATATATGATATTTGATATAGATCTGTTGGTGCAAAGGTGAATAAATGATGAACAAAGAAAGGAAATATTCTATTAAGAATGACGGCTACAAAAACATGATAATAGTTACAATGATTGTCACCCTATTTATAAGCTAAAACTAGGGTTACTAGAATAAGATAAAATACTAAAATACTCTCTAACAAACTTAGGGACTAAGAAAGTAGTATAACTAAATAAATATGAATTACTATTAATATTCTAATACCATCCCTTAATTCATATTCCATCAAAACTTGTAACACCAATTCCATCCCTTAGTCTGAGAAATTGATCAGTCTTGATAGCTTTCGTCAGAACATCTGCCAACTGCTTCTGAGTGCTGCAGTGTACAACTTCTAACACTCCACTCTGAACTTGATGTCTCAGAAAATGATACTTGGTCTCAATATGCTTGCTTCTCCCATGCAACACTGGGTTTCTGGCAAGATTGATTGCAGACTTGTTGTTAATCATCAACTTCAGAGGTTTGTCTACTTTAATCTTCAGATCCTGCAACAGATTCAGAATCCACACAGCTTGGCATGCAGTAACAGCACCTGCAATGTATTCAGCTTCACAGGTTGACAACGCCACAACAGGTTGCTTCTTGGAACACCAAGAAATGGAACCTCCCAAAAATTTGAACAAGTACCCAGATGTACTTCTTCTGTCAACTCTGTCTCCACACCAATCAGAGTCTGAATAACTCAGAAGTTCTGACTCATTATTTCCTCCAGAGGGAAATAACACTCCATACTTCAGAGTTCCTTTGATATACCTCAGAATCCTGACAGCAGCTTGGTAATGGGACCACTTAGGTTTACTCATGAACCTACTAACCATCCCAACTGAGTAGCAAATATCAGGTCTGGTATTGCACAGATACCTCAGAGAACCAACCAATTGTTTGAAGGTTGTAGCGTCCACATCCTTTCCTTCAGAGTCTGAATCCAGTTTCTGATTTGTATCAGAAGGTGTGACAGCCATCTTACAATTCTTCAGATCAAATCTCTTCAGAAGTTCTAATTCATACTTGAGCTGATGCAAAATGATACCTTTCTCAGAATATCTGAACTCCATCCCTAGAAAGTATGTGATTTTGCCTAGATCAGTCATTTCAAATTCATTCATTAGAACCTTCTTGAACTTGGTTATCTCCTGTTCAGAACTTCCAGTCAGCAGTATATCATCAACATATAAACATACCAGAGTCATATTGCCTTCAGAAGTATACTGAACATAGACACCGTACTCCATCTCACATTTTTGAAAGCCTTGCTTCTTGAAAAATGAATCAATCTTCTGATTCCAAGCTCTGGGCGCTTGTTTCAATCCATATAGAGCTTTGTATAATCTGTACACCATCCCTTCCTGATTCTTTTTCACAAATCCAGGAGGTTGTGACACGTAAACTTCTTCTTCTAATGGACCGTTCAAAAATGCAGATTTTACATCTAAATGCATCAGAGGCCAATTCCTGTTAGCAGCTATTGTAATCACCATTCTGATTGTTTCATGTCTTGCTACAGGTGCAAACACTTCAGAGTAATCCAACCCAGGTTTTTGTAGAAATCCTCTGGCTACCAACCTTGCTTTATGTTTGCCAATTGAGCCATCTGGCTTTAACTTCTGCTTGAAAACCCATCTGACGCTGATGGCTTTCTTGTCTTTTGGAAGTTCTGTCAGCTTCCAAGTCTTGTTTCTCTCTATAGCATCAAGTTCTTCTTTCATGGCCTTCAGCCAGAGCTTCTGCTTAAGAGCCTCCTCTGTACTTATAGGTTCAGAGTCTACTAACATGGCACACTGAATAACTTCTCCTTCAGAGTCTACTTCAGTGTCTTGCAGCATGTCAAATTCTGCAAATCTTCTGGGAACGCTTCTGATTCTTTGTGGTCTATGAACTTGTTCAGAGTCTTGAGCTTCAGAGTTTCCAGCTTCAGATGGTTGACTTCCTCTAGAGCTTTGACCATCTTCAAGATCTGGCATATTTTTAGAGTCTTGGCCATCTTCAGAGTCTGAATTTCCACCAGAATCTGGATTACCATCAGAGTCTGGATCATTAGAGTTACCTTCATCTTCTGAGTCTTCTCCAGAGTCAGAATCACTATCAGAGTCAGAATCAACATCAGAGTTTACTTCAACTTCAGAAGTTCTTAACTCTGACCTTTCTTCAGAAGTTCTAACATCAGAATCAGATTGAGACTTATCCCAATTCCAAACTTCTGATTCCTTCACAATCACATCTCTGCTGAATTCAATTTTATTGGTTTCTGGACAATAGAGCTTGTATGCACCTGTACTGTGGTACCCTATCAGAATCATCACTTTACTTCTATCATCCAGCTTTTGTCTTCTGGCTTCTGGAACATGTTTATAGCAAACAGAACCAAACACCTTCAGATGACTAACACTTTGCTTGTCTCCAGTCCACTTCTGCATAGGAACTATTTCCTTCAACTTCTTCGTAGGACATCTGTTGAGTACAACGTTGTAGTGGCAACAGCTTCTCCCCAGAGCTTCTGAGGAAGCTTCTTCTCCTTTAGCATGCTTCTCACCATATCAAGCAAAGTGCGGTTTCTTCTTTCAGCAAGACCATTGTGTTGAGAGGTATAAGGAGCAGTAACCCCATGCTCAATTCCATTCTCCTCACAGAACTTCTGGAACTCTTTGGAGTTATACTCACCTCCACCGTCAGTTCTAAGAATCTTCAACTTCTGACCACTCTGATTCTCAGCCTTCATTCTGAATTTCTTGAATTCATTAAACACCTCGTGTTTGAACTTAATAAGGGATACCCATGTCATTCTTCTGAATTCATCAACAAATAACACAAAGTATTTGTTCCCTCCAATTGATGCTACTGGAAATGGACCACACACATTAGAATGTACAACTCCCAAGGCATGTTTTGCTCTTGGAGCAACTTCTGACGCAAATGGCAAACGTGATTGTTTTCCTTCCATGCAAACTTTGCATGACTTCTCAGGCTTCTTAATTGCAGGAATTCCATGTACCAGCTTCTTTGAATTCAGATGTTTTAGGCTTCTGAAATTCAAATGACCAAATCTTCTGTGCCACAGCTCACTCTCCTTCTCAGCACATGTTGCACTAAGACATTCTGAGTCTGCAGTTCTGACATTCACCTTGAATGTTCTATTCCTTCCCTGTTCTGACTCCATAATCAACTTCTGATTGTAGTCATACAGCTTCAGAAGATTGTCCTTCATGGTAACTGAAAAACCTTTCTCAATTAGTTGTCCCACACTCATCAGATTGCTTCTGATGCCAGGTACATACCACACGTTCTGAATCAATGTTGTTTTCCCATTGTTCAGAGTCACTCTGACATTTCCCATACCTTCTGCATTAAGATATTTGTCATCAGCACATCTGATCTTTGTTCTCTTTTCAGAGTCAAAGTCAACCAGCCATTTCTTGTTTCCAGTAAGATGATTTGAACAGCCAGTGTCCATATACCACCAGTCTGTCAGATCCATATCATCAGATTCAGAGGCCATCAATAGCACAGATTCGTCATCAGAACTTCTGGCTATATTTGCTTCTTCTGATTTCTTCTCCTTGTTTGACCAACAATCTCTAGCAAAGTGACCAAACTTCTTACAACAGTAACATTGGATCTTCTTCTTGTCATACTTCCCTTTTCCCTTCTGAGCATTCTTTTGCCTATCAGAGATTGAGCTTTCTGACTTCTGACCACCATCAGATCTTCTCTTGGCTTCTGACTACTTCTGATACCTCCTATCAGAAGTTGCTTTCAGAGCCTGCTGCTCTACTTCCCTTTCAGAAGTTCTCTCAGTCAAACGCAACTCTTGCGCTTCTAAACTGCTCTGCAGCTCTTCAATTCTCATGGTACTCAGATCTTTGGAATGTTCTATTGCTACCACAATGTAATCAAATTGAGAGGTAAGGGATCTCAATACCTTATCCATGATTGTTTCTTCAGAAAGAGTTTCTCCACACGCCTTCATCTCATTAGTGATCAGAATCACTCTGGAGATGTATTCAGAAACTTTCTCATTATTCTTCATGTTGAGATTCTCATATTGCTTTCTCAAGGACTGAAGCTTCACCTTCTTCACTGATGCGTCACCACCATAACATCTAACCAGTGTGTCCCACGCAGCCTTTGCTGTCGTTGAATCTGCAATCTTCTCAAACACATTTACATCAACACATTGATGAATAAAGAATAATGCTTTCTGATCCTTCTTCCTTACTTCCTTCTGCGCGTTTTTCTGTTCATCTGTTGCATCTGCTGCTACCGGAACATAACCATCAGTGACAAGATCTAAAACATCTTGAGCACCAAACAGTACACGCATTTGGATCATCCAACGATTCCAGTTTTTACCGTCAAATACTGGAAGCTTGGTGTTCATGTTGCCGTTTCCGTTCATCTTCACCTTGCGCAATACACTCAAATTTCTCACATAGTGTTTCCCAACCCACAAAATAAAATTCTGATCAGATTTTGTTCAAGATTCAACACGAATCTAAGAATCAAAATCAAACACACAAGACCTCACGTTCACTCGTGTTTCCCGTGTTTCCCAATGAATCTGAACCGGAGCTCTAGATACCAATTGTTGGTGCAAAGGTGAATAAATGATGAACAAAGAAAGGAAATATTCTATTAAGAATGACGGCTACAAAAACATGATAATAGTTACAATGATTGTCACCCTATTTATAAGCTAAAACTAGGGTTACTAGAATAAGATAAAATACTAAAATACCTTCTAACAAACTTAGGGACTAAGAAAATAGTATAACTAAATAAATATTAATTACTATTAATATTCTAATAAGATCGTGGTTGTTGTTGTTTAATATGATATTTGTTGTTGTTGTTGATGTAAAATATGAGATATATATATTTGATATATATTGTTGCTGTTGTTGTTTAATATGATATTTGATGTTGTTGTTGATGTAAAATATGAGATATATATATTTGATATATATTGTTGTTGTTGTTGTTTAATATGATATTTGTTGTTGTTGTTGATGTAAAATATGAGATATATATATTTGATATATATTGTTGTTGTTGTTGTTTAATATGATATTTGTTGTTGTTGTTGATATGAAATATGAGATATAGTGTATATTTGATATAGATTGTTGTTGTTGTTGTTGTTGTTTAATATGATATTTGTTGTTGTTGTTGATTATAAATATGAGATATAGTTTATATTTGATATAGATGGTTTGTTGTTGTTGTTTAATATGACATTTGTTGTTATTGTTGTTGATATTTGTTGTTGTTGTTGTTATTCTGAATTGCAGGTATATTATGGCCAGCAACGAGGAAACATCACATGATGGAAAAGAAACACCCAAAGACGTTGAAGGCGAAATTAAAAGAGGCATAACGATAATGAAAAGAATAATCTGTGCGAGAGATAGAGGTGTAAAGTACGATGTCCATTGGAATGAAAGAGATCAGTTGGTTGAGCCTAATGGTGCGCTGCTGACAAGTTATATTGGAGCAGTTGTACGTTCGCAAGTTCCGATTACTTGCGATAACTGGAGAATTCCTGCATTAGAAGTGGCTAAGGATAAAATTTGGACCGAGATTCAAGTATGAGATTTGATCATTTTTAATTATAATGACAATTATATCTTTAAATTAATTATACTAACATGTTATATGTATGTGTATTTGTTTGCAGAGATCTTTTAATATTGAGGATTCTAGGAGAAAATATTGTATTCAGTTGGCCGGAAAACGCTTGAGGGGATTTAGAGCGTTTTTAACCAACAAATTTCTTAAAGATTCTGATGGCAACTTTGTAGAGTCGGAGCGTCCAGCGAAGTACGCTGATTTGATTTCGGATGCAGAATGGGAGACATTTGTTGCGAAGCGAAGAACCAAAGAATTTGAAGTAAGTACAACTTATCATGAACAATGTATAGTATATATACCTATTCCACAAACAAACTGATATGACTTAAACTTGTTTTTTCAGGTTAAGAGTGGCGTAAATCGGGAACGGGCATCAAACCCTGCGTATCCATATAGAAATGGGCGTTTGGGATATGCACGCTTAGAACAAAAATTAGTAAGTGCATATATATGCTTTAATATGATCTATTTACAAAAAATAGTAAGTATACATAATAGGATATAATGCTTTATTGTTCGTCTTAATGCGTAGTTGGAAGAGGAGAAAAGTGATGCGACATCTCTTCCGGACCATGTCGTATGGAAGGCTGCCCGGGTGGGAAGAGATGGAGCCGTCCAAGAAGAAGTTCAACAAGTGTTTGAACAATGTGTAAGTACAACATTAGTTTTTGAACAAAGTGTTTGAACAAAGTGTATAAAATATTTAAATATGATTTTATCTATATTTCAGGAGTCCCTATCCCAGACTATAACTTCTGCTGAAGACGATGATTGCAGGAGTTTATTGAGTCGGGTGTTGAATATTCCTGAGTACTCTGGGCGTGTGAGGGGCAAGGGATTTGGTGTCACTCCATCCAAACTATATAAGCAGCCAAGGAAAAAAATCCAACCAATAAAGAAGTGATGGCTACTTTGGAGGAAATGAAAGCTCAAATTCGTGAATTACAGAAGGATAAGGAGAGATACATGTCCGAAAGGCGCGCTCCAGAGGCCGGTAAAGCTACTAGTGACAAAGATAGTATCGGTTGTCCGCAGAAGCTTCCCGAGGTAATTGTATATATTACATTGAAATTAATTTAGCACATTTTTCTTAATTGACACATTAACTGATCATTATTTGTTTAGGGCATTTCACCTTGTCGACTATATTTATCGTCGCCGACTTATCGCATGGTTGGCAAGGGAAAGGTGCATAACACCCTGAGAGACTTACTTCACCATAAACCCCTCCCTGCTGGATTTTTGAAAGTATCTGTTGATATTGCATTAGAGGGGGGGGGGGCGTTGTTGCCTAGACCAGACGATGTATTAGACGCAACAGTGGTGGGAGACGCGATAGGAGCTTATGTAGCATGGCCGACGAATCTCATTTTCATAGATGATGAGGTAGGTTGAACCTTGTAATATTCCAATGTTTTATTACCCATACATGAAAGTTATTCTGACACTTACACTTTCTTATTGACATGATGATCTTAGACTCCCACAAAATCCAAAACAAAAGATGATAAAATTATTGTGCGGGATACCGATTCAGCTGCATCAAAGTTACAGGTACTAGTACTACAGTTTAAGTGATTATTTTATTATAAATTATTTACTGAACTTATATATGACTTTTAGGTTCTTGATCAGCAGTCGCAACAAGTCAGCAAGGGAAACATGCCTGAAACTTCCAAGGTGCCCAAAAAAAAGGTCGAGACAAAAAGAGCATTTGTTCCTCAATTTAGGTCGTGCCTTCAAACATATGTAGGGACAACAGACGTGCCTGAGGGCGGCATCCGTCTAATACATATGGATCAAGGTATTTTCGGTTTTGAATATTCTGAAACACTTGCTAAGGAGGATTTCGACCAGGTTTTCAAACATTTAGAATTGGGCGTCGGGGTTATGCATTCCTACATCTGGTACTTCGATCCATTTTAATTAGATAATTGAACATTTTAAAATTCGCTTGTTTAACTGAATAATCTAATGTTGATTATATTTTTTTTAGGCGCTTGTATGACAAGTTGTTGGTCCCCGCTGATTTGACTTCAATATTCGCATTCTTATCTGCTAGCAGTGTCAACTGACGGACAATAGACCAGACACCAGAAGCAGTCAAAGAGTACACAGTCCAAAGATTTATGGGTGCGAATACGGAGAAGTTGTTTATGTTGCCATATAATACTGGCCATGGGTTAGTTTTTATTCTAAATTCATTTATTATAATTGTTCGATTTTTGCCATATTATATAACATTTCCGTCTAAACTGTTGTCTTATTTTATAGTGGTCACTGGTTGTTGGTCGCAATTAATCTGATTAAAGAAATAGTGTATTATATAGATTCATTGGATGGCGATACAAACAAATATGAAAATCTGAAGAACATGGTTGATACGTAAGTGATGATGTATAGTGTTCTGAATAATTATATATGTTTATTTATTATGTGACATTGTTCTAAATATGTGTTTATATTATGTTAGAGTTATACAAATATACAGAGCACAGAGAGATGCAACAGTGCCAAAAAGCAGGGCTAGCAACATCAACTGGATCAGAGTGGAGGTATATTTTCCCATGTTTGACTGTTATAGTGGTTCTACTTATAAAACTATTTAAACTATATATCCTGATAAATGTTTGTTCGCTTTTTTCCTAATACAGTGTCCTCGTCAGCGTGGTGGGATTGACTGCGGATATTTTGTACTGCGCTTTATGAAGGAAATCATTCTTTCTGGTCAATTAGAGATTCCAATCATGGTATGGATCAATTCATGAGTTATATGGTTCATTTTGATAATTAACTAATATTTCATCTGAGTAATTAGTATTAAATCGTGCTTGTTCTGTTATATTATGTAGTATTTTGATGAATTCAAATGCGCTACGTACTCGAAAGTAAAATTGGAAGAAATTAAGGAAGAATGGTGTCAATTTATGATTGAGTTAAGAATTCTATAATGTATATTGGATTTGTAATTATGTGTAAATTGTATATTGTATATTATATATTGTATAATGTATAATGTACAATGTTTAAATTATGTGTAAATTATACTTGAGTTAATTATGTGTAAATTGCAAAGTGTTATTGTATAATGTACAATGTTTAGTTATATTGTGTTGAATTAAAGGCCAAGTGTTGAATTATAATGTTTAAAGGCCAAGTTATATTTAAGGCCTGAATTATAAGCAGGGAATTTAATTGTTATAAGCAGGTTTGTCTAAAAATATATAAAAAATGTGATTTTTCAAAAAAAATTTTTTTAAAAACGTGAAGTATAGACAGCGCTTTTACAAGAAAGCGCTGCTAAAGGGAGAAAAATATGCATAAAAAAGCGCTGCTATAGGTTAGGAAAGGAGGGGTCTAAGAAAGCGCTTTAAAAAAGCGCTGCTAAAGGGTGGTCTACAAAAGCGCTTTCATAAAGCGCTGCTACAGGGGGGAGGGGGAGGGAGAATAGGCAGCGCTTTGAAAGCGCTGCTAAAGGGGTAAAAAAGCGCTTCTAAAAG
This sequence comes from Lathyrus sativus, assembly GCA_963859935.3. Taxonomy (NCBI): domain Eukaryota; kingdom Viridiplantae; phylum Streptophyta; class Magnoliopsida; order Fabales; family Fabaceae; genus Lathyrus; species Lathyrus sativus. Next base: position 466,969,920 of record OZ012740.1, read on the forward strand.
GGATGCCTTTAGCAGCGCTTTTTCCACAAAAAAAAAGCGCTGCCTTTACCTTTAGCAGCGCCACTTTAGGCAGCGCTTTAAAGCGCTGCTAAAGGTCAAAAAAAGCGCTGCTAAAGGCCATTTTTGGCATAGTGTGTGAGGTGAAAAGAGGAGAGAATTGATGTGGTAGCTAGGTTGTAGCAGGTTTTGAGCCAAAAGTTTCTCTTTCAAAAGTACCTCTTTGTACTTTCTTTGATTAAACAAATCCATTAACCAAAATTCTGGTTTTTCTCATGGTACCTTCTTGTGATTTCATCTATTAAACCTCTAAACATCAGATCAAAGGCTAACTAAGTGGTTAGAAACCAATTGACTGGTTTTTGCATCCTTTGGCATGAGTTGCATTTGACTTGGTGACACGACAAACCTCCAACTTGTCTCCTTCGATTCTCCCTAACCATGAGGGTTGAGAAAATGCTCTTATACTTTTTGGAAAGCCCCAAATATGATCTATAACTTTCATGTTTTACACAAGTTCAAATTCCAAAGAGAACTGTGTCAAAAATCCCCTTGAAGTTGGCTGAAAATTTGACTTATAAGTAAAAAAAGTATGAGAATTTCTAAGTGTTTTTCCCCTCTTGACTTGTCTTTGCTCATAACTCAAAATCCATTCATTATTTAATCATAGGTAATTCTGACACTTTTGTAGGGCTCCCCAATACATTTCTAACAAGCTTTGAACCACTTCATTTGGACATGTGGTTAGGAAGTTATGACTTAGCCCTTTTCAAAACCCTAATTCCCGACTTTTTGATTACTTCTCAATTCTTGATCCAATGGTCACCAAAATTCATGATTAGATGTTAAATAACATTGGGAACATAATTGGCTTCAATTTTGGGTCAAAACCCTGTTGGTCAATGGGTTGACTTTTCAGTCAGACGAACCGAACGATCGAAAACCTCTGAATCGACTGTTAGTGTTCTAGGTCCTCTGAGGCTTTGGAAATTCTTGTGTAGACTTATTTTGGTCATATGAGCCTTATGGACCATGGTTCCTCCATTGGATACCTCTTTAGGTCAAAATTCAAACTACAGTTGACTTTTCCAATTAGAAACCCTAATTTGGGTTCTTGGACTGCACTGTTCTTTTCCCTTGGGGGACAACCTCAAATTGGATTCATACTTGATCCAATGTGATATCCTTGATGATGTAGATAATTGCTACATGGATAATCAATCCAAAACCTTGACTGATCAAACCATAGAAACCCTGATTCCTGACTGTGTGAAACCCTAATTCACCTGCATCCTGACAAAGATCAAACTTGAAAGAGGTTAAGGTTAGATAAACAATGTTGATGTCCTAGAATGATGATGTGATATATGATTCAAAATTTGGGGTATGACAGATAGCACTAAATGATATGTTTGACGCTTCACAACCACACCAAAGCTATCATGATTTTAGGGTGCCAAAGATGTGTTGTGTTGAAATTGTCCAACAAAATTTAACGTGTTCCATTTGTTTTTCCTAAAACCATTCATGGAAATTATAACTTACCCTAGAAGATAAAATATGCTCAAATTCAATATTAAATACTAGTTTCCAGTATCCTACTGTGAGAATAACTTGCCAATATACTCAAACATCCTACTGCCGTGTATGCTTAATATTACTTTCAATATGCACAATATCCTACTGTCACACTTGCCAGTATCTTACTGTGAGGGTGGACACAGATCGGTTTTTGGGAGGTTTCGGTTGAAGAATGCTCACCCAAATGAAACTGATGAGTAACAAAGTTTGACCCATTTTTGCCCACTAAAAGCGTTGGATAGATCGGAAAACGGGTTTTCCATGACGAGTTTCAACAGGCGGGTTCAGTGGTGCCTGTTCATGGAGTCTAGGAGAAAGAAAATTATGTGCATAAATTTTTAGATTCATTAAATAAATGATATATCTAAACATTACTTATATCAGATACATTAATTATTCAATGAACCTAAAAAGTTTTTCGTTGCTTATAATAGTGATAAGAGGGTGTACTAGTTAATTTTGGGCGGATTCAAACACTGATGGGTGTAATTTTCTGAACCGGGCCCACCCAAGTAAATACATATTAACATTTGTTTTTATATTGGGTATTGCTAACTTGTATCCTAGGGGCACAAGTTAAGAAATCCACTTATAATAAATTTGTATTAGAAAAAACAATTTAAAAATTGATTTTATATTTTAGTTAAAGTCTGTACACAATTTCCAAGACAATATTTCTTAATTTAGTTCTTAACTTGTGCCCTTGTGGCATAAGTTAACATTACCCTTTTATATATTTTGATTCGGGGTCCAAACCGGACTGCCCACAATACCTATTATTTTTTCGATTTTCTCAAGTTTTGGGCGGGTCGTCAAAATTTGTCCACCCCAATACTGTCACACATTCCAATATCCTCAAATTGAATAATGAATGTTACTTTTCAATATCACACATTTATGTCTAATATTACTTACTAATATCCTATTGTCACTAATAACTTGAAATCTACCGTTAAATAATTTAAATTACCTATCAATCCATTAAAAATCAATTGCACGCACTTCCTAAATTTCTCTCTCACTATAAATTATTTACACTACAAAAAGGGTATTTAAGTAATCAAGTCATGTTAATATTTTCATTCTCATCTCTTATAAAAGCATGACATGTGGCATTCATTTTCAAACTTTCACCAATTAAATCACACTTAAATATTACATTCATTCATTCTCTCTCTTGATTTAAATTTCAAATATTTTCACATTTCTTTTTCCCACACTTTCTTACTTTCACTTTAACTTTTTCTCTCTATTTATTTATTATCACTACAAATACTAATAATCTATTTTTTAGTTTTAATGAAATTAACAATTTATTTTTTCTTACGGGTTATTATCAACACAATATCTATTTTATTTTAATCAATCATTATCTTAATTTGAGAGTCAAAATTCTTATTTCTAAATATTATTTGTTTTCTTTAATCATCATAATTTTTTTCTTTTCGTATGATTATTTAATACAATTAAATTTCATTGATTTTTATTCTTTTTTTTATACAAGGGAGGGTCTATGCCCAAAAAAAAAGAGAAGGCTAAACTTCCACAAGCCTAGCCCTAGAAATTCTTGTTACATCAGCCTTATACAGCTGCTCCACAAAGTTCGGACAATTCTAAAAAAGATAGTACTCCTTAGCTTGAATACCTTCTTTAGCCATAACATCAGCACACATATTCGATTCTCTAAAATCATGATTCACTTGAACGTCCATATCCTTAAGTAAAACCCGAATATCTTTAATAAGGTTTCTACCCATAATATTTCTAGCACAATTATTAGAAATATCTTGGACCACCTACTTCAAATCCATGCTAATGTCTATTATGTTAAATCTCATATTCACCGCCAACCGCATACCTTCAAACACTCCCCGTAGTTCTGCTAGATAGACGTCACAAAGTCCTAAAGGTTTTACAAAACCACCAAGTCAATCACCTTCATAACCCCTAATAAGACCACCACACACCGCATTTCCTTTAGAGTCCCTTGCCCCATCCGTATTAATTTTAACTCTCCCCGAACTAGGAGCTTCCCACTTAACAACCACCCATTCCTTATGGCAAGAAGTAGTGACAACCTTATCATTGCACTTAGCTTGATTATAATCTTGGATCTGTTTGAAAATACTGTTGACCATATTCGGGGATCTAGAGTACCCCTCAATATGATTCTCCTTATTATGCCACCTCCACAAATTATGACACGCAGTGACCCAAGCAGAACTCCACTCAAGCTTGATTATTGTTCATTTTACAATTAAGTAAATTACTTCAAATTTTGCATGTGTATTTAAATACATTTCATATCGTATCAAATAATGTTTTGATCTCACGGGTTATTTTTCAAAATATCAAAATTTTAATTTTTTTTCCTATCTTCTTCTCACGAGTTATTTTTTTTCTTTTTTAGTATGATTATTTAATAGAATTGAGTTTATATAATTATTTTTCATTTTACAATTAAGTAACTAATTTTAAATTTATATCAATAACTAAATATATTTTATATTATACCAAATAAACATTCTATTTTACAGGTCATTATTATCACAATACGTATTTTATTTTAATCAACAATTACCTTAATTTAAAAGATAAATTTTTTATTGTTAAATATTAAATATTCTTTTTTCTTTCATCTCACATGTCTTTTTTTTTCTTTATGTATTTTAATATAATTGAATTTATATATTATTTATTTTAAAATTATCGTATCAAATAAAATTATTACTGTTTTGGACTGGACTTATAGTTGTCTCACTGTCGGGCACGACCCAATTCAGCATTACGTCGGGGAGGGCCCAATACAGGCCCAAGCTTGCATAGTCGTTGGAGGCCACGCACCACACACGCTCTCCACACGGGAACACGTCATCAGCCAACTACTCATTTCCAAAAGAGTTGGTCTTCCACTTTCTAGAGTTTGTGGGACAGTTGATCCAGGTTTAAGACTACACACGGGTCTTTCCTACTGCTATGTAGGATCCTGGTAGTCATCTGTTCTGAGCCTCGCAATCCAGCCTAAAGCAGATGACCGTTGACTCAGCGCTGGAGGCACGTTATAAATACCCTCCTCCACATGAGGATCAAGTATTCTAACTCATATCTGTTTTTTGTATTTACTCTCTCTTTGCTCCATTCCTTACTTTGGCATCAGAGTGTCTTGAAGGTACACCTCATCTACTTCTCCACCACCGGTGAACTTAGAGTTCACGACATGTTGCTGGTTGTTGATCCTCTTTTTGATCAGGTAAGATCAGTGGCGCCGCCTGTGGGAAAACTGTCTCTTCATTGGGGACACTCTAAGAAAGTCTCTCGTCGAGGAGACCTCATCTGCTTAGTTCTAATGAGGAACCTAAGTGTCAAGGAATATACCCCTCGCGGAGAGGGGGTCGTGTGTCTCGTGTCGAGGAGGGCTTTCACGTGCTCGTCGACAAGGGCTTTGGTCAGGGACGCGCCCGCGAGCTTTCCCTCGCTCTTTCACTTGACTTGTGGTGGAAGGGTGGATTTGATCTTAACGTCGAATTCATTGTTTTCCTCTACTTTTCAAGTTAAATGGCCTCAAATCCCGAAGACGTTGTTACGGTCAACGCGACCGCCGAAGTTAACTTGGTCGATGCAAATGTCAAAGTGGACTTGGTCGACACAGACGCTGAATCCCCGACCGTCTGGGTCGGGCAAGAACCCTTGGCCATTGCTTCACGCTTCATTTTAGACGACTCAGATGCCTCCAGATCATCGAGGACTGTGTGGAAGAGGCCTCATTGAATTGGGAGGTCTACAAGCCTAAGGATATGGATAGGATATGCTCGTCATTCAAGGGGTTGCGCTTCCCCATGTACGAGTTTTCCTTCCAGGAGGCAGGGCTTTGTTTGCCTTTCAGCGATTTTCAAACGGGAGTATTTTAATGGCTAGAGTTAGCTCCCTCGCAACTTCATCCTAATATGATCGCATTCATACAGGCGTTCGAGCTTGTGTGCCAACACCTTTACATTGGCGATACGCTTCCTCTGTTCTTCCGTCTGTTTCACCTTCAGCGGAAATCTTCACATGGACGACACAACTAGGTGTCTCTAAAGCAGTCGAGGAAGTTGTTTAGGGCATACCTGGATTCAGTCTGTTCTTTTAAAGATAGGTATTTCCTTGTGCAGCCCGTGCCGCACACCATCGTCGACTCTTTGTTTGATCGCGTGATTAAGCACGTGGATGAGCGGAAAGTGGAGGAGCTACGAGCGAAGTCCCCCCTTGAATGTCCAGAACTAACCCCTACCATGCTAGCTATAAAGACAGAGGAAACTTATGTATTTATAGAAGTTTCTGGAAAGCTACAGTGACGTGAAAGGAAACGGTGACGGCAAACGGGGAATGAAGAGAGCAGAGAGACTTGAAGAATTTGTGCGAGTTTGAACACTGAGAGCGAAAGTTGAAAGTGTTCAAACTCTTCTTCCCCTTTACTATTTAGAAGCGTTCTTAGCATGCAAGGAAACGGGTAGTCGCCCATAGCCATCATCGCCCTAAATCTAGGCTAGGGTAGGCTATGATGGCACATTTAATATCCGTCACGCGTGGCGTGTGAAAGATTAGATGTTTTGCGATTCCTAAGGTCCAACCTTACGTATCCCAGGAAGTCGAACAAATGCGTCGACCCTGTTACACCCCAAATTTTGACCCCTTAAATCTTCATCATCATTCTAGGATCATCTTCATTTGTTTATCTAACCTTAATCTATTTCAAGTTTGTCTTTTTTAAGATACAGGTGAACCAGGATTCCGTACAGTCGGAAATCGAGGTTTCGACAGTTTAATCAGTCAATGTATTGGATTGATTCTCCATGAAACAATCCTCTACATCATCAAAGATACTCCATTGGGTTAAACATGAGTCCAATTTGAGGTTGTCACACAAAGATCAAGAACAGTGCAGTTCAAGATCCCCGATTAGGGTTTCTGATCAGAAAACGTCAACTATGGTTTGAATTTTGATTTAAAAGGTGCTCTAATGATGGAATTATGGTCCATTAAGCTCACATGGCTTATGGAAGTCCACTCAAGAAGTTTTAAGGCCTCAGAAGACCCAGAACGTCAACAGGCGACTTGGTAGTCATCGATTGATCGTTCGATTGACCAAAAAGTCAACTCTTCAACCATAAGGAATTTGACCTCAAGGTGGGAAGAAAATTTTTTTCTAATGACATATTACACCTATCCATGAAGTTTCATGACCATTGGATCAAGGATTGAGGAGTAATTGAAAAAGTCGGGAATTAGGGTTTTGAAAGGGGCAAGACCATAACTCCCTAACCACACATCCAAATGAAAGGGTTCAAAGCTTGTTGGAAAGGTCTTGACAAGTCCTACAAAAGTCTCACAGTGGTCCATTTGCAAAAAATGCATAGATTTGGAGTTATAGCCAAAATCATCACAAGAGGGAGAAAACACAATTTCTAAGTTTCTGGCCTTTCAAATCATGTTTTCATCCAACTTTGAGGAGTTTTTTGACCTAGTTCCACTTGGAATCTGAAGATCATGAAAACATGAAAGTTGTAGAGCTCCATGAGGGCTTTCCAAAAAGTACTAGAACTTCTCCATAGCCTTTGTGAGGTGAAAGTTATGAATCCAACAAGTTGGGGTCTCAACACTTGAGTGCGCCATTTCAACTTTTTCACAAATCCACTTTCCAATCACTCAAGCCATTCTTAGCCATCAAGTCTTCATCTGATATTGAGAGGATTTGATGAGTATAAATGCAGAAGAAAGAGGGGTTTGGTAGACATGGCAAGATGCAAGACATGTGGCAATATTTTAATAAAAAAAACAAAGAAGAAAGAGAAACTTTTTGATGGAAGGTACACCTGCAGCTCCCTATCCCTCTAGCCTCACTTCAGTCACCTCCATTCCCTTCATATCACTTTATTTATGCGTTGCATTGAGCCAAATACTTTAGTGTACAGCTGCCACATGATCTTGGATGGATTTTCTTCCAAGATTTCCCTCCAAAGGCCAAAACTTCAAATCTGTCCCAATGCTTCTCATGGCCTATAAATAGAGGCTTCCTCCCATTGTATACAACACACCAGAGCCATCCCAAACACAAGGAACACACAGCTCTCTTTCTTTCTCCCTTTGCTTGAAAGTGAAGAAATTCACAAAAACACCAAAAATTGCCTCTTTGCACTTTTCATACTAGCACCATTTCCAGCCATAAATCACTTCAAAAACCATATGCACAAACTTAAAATGACCATTTGAAGCTATTCCTACCATTAGTTTCATCAAAAGAGCCATGAATCAAAAATTCAACCTCTCTCACACCATAGTTTGACTTTTGTACTTGAAATGAGCCAAAACACTACACAAGCCTTTTTCCATCATTTTGACACTTTATGCACTTCATGTTTATGTTGTATTAGTTGTTCATAGTCTCAAATAACAGCTGGAATCTCATCTACTCAAATTGTCCTCAAGATTTGCTTGTTTCTTCAAAAAGAAGTAAGCTTCACAAACTTGCTCAAAAAGGAAGGATCTCTGGTTTTCTTAGCTTAGCATAGTGAGAACTACAAGAGGTATGTTATTTTGAACTCATTCACTAGTATGCATTGTCATGTGTTATTTTGTGATTCAGCTTGTATATTACCATGCTGCTAGAGTTTGTTAACTATGTTGTCAAAATGTGTGAAACCAATACCATGAGTAGTTGCTTTTGGACTGTTTTTAGGGCATGTAAGTAGGTTGTTTGTTTTTTGTAGAGGTGTTGATACTTTCTGTTGAAACAGATGATGAGTTTTATGGTTTGGAATTTGTTATATCGAGTTTATGCTTGGCTGCTATCCAAAATTGTTTAGGAATTAGAGTTTGACAGCTCATTGACCATTGTTGTGTCCATTTGGTCTAGAGGCACAAAACTTGTTGGTATTGGTTTTTGATAGGTAGTAACCTTTATTTAAAAACAATATATATGTTGGTGCTTGCATTCTAAGGCTAGACGTTGGTTCTACTTCTGTTGAGACAAAAAACTATTTTTAAGGGATTGCTTGCTGGTTATACACCCTTGAGCTGTGGCATTAGGCTGTTAGGTCTTAGCTGTTTGGTTTAGGATGAATTTTTGACATGTTCAGGTTAGTTTGATTTGCTGTTAATATATAACTAGGTTTGTCAACTCATGTGAATTGATAGTATGCTTGACTGGATTTTAGCAAATGATATGTCAATGTATTGTTTTGGTTGAGATGATTCATATACTGCTGATTGAAGCATGTACTGATCCATGATGATCAACTTTGTCTTGTTCATGTTTGGTGGCTGGCAAGATTATTCCTCATGCTACATTTTGGTTTGAGTTTGTTTGACAAGTTGGTAGATGTTTTTAGTGTTTAATGTTTGGCATTGTGATAGCTAAGTTGTCACTGTTATTTATGATGGAATCTCATTCTTGAGTAAGCCTGTCCAACCTTTGTGTATGCTTGTATTAAATGACTGTCTTGAAAGAAGTTTGTTCACATTTAAAATGAAAGTATGTTTCTGTTTTCAATAAAAACCCCTTTAATCATATGGTTGCATTTAAAAGACCTTTAAGTCTTGTTGTTGCTTTTGGAACTGTAAGTGGAATTCATCAATGGATGAAATGCCAAGAACTTACTGCTCCTTTTATGGTGTATTTGACGTTGTCGAGCCTGTACACAATTCACTGTTTACATTTCCTTGATATAACTCTTGTTTTACAACTACCTCATTTATTTATACATGATAAGAGTTTGATCATTGGGCTTTTCATATGAATTGACTGTCCACCACCTGTTGGGGGGATATCAGTCTGAATTTTCTCATTTCACTTTGGCCTTTTAAGTTTTATATGGTTTAACTCTTAGCATGTTTGGTCAGGTCTTTTGAGTTACAGTCTGCATTAGGGGTGAGCAAGGGACAGGTTGGGAAGGGTTATGACTAACCCTAACCCTGTCCTAAAATTTGACCGGGCTATTTTAATGACCCTAACCCGTCCTAAACCCGAAAAAAACCCGATAATATATATATTAATTTAGACCGGGTTAATGTAAGACGATATCAGGTTGACCCGAAATATATGAAGAAAAAAATTTAATTACTTAAGAAATTTAATAAAATATTTTAAAAAATAAGAGACTGTCTTGAAAATTTAATAAAGTATGTAAGGGTTCACTTGCTCTGTTACATTGAAAATTACTATCCAAATGGTTTTGATTTTGTCGCGAAAATTGTTCCTCATATATGAAAATTACAGCTGAAACTTGCAATTTTTAAAACTCCCAATCGGAGAATACAAACAGTTGAGATTTGCACACATAGAATTTGGATCCAGAATACATGTATATGCAATTTGGCATGATTTGTATTATTTGAACAGAGATTTATATCATCTGTCACTTATTTTTTTGGACAAATTTAGCATTTGTATTGGTTGAATTCGAGATTGTTGTAGTTTCAAAATGTTGCAGAGAACTCATACTTAATATAGTAAAATGTTCAATCTTCTCTGTACTGGTGTAACTCCACAGATGTTCAATCTCAGCCACAACAATGCATAGAAAATCAGCTTCAAAGTAGCTAACATAGCAAGCCTTGCTTAATCTCAGCAAGTTTCAATCTATCTAAAAATAGACTCTTGAATAAATTTCATTAGGAACCACAGGTACATTTATTAGATATACCAAGTGTTTTGGAAATCAAGAAGTTAAATTTAAACATATCTCTATAGAAAATAGTATTTTAGAAGCATCTATATACAAAATAGAAAATACACTTCATATTTTTCTTAATATATGTGAAAATTCATAAGTGAGGCTTAGAAAAGGGATGGAGATAGTAAATAGCACATGGCAACATTATTGCTACAGAGAGTATAGTATATTGTTACAAATTCAACCAAATGCTAAATCAGTTGGTCCTGGTGCAATTTCTTCAACCCAACATCAGGTCACATTTTTGTTATTCATCAATTGAAAATTACTACCTGTGCCAAAAAAACCAAAACTAGTAAAAACTTGTGTTGTTATGAACAAAAGCATGCTTAACCTTGTGTTGTTGATGACGATAACAGTAGAAATCAAACTAAAACAATGAAAATCAATTCAACCCACTAAATAAATAACAGACATATATTTAGAAATCAAACATAGTAGAAGATTGGAGAGCCCAAAGCTAGAAACATAGCAGATTCCATCATCCATATTCCACCAAGATAGAACCATCCAAAACTTCTGCTATGTTTCCAAAATTCATTAACAGACATATAAGAAAGATTCTATAATCCATAACAGTAATATTGCATAAATTATTCTAACTTATAAACTAAAACATAATAGTTGCTTTGTCATCACATTAGCTACTAAATGATTCCAATAGATTGTTAAATTTCTCAAAAGCATCAAACTTCAAAGGCTCTTTAATCACATTAGCATCTTTTGTTTCATCCTTCATGAGTTCACAAACTAATGATCAATGATTGTGGCTTCTTGTTTGTCATTTTCTCCTTGTGACTCCACAACCTTATTATGAACATCTGTACAAAGACACTAAATTAGTTTAAAGTATAAGAACATTTAAACTAATTAATCATAAAAAAGATTTTAAACTCACCATGAATTATCTTTTCGGTATTCTCAAAATGATCAAAATCATTTTCGTCAAATTTGAAGCCAAAAGGATATAACCAATTCTGAGTGCAAATGAGTGATTCAGTCATTTTAGGAGACAAAGAACTACGATAAACATCAAGAACACGTCCACTACTGCTGAAGCATGACTCAGATGCCACTGTAGACACTTGAATTGTGAATATATCACGAGCTATTGCAGAAAGAACTTTGAATTTTGAAGAATTGATCTTCCACCAATCCAAAATGTTAAAGTTAACATTCTCACCCACATCTAGAATATCTTCTGCTAAGTATATCTCAAGTTCTGATTTATCCATATGAATTTTGGCTATTTTCTATTTTTTCCAAGCTTGTACCCTGCTTTCCACAACATCTTTGACTCTAATTGGTCCTTTAAGTTTCTCATTTGGTGCAACATTTTTTGATGAAACTTGATCATCTTCACTTTCCTTATGTTCAGAAATTCCTTTAGAATAAAACATATATAATTTACTCAATGTGTCTTTAACCAAAATAGTCATTTTATCTGCCAACTCTTTAGTATATATGTCCTCTAAGTTCCAAGTAACACAATCAAGTTTATACCGAGGATCCAATACAGCAGCAACAAACAATAAAGGATTAAACTTTTCAACATCTCCCCAATATTTATCAAACTTGGATCTCATTGAACATGCTATTAAGCCCAAGATTTCAGTTTCACTACGACTCAACAAAATTAACTCGGACTGAATCGATGCAATTTCATGAAAGCATTCATTTGCTGTCACATGTAAAGAGTTGGAGAAACTTAAAGTCACATCATAGAAAACTTTCAATAACTGAATTAATGTCCTTGCATGTTCCCAATCAAAATGTGTTGGTGGGCCTTCCTTCTTTTTTCCTTTATCATCAATCCGAAACCATTTTTGAAAATCTGATTCTCGATCATAGAGTTTGTCAAATTCTTTTTCAAATTTCTCAGCACGCTCCAACATTAAGTAAGTTGAATTCCATCTCGTTGAAACATCTAAGCACACAATACTTTGAGAATTTATCATTTCTTCATCAACACATTCTTTAAATCTTTTAAACCTTTGGGGAGAAGATCGTACGTACTGCACAACATTTCTAATGCTTTCAACAGAAGAATCTTGTTCCTTTATGCTATCATTAACTACCAAATTTAGAATGTGAGCACAACATCTCATATGCATATATTTTCCACCACACACTAGCCCACCTGTAGCATCTAGTTTCTTTTGAAGGTAAGAAACAGGCACATCATTTGAGCTAGCATCATCAACATTTATTGTGAATACACTATCAATGCCCCATTCTTTTAAACATCTTTCAATCTCTCTTCCAATGGTCTCACCTTTATGGTTTTCAATTAATCTAAAGTTCAAAATTCTTTTCTGATATTTCCATTCCTCGTCAATAAAATGGGATGTTAAACACATGTAAGAAAGATTTTGATTTGAAGTCCAACAATCTATAGTCAAACAAACACGCGGGGTAGACTTCATAAACCAAATCTTTAGCTTTTTCTTCTCATCTAAAAATAATTGGTAGCAGTCTCTTGCAATTGTGAACCCAGATGGTATAGTAAATCGAGGCTCTAATTGATTCACAAGTTTAAAAAATCCTCTCCCTTCTACAACCTTAAAAGGCATTTCATCACCAATAACAAATTCAGTTAAGGCTCTCCTACAGTCCTCCAAATTATACCCAATATTTGTTGTCACTAAATCACCCTCATCGTTAATCTTTGGCATGTACCCGTGAAGTGTCGCTTTCTTATCCACTTTATTGAATATCCATTTATGAGACCTATGCAAGTTCTTGTTCATAGAATTTGTACCATGTCTAATAGGATCGCAACTATATATTGAACAACAATGGTTACATTTGGCCTTATGTTCACCTCTAGTTTCAGACAACGGTAGTTTTGTGAAATAACTCCAAACAATTGATTTCCTTTTTTTCCTACCTTCTTCCTCAATGTCATTTTTCTCACCCTCACCCTCTCCCTTATCTTGAACTACTGTTACAATCCCTATTTCACTATCCAAATGTTCATGATTTATGTTCATAGGAGGACTTGGATTAGAAGTTCCCTTGGTTGTTCATGCAGGATCTTTATCTTCCATTTATTTAAAACAATACCTATATAATAATCATGAAAAAATGGTCTAAAGTATTTAGAATTAGACATTCAAACGGGAAAATAAATTAAGTTTGCATACACAAAAGGGATTTTTCGGTTTGATCTTTAAAAAGATAAAGTTGAAGAATTATAGCATAAGAACAATACAATGATTAGTTGTTGTATCTGTATATCATTAGGAATCAATGAACAATGATGTGGGAAACAAACTCCAAAACAATCACTGGACTCTACCAATTTCAATTTCTAAATAGCATTTCAATATGAATATATTTTCTGTCATCGTAAAAAAAAACCAAGCCCATACATTGTTTTGTTTTCCTCATTTATTATTGTATAATATAATTTCAATAGAATTATTTTTTTGCAAGTTTCAACTGAAGTCTGGAGGTAGAAAATTTCAATTAACATGTTCAATATGTGATGCAGTTTTCATCCATATAATTTTTAAATTGTTATAAAATAGATATAAAGAAGAAAGATACATTTACTTGATGCCAAAAGATGATGATGGAGTCCAGAGAAAACAAAAGAAATTTTAGAGTTGTAGAGAATAAAGATTAGAGAGGGATAGGAAGATGGAGAAAGATGAAATGTTGGTGGAAATAACTAGTAGGAATAGAAATAGTATGACATGAAAAGAGAAGAGTAAAAGTTGGAAGTGGGAAAGTGTGTAATAAGAGAACTAGAGAAGTGTGAAAATTGGGAAGTGGAAAGATCAAAGATGTGTATTTTATAGCATATATTAAATTATGAGGACGGGTTGGGTAACCCGAGGGTCAACCCGAACCCGTCCAACCCGATACCGGGTTTATTTTTGGACAGTCTTTTTTTTTTTCCATTTTTTGAATGAGACGAGAAAAAGACTAACCCGAAACTATTGGGTTGGGACGGGTCTTCGGGTTGGGTTGGGTTCTGCACACCCCTAGTCTACATAGGTCCAATATTTTTGTCATGCTAGTTGTTGGTGAACCTCAACTTAGTGTATTTGGATTAACCTAGCATTTAGTGAGGTGTATAGGATTGTCACCAAGTAAGGGCTGCCATGAGGGTTTAGATTTTTTGTGTGCATCATTTCTGTTTAGGTCTTTGAGGGTAGTTTGTTGTGGTTGTTTACTAACTGAGTTTAGTGTTGGTTTATGTTAAGTTCATGTGGTTGTTAACCTTTAATAGTTGTCGTACCTCGAAAAATACGATCCTCGCGATGGACGCGAAAAATACGTTCGAACAGAGTCGCCACCGAACTTTATTCATTCCAAGGATGGAATAGGAAAATATCGATAAAACCTTTAAGAGAGATAAGAACATGGTCATCGCAACCAATATTCTAGGTTCGGGAATCGGTTACGCAGAGGGAAGGTATTAGCACCCTCTACGTCCGTTGTACTCAACGGGAACCTCTTGATTCGATTCGAGAGTGAAGTTAGCTACGCTTGTTTGTTTTCTTCTAAGGTTTCTCCTATAGGGGGAATGGGTGGTTTTAAAATAGGGTGCTCGCCAAGGATTGGGGTCCTTGTGCCTACGTATCTTCACTTGTAAGAAGTGGAAATTCAGAGCATTCGTAGTTCGTGGGACTACGGGTAAAGGTGGGAATTGTGCTCGCCAAGATCATCGCAATCTTATGCCTACGTATCTTACATTCAGAAGAGAATGAAGAATCAGAGCAGCCGTAGTTCGGCTAACTACGGTAAAAGGGCTTGGAAATGAACGAGTGTTTAGGTCGCGTTCTAACTGCTAAACGTTGGCTTGCCTGCTCGCTAGGGGAGGCTGAAGCGCTAGTTTGTTATGCGCGGAAGAAGGGACTAAACAATGTTCTTTCGGAAAGTGTTTGGGCTAGAAATCGCGCGAGGGCAGAATTATGTTCATCGTATTGGATGTTTTGTTTAGAGGATATATTTTAATAGGTTTAAGGTTTCGATCGCACGGGGGCGAGAAAGAGGAGTTTGGTTAGGTAATATGATGGAGAATGACGACTATTCGATAAACGAGACGTCAGCCTCGCAATCAATTAATCGGGGCATTATTGGAATGCTAGATTCCAACAACACCTTTTCCATTCAACTAACTTCGAAATTATGTTTGAGAAAGTTTCGATCGCACGAGGGCGAGAGAAGAGAGTTGGATTGAATATTTTAAAGGGAGAATGACGACTACTTGATAAACGAGACGTCAGTCTCGCAATCAATTAATCGAGATATTATTGGAATGCTGGATCCCAACAACACCTTTTTCATTCAGTTAATTGCGAAATTGTATTTGAATGGACAATGACGATATTTGTCCAAATAGCTAGGGCATGTGTTTTATAAACGAAAGGTTGAGCGAACCACAACCTAAAGCGTACGCCCCAAGAGTGGTTACTCAAGAATTCAAGGAGTGCGAGACTCCAAGAACTCCATCCTTTCGTAATTTTAACTAAGAAATAGTTTGGATTTGACGTATAGTTTAGAGACATACTAGGGTTTAGACTCGATCGCGCGAAGGTGAGGAACGAGGTTAGACGGGTTGAAAATTTGGAGGAATGACGACTACTTGATAAACGAGACGTCGGCCTGGCAATCAATTAATCGGGATATTATTGGGATGCTAGATCCCAATAACACCTTTTTCATTCGAATAATTATAAAATATGTTTGTTGGACAGTGAAAGTATTTGTCCAAACGATTAGGGGAAGTTTTTTTTAGAACGAAAGTTTGAATGGCACACCATACAAGGCGTACGCCCCAATAGTAAACATTCTCGAATTCAAAGAATGCATGACTCCAAGAATTCGATTCATTCGTAATTTTAATCTTAGAAAAATAATTTGAATATAATAACGTAGATGAGTTAAGCTAAAGTGAGCATATTGCTCGAATAGGGTTTGCGAATTTTGGAGGTTTAAATAAAGTTGGGTATTTTAAGAATGAAAGACGAAGCGACCACAACTCAAGGTGTGCACCTCGAGAGTGGTCGCTTAAGGATTCAAGGAGTGCTAGACTCCAAAAATCCAATGCTTCCATTATTTAAATAAGAAAGGTCCTAAAAAAAATAATAATTATGATTTTTAATTAATATATAAAATTTTATTTTAAAAGCTCCTTTTTTTTAAAAAAAATATTTAAATTAGATTAAGTAAAATGTTTTGATTCTTTTACATACTTAAATTGTCCGATCAATACAAGATTAAATATTAACTAGCAATTATGCAAGAAATTAATAATTATAATATATAGATAAAATTGTAATTACCCTAAATTAATTAACTAATGTTAAAACAACTAAAAATAAACTAAACTCAAATCCAAACCAATACCCTAAAACCTGTACAAGGTGCAAACTAAAATGGGTCAGGCTTGGCCCTAACCCGAACCCAGCATTAGCATGCGTGAGGGAGCGGAATCCCCAACTGATGATGAATCAACCAATTTTAAAACAAACTTAAATAAAATAAAAAACAAAAACAGATAACGCAGGAGATCTCACACGGTGCCACCTTTCCTCTTCATTCCCTTTCCTCATTCTTACGGAAGAGAAAAAAAACTTTCTCCTTCTAAATACTCAACACCCCCTTCCTTCTTCAAATTACCAAGGTTGGAGAAGTGTGGCGGCCGGCGGTGGCGCCACTACCTTCTCCGGCAGTCAGAAGTTTCTGAATATTAACCACAAAACAAACCCTCTCCCAAACTTTGCCCTAAAGTACCGATTCGTCCTCCCTCATATCAATATCTCAACCTACCTCCAAAAGTCGAACGTACTACCTCCACCACAAACAACCTAAAACACTCTCAACCTAACTCTGAAAATGCGGCTATTAAATCAACAACGAAACATTCATCATCAAGTCAACACACACACAAAAAAACTAGGTTTTTCATCAAGAAATTACAGGCCACGATACATCTTGTCAAACAATTAGAATAAAGGTTATGAACAACATCATGGGGTAATCAAAAATCAATGGAGAAACTTACAGAATCAGAGTCAGTCCAATGATAAATCTGGCGAGGTAACGTAACTCGTCTTTCTCGTTTTCTTCTTGCCTTTCAGCTTCTTACGTTGTTGTTACTCCCTTCGCTTGCTCTGTTTCTTATTCTTCGTACCTGTTTGTCGTAGAAATGGTGGCCAAGCTCGCTATCTTAGAGTTTCCATGTGAAACTCTAGGAAGTTTTGTTTGGAAACGTTGAGCTCTAGGTAGGGTTTAGAATCATTTTGGCAGGGTAACGTTAAGGTTTTTTCCCCTTTTCTGCTGTAGTTTTTTTAGGGTTTTTTTCGTATCTTCTTTCCGTCGCCTCCTCCTTGAAGGAACAGTATGAAACATATAGGGATTTTTCTGGCGCGTGTGATCTTAAGGATTTTTTAGAGGAATATGCTCTCAAGCGTGTGAGGTTGTGGGCTGTGGTCCTGCAATACCGTTAGAGAGGTTTTTTGCGCAAGGATTTTGTGGGGGGGACCAAGGTGATGGTGACTTGTTCTTTGTCCATAGTGTTTTTTTTAAAATATCTGATTTTACCCTAGGGTAATTTGTGATTTCTGTGTTTTTACTGTGGTGAAGTTATTTCTAATGTAATAGTTAAATTAAGTTGTCCTCTGCTGACTCTTTCTAACTTTGTTCATAACAGAAAGTCAATCCATAATGTTTTCTTGTTTAGAGCTTGGTGTAACTTCCTTCATTCGTTGCTTCAGTTTGAACCAATCTAAGGCAATGTCGAAGACTTAAGATGTTGTTCCTGTAGTCAGACCATAAGAGGTATTTGAAGTTAACAGGATCCCTTAACCTTATACTCATCATTAATGGCTAGTTGTGTATGTTATCATTAGCTACTCAATCTGACCAGTTTCGATTTCTTTTTTGTGTCGTGTGATCTTGACAGGAGGTTAGAGCATCCATTTTATCTCAGAGTTTGAAGTTTGTATCCAGCCACAGTTTTGGAAGCGGCATACTCAGGATGGCGAAAAGGACTTAGTATGACGAGGAAATTTATCGCTTGGTTGGCACAATGGTGTATGCACTCTCCGTCCAATTTGGGCCCAAGGATAGAAAATTCTTCTTGATACTTTACCTCTTATACAATATAAGATTCACTCCTTTCAATATCTTGGTATCTTACCATGTGACTTGTTTTGTTTTCCTACTCTTCTTTAGCAATACACAAGAATGAGAACGGTTTATGAGGATGATGGTGAGACAGATGATGCAGCTTGGCCCAAATGTAAGGTGTCGTGACCTATACTTTTAATATCTCCTTGCCTTGTGATTTGATTGCCGCTCCTTGATGGTAATGAATCCTGCTGCGACTTCGATTTGAACGGTATGGTCCTTTTTGACGAGACATTGTATTAGGATTCTTATGGCCAGCTGGTTTACACAACTTTCTGTGATGGCTTAATATTGAATGTTGAATAAATTTTTGTTTTTCAGCAGCAATGTCTAATGAACTTACAGGACCTGTATTAACTTCAAAATCTGTCAGACTTGGCAAACTAACAATGGGAGTAGCACTGCCTGAACAGATATTCTAGAGGACTCCTCAACATGCTTCTGAACATAAGATGAAAGACGAAGATCAGGTGAATTTATGCATCTAGACTGCAAACCCGATGAAGTAATGAAAACTTTGTTCTGACTCTGTATATGTACTTGCGTTACAGGTATAACACTTGTCGGTGGTGTCGTCCCGGTGGCTGAGTTATTTATTACCATAGCGGTGTCAGGTTTTACGATTTAGGTAACTATTAGTGCCTCTGCTGCTGAAACTGTTTCATTGGCACTTGATGTTATAACCTTTTATCAATTATTTGCTTCTATGTGCTTTAAGATATCACTTGCTCACTTGGTTTTGCTATGACTTTGCAGCGCTTCCTGTGGTGCACTCTGTTGCTCCTTGAATTTCCTATTTGGTGTTAAAGAAACTCCTACAAGGATGTTGTGTGTTCATGCTGCTAACTTCTGTCATGTGCAAAAAGGGTCACATGGTTTTAGAAAGCATCGACAAGGGGTAGATCAACCAAGAACTTGCAAGATTCACTTAGCAATGGTGATGGAACCTTAAGTAAGTTCATTTTCAATTCAATCTTGTATGTTCATGCTTACGTATCTGTGGAAAGACAACATCTGTTGAAGCTCAAATGATATTACTATGAATCCTCTGGACCAACCGTAGCTTCATTTCGGTTCCACAGGTTTAACGTAAATCAAATGGAATCATGAAACTTGACTTGTATTTTGCAACTTCATGGATTACTTTCTGAATTTCCGGTGTTTGCTTATTCTGTTGAGAACATCACTTGTTAGCATCTTAACAGGGAATTCTTAATGTGTCGTGGCTTTGTGTGCTTCTGTATCTGTTTCTGATATTATATTTCCACCCTTGTTTCAGGTATGCTCTCTAGAGAAATAAAACTATGTCACACCTTGGAATTTGAATTGATGATGTTCAATGGAAAGGAAACCGTAACATGGAATCAACTCGGCACGAGCAATAAATCATGGTATTGCTCCCGTAATTGATTTTAAGAAGCTTTTGACATTTCGATTCCCTGTTTTGATTTTTTTTGCTGTATGGTTAAGAACATGACATTCATTTGTGAACTTCATCATAACTGTATGTTCTCAAATTTGTAGCTTAGGAATTAATACAACTTTCTTGATGATAGAGATTCATCGCAAGAAAGAAACTCGCGCCGTCTACCGTTGTCTGATGAGGGATTTGTCACCTAATGAGGATTTTGAATTCGTTTGATCTTTCAACATTCATGCACCAGTAGCTTTTGTACCTAGCCACTCCATTTATTCCTTGAGCCAAGAACTGATTTTTTCGCCATGTTCTGCAGGTTTCATCATTTGCTTTGAACGAGTTAGACCAATATCAATGGGCAAGCTGGTTATTAGGGTCGAACACGCCACGATAAGATGGTGCAGTGCATTTCCCCCGTGCTTACCAACTATGTCCACTAAACTGTTTTCCTACTCATGCTTAGCTAAATGACAATATCCTATGATCTTGTCTTTGTTAAGGAACCGCAGCCACAACTTGAAACTCTAGGGACCGAAATCTTGAGAAAGTAAGGGCTTATGATGATGGATCTTTTGCTGTTCGAGATGTGCAGCAAGGAACGCTTCTTGAATTTGAGCAATCATAGGGATTGTAGAATTCTGATTTAGTTAAGGCACTTTACTTCTTGTAACATGTATTTGTGCATCATGTAAAGAAATATTTGATCTTTGTGGCTTGTAATATGAATATATTTCAAACCCAAACAGCATCCCTAATCTAGTGTCTTTCTTCCTTTGAATTAGCCTATTATATTTAAATTAACAGGATGCCTTGATTTAGATTTTTTTTGGGAAATCATCTTGAATCCTCAGAATCCACGTAACCGTAAGGTATTTTGTAGCATAAATGGTGTCCCTAAGCACCTAATCAATACCTTGATTCAAATTCTTAAAGTTAATCATGACGACATGTACCTCATTTGTTGCTTGAAACACATCGTATGTGATGTCTTGAAGTAATTTCAAATTTCAAATATGTTCTAAAGAATATTTCCATCCATGCCTTGATTGGGACACCTCCTTAGCAAGCTTGTCTTTATGATTTAGAAACAAATACACACAATATTTGAAGGTTTCCTTGCAACTTATAGCTTGAACTTCTAATAATAACCCAAAACTTCTACTTAATCATGTGTTGGTTATGACATGTACCCCTTCGAAAAAATTATCTATTAGTCTGGCCAGCAAAGCACAACCTAAAAGATCACTTATCTTGAATCACGTCTTAAGAACAAGTAACCACAGGGTTTGGAATCCCCTTGAAACTAATGGATTCGATAATATGGGCGGTCCATTCCTTAAACATATTATATCGTAAGCCTTTGAACTGAATCGAATCTCCTAGACTGATTGCCTCCAAAGTCTAATTTAATTATGACCTGAAATTTGCAAATCAAATTTAAGTTTGTCACAAACTGATTTTCTGATTCAATTATGTTTTGGAGTTGGCAAGCTAAATCTAAGTTTGTCGCAAACTGATTTTAGAATCCAAACATAATTTGACGCTTGCCATCATGTATTTTATGCTTATTGACCATATCATGTTTGTCTGATCGCGAGAACGAGGACACACATGAACTTGGGCACAAGGGACTGGAGGCGCGCTCCTCCCACAAGAATTTAGCATAAGTTGCCAGGGATTATCACCACAATGAGTACACATAAAGTCTTTATAAAGGAAGTCTTAGAGAATCATGGCCAGAAATCGTGAAACAATCAAACATCCATTTAAACCGAAGTAGGACAAATTTGGGGTATGACAGATGCCCCTATCTAATTGCCTTAAACCTGAGTGAATGAACCGCATAACGTTCATTTTAAGGTGGAAGTCAATTAGATACAAGAAGACCCCGAAATTTGTCCGGTAGAGGAATAAAAAGTACCATGAATGGGTTAATGAGATGAATAAGATAACCTGATATTCTCTGGGTGGTCGAAGCAGTCCCTTATCTAATAAGGTCCTTCAATGATACCAAAGCAGTATAAGCGATCCTATTTGGGTGGTCGAAGCAGTACCTTATCCATTAAGGCTCTTTGATGATACCAAAGCAGTATCTCGAACAAAACTTGAGATTCTTCGGGTGGTCAAAGCAGTACCTTGTCCATTAAGGCTCCTCGATGATACCAAAGCAGTATCTCGAACAAAACTTGAGATTCTTCGGGTGGCCGAAGCAGTACCTTGTCCATTAAGGCTCTTCGATGATACCAAAGCAGTATCTCGAACAAAACTTGAGATTCTTCGGGTGGTCGAAGTAGTACCTTGTCCATTAAGGCTCTTCGATGATACCAAAGCAGTATCTCGAACAAAACTTGAGATTCTTCGGGTGGTCGAAGCAGTACCTTGTCCATTAAGGCTCTTCGATGATGCCAAAGCAGTATCTCGAACAAAACTTGAGATTCTTCGGGTGGTCGAAGCAGTACCTTATTCATTAAGGCTCTTCGATGATACCAAAGCAGTATCTCGAAAAAAACTTGAGACTCTTCGGGTGGTCGAAGCAGTACCTTATTCATTAAGGCTCTTCGATGATACCAAAGCAGTATCTCGAACAAAACTTGAGACTCTTCGGGTGGTCGAAGCAGTACCTTATTCATTAAGGCTCTTCGATGATACCAAAGCAGTATCTCGAACAAAACTTGAGACTCTTCGGGTGGTCGAAGCAGTACCTTATTCATTAAGGCTCTTCGATGATACCAAAGCAGTATCTCGAACAAAACTTGAGATTCTTCAGGTGGTCGAAGCAGTACCTTATTCATTAAGGCTCTTCGATGATACCAAAGCAGTATCTCGAACAAAACTTGAGACTCTTCGGGTGGTCGATGTCGCTACTGCGAAAATCGGCGCCGGCTGAACAGAAGAGTCGCCACCGTGCGTTATTTATCCCACGGGAGGGAAAGGAAACGCTCAGAGTAAACCTCGCACAACACGGGAAAGGTATGGTCGTCGCAACCAAAACCTGGGTTCGGGAGTCGGTTACGCAAGGGGAAGGTATTAGCACCCCTCACGTCCGTCGTACTCGACGGGATCCACGCTTGTTTTCGGGTATGGATTGTTATTCTATCTAAACTAAAGGTCTGGGGTTAAAAGAAAAGAGAATGAAAATAAAATGACTCGGCAAAGTATCGCACTTTATGCCTACGTATTCCCGTCTGGAACGAGAAATCAGAGTCAACGTAGTTCGCCTACCTACGGGAAAGGAGGGGAAGGCTGCTCGCTAGGATATCGCATCCTATGCCTACGTACTTTCACACGGCATGAAAGATCAGAGCAAACGTAGTTCGGGCCACGTACGACACAAGCTTGTCTTGGTTGATTTTATTCCTTCTGAAAAGGTTTTCTGATTAACAGTCCCAGCGGACAAAAATGACGTTTTGATGAGTTCACATTCTTTTACGGAAGAAGTGTCTTTTATTGTGTTTGAAATCTTTATGTGCTTTTCTGTTTGTTTTGAGAGAGAAGAGACAGAACTCTAACCTATGGTTGCGAAGGGGAAACAAACTAACCTAATGTTATCATGCATGGGTTAAGACCTAGTGTCTATCATGCTCCTCTCTTGCACAGAGAGAAACAGAGATCCTACGGGATAGGCAGAAACAGAAACAATACCAGATATATACAATAAAGCAGTAAAATGCATGGATGCAACAATACAAGCGAGGCAAGGGAGTCTCACTCGACCTCGAACCTAGAAAACAATAGGCAAAAGTGAACAGGCTTCACTTTCAACCCAGCAGGGTAAACAGCAAACAATACAGTCAGGAAAACCAATCAATACATCAAGAAATGAAATACAGCAAAAGCAAACAGCTTCAGCAGCTCTGAATTAACATCTGGCTTCAAGTAATCTCCAATCAGCTACAGGCTTCAACAAGCATCAATCTCCATCTTCATGACCTTCAGGCAAGGGCTTTGATCATCTGTCTTCTATCTGCAATGGCTTTTCTTCAAGCTCAAACCTCCAGGATGAGGGATCAGTCACAAGAGTGAATTGGGTGTTAAGCAATCAGCTGACTACCAAGGGTGGTGAACAGACTGCTTCTAACACAAGAGACATTTTCTCTCAAGAGTTCTATCTCATAGACCCTATCACCAAGCCTTCCAAAGGAAGGGGGTGAGTGTCTTAGAGAGACTCTGAATCACAGAGAAGAATGGATGCAGACAAGGCAATCCATGTTTGAGAAACAAACTTTCTAACCTAAAGCTCTGCCTAGCTCCTAAACCCTAGTCTCCTCAGCAGCTGCTAGCAAGAACCTCCTCTCCAACTCTGGCAGTTGATCTTCAATCTCTGGATCTCCAATGGTCTTCATCTCCTCAAGTCTTCAGCTCTCCCAAGTCCCCAGACAATCCCAATACCCAAGCAAGCAAGCAATAATCCCCAGAGGGCACACCACACCAGTCAATCAGACATACACAGAGTATTAATAGCAGTAGGGGAATCCTGACTTTTTCTAAGGGGATCTAATAACTACCCATAGCCCCTATAATCCCATAGCTAAACTATTCAAACCCTAAGTCCTAAGGGAAATGAAATCAAACTTCTTAAGTCATCACCTAAAAAACCCTAATTTGTTCATGTTGTTCAAGCCTACATTAAGCACCTAAAATTAATTTCTAAAAATGGGAACTAAATTGTTTCTACAAGTTCAATATCTCATCTAAACAACCTAAAAAGAATGAACAAAAAATATGAAAGCATCTAGTTGAACAAAAATTAACAAAATCATGCATGAAGTGAAGCTATTTAAAATGTCATTTATTTAGAAAATATGGGAAAAATATCAAATAAAAATAAAATGCAATTTTTATTTTTTTATAATTTGCTAGACATTCTAATGAAAATGATGTAAAAAGAATGAATTAAAAATGATTTTTTATCTATTTATTATGAATTTTTAAAATGAATGAAAAAAATGAAAAGAAAATAATAAAAAAGAAGAAAGAAATAGCCAGGGGGTGAGAATAGAAAGGTTTTCACGTTCAGATTGAACTGGGCCCAATACTGGGGGGTGGCAAAAGCAAGGACTTAGGCCCGCCCGTTTCATTAAATGAAACGGTGCGTTTAGGGCACCTCTCTTCCCTCCAAATCTTCAGTATGAATTCCAGCCACACGATTGGCTCTGAGGTCAAAGGTCCAACAAGCAATGGACGGTCATGATTGCTTCTTCTTCCTTGTGTTCATGAAGCTAGGGTTTCAACTTCCATGAAAACTCCATGCACGAATCATGTTCAAGCTCTCTGTTCTCCTTCTACAGGCCATGGTTCAACTCGATCCAAACATGAAAATCACTCCAAATTTCTCCCTCTATACGTCTATGATCACAGTTCATTCTAAAATTCAGTGTATCACTCAAACCGATCGAGACAAGTTCTGGCCACCATGAAAATACTCTGGTATGCATCATCAAGATTCTCACTCAAACCTGTACTAATCTAAACTACACCTAATGGTGATTATTCTGATCTATCAAACTAACATTATAATGCACTCTACCACGAGTTCTAAGTCCTAACAGTTTCAAGCACCTGCTATGAATCATCACCAAACAGCACCAAACTCATCCTAATCGTTATACTAACAACCTAGATCACATCTAAACTAATAAAACCATGCAACTCTAACTAAATTGAGCAAGTTAGAGCAATTTGCACCTTGAGCAAGTTCTTGTGGATGATGATGAATCAGTATGAATCCAAGCCTTTGGATGCTTCAATCTGGATCTATTCTTGCAGCAAGTGATTCTGTATGCAACACCTTGATGAATTTGGCCTTGGATCTTGCTGTCCACTTGAAATTGCAATTTGGATATTGATGATTATGGTGCTCGAAAATGGATCAATTTCAATCAGATCTTTGTTGATCTTTAGTCCATGATGATGATTGAATATGGTAGAATCAATATTGGTGATGATTGATGCTGAATTTGTGAGATTGAAGTGAACTTGCAATGAGAAAGAATAGAGAGAATTTGGGAAATTTTTGGTGAAAAATGAATCCAACCCTTGCTCAATTCTGATTTCATGAATATATAGTGCTCAAATGAACTTTCTAGAACCATCTTGCAACTTCCCTTGCATTCCAAATTGAATCCATTTTGGTTATGTTTCTTCAAATGCAAGTAACCATAAATAACTTTGATTTTTTCCACTAAGCTCAAAAATGTACTTGAACCATTGTTCTTAGAATGTGTTTTGTACCCAAAATCATATATTGGAAGTCTCCATTTGGACTTATAAATCTCTCAAACCATTTTTCACTTTGACTTTATTTAAGTTATAAGCCATTTTAGTTCAAATTTGACCAATCATGCAACTTCATGTTATGAGCTTTTCCAACAATTTGTGACCTTATTTCTAGACTCAAAATGTCATTTGGAGCAAGTTTGATGTTGTAAGTTTTTCCATTTGAGGCCTCCTTGTATGAGTTTTGGACATAGGTTAAAATGACCTGTAATTCACAAATGACCAAAATACCCTTTGCTTGCCAAGACCATAAGTTGAGTTCCACACATCATATGAAGGCATGCCACACCATTCTAGAAATCTAAGACAATGAGGAACAATTCTTATGTTGACCAGAAATTCATTTGAAATCTCCTTGAGGGGTAAAACTAGCCTGGAAGTCAAGTCACTTTCACAGACAAAATTTCAGATACCTCAGATGACCTGTAACTTGCAAGGACCATAACTTGAGTTCTATAAATCTCCTTGATGTCTTCCACCACTCAAATTAAAGGTCTTGAGATCCTCTACAAGTTTCATGTTGGCCAAGGATCCATTTGAAGCTAGTATTTTGACTTATCTTGCTTGGAAATTTGACCTAAACTAGGGGATTTTACACAGAAACCCTAATTTAGAAGCTCCTCTTCTCCTTGATTTCTCTTGAATTCTTCTTGGCATATCGCCATATCCTTCTTTATATGTCCAATGATGAATCCCACATCTCTCCACTAGACTTGAATGCCCCTTAAATCAGTCAATTGACCTAGGGTTGACCTAGGGTTGACCCAGATGAAACCCTAGTTGACTGTCTTCAACTGCAATATTTGTGATCACACCAATGACTTGTCTCCTTCTCCAAATGACTTTCTAAGTCTCTCATAATGTCTAGATACTCTCCATGCCTTCAACTCACAGCTCACAACCCTCTTGCTGACCCTCAGATACCCTCAGCTAGGAGATGGACTCAAGGCTTGATCTGCTGAACTCTTTGCTTTCAAATTCTTTCCTGATGACTTGAATGAGATTGAATTGGGATAATAACCTCTTGATAGGCTTCTAGAGATGAGAATAATGATTGGCCCCCCTGTTGTATGACTTGCTATGCTTATGCTATGCAGATGATTAGACTATGTACATGACTCTATATGCAAATGCTAATGATATTGAAACATAAACCAAGTGAATAAGGTTGGGCAAATTTTAGGGTGCAACAGCTGCCCCTATTCAAGCGGCTTGGACCCGATTGGGTGAAGAGCCCGGAGCCTTCAGACATTCGCGGTACGAGACGGTTGAATACTAGGAACCCAGAAATTTGCCAACCGCAGAAATAAACTGCGCCACTGCTTGGGGAACGACATTCATCAGCTGAATTTAACTGTTACGGCAACCCACTGATCTCGTGCGACCGTGCTGGGGATAATTCGTCTGCACTTCTATAAACTGAATCGTCCACGTTAGGAATAAAACTCTTCCACGTTAGGAGTAACACCTGTCCACGTTAGGAATCATTTCTTCTGTATCTGTCCACGTCAGGACTAACCTTTTCATCTTTCCACGTCAGGAAGCCATCTTCTTTCCACATAAGGAGAACTATATCAATCTGTCCACGTAAGGACTTCAATACCACTTGACATGCCCGCGTCAGAACTCCAATCTTTCCACGTGAGGAATTCAACTTTGGTTCTGAACCTGTCCACGTCAGGACTCAACTTTCCACATAAGGAGTACATCATTCTTCCACGTCAGGAATCAACTTTTCTTTCCACGTCAGGAATACAAGCCTCTTTCCACGTAAGGAATGCTATCCGTTTTCCACGCAAGGAAACATAACTTTTCCACATAAGGCAACCAATTCCTTCCGATTTGTCCGCGTCAGGACTACATTTTTCCACGTAAGGAATGCCATCTTAATCTGTCCACGTAAGGACTCCACTCTTTCCACGTTAGGAATCACCTCTTAATCTGTCCACGTAAGGACTCCAATCTTTCCACGTCAGGAATGCTGTCATTTCCACGTAAGGAAACTATCTTTTTCCACGTAAGGAATCCTCTTCTGATATGTCCGCGTAAGGACTACATCGTCCACGTTAGGACCCACTTCTCCCCGTTAGGAATAATAATTTCTTTGATTTGTCCACGTCAGGACACTGATCTCGTCTTGATTTGTCCACGTTAGGACTCAGGCGTCTTCGACCCGCTGAGGAGATAAGACTTGTCCACGTAAGGACTCACACGCTTGTCTGATTTGTCCACGTCAGGGCACCAACACAAAGAGTAATCACTTTTGTCAACGTCATGACCTCCCATTCCACTAATTTCGAGAACCCGAATCTGTCCACGTTAGGACTAACACATCTCACCAATCCGGGAAAATAAACCTGTCCACGTTAGGACGCCCACTTCTGAAGAAATCCCGTCAATATAGGAATAAATTGTCCACGTCAGGACTTAGTTCTCCAATGATCCTCACCCACAAACTTCTTAGCACTGATGTGACAGCGACTTTGAGATGGACTCTACTGGGGATGTCTGGAAACCAAACTATCGGACGCCTGCTCTGATAACCGGCGGTGGCCTCTGAAATTCTGACTCATGGAACCCCTGATGACAAAAGAGAAACTTATCCTGATAACTCTGTGGGGAATACTGCCGAAACTGACATTATCATTGGATGTCTCATGCCGAGATCTTGAATGTTTGGTTGTTCATTTAAGCAAGAGTTCTCTTCGCCTGAACTGCTAGAGTACAGAAATTGCTTCAGCAAAATAAACGCTGAAGATAATGCCAACTCTGCTGGGGATAGCCAGATGCTACAGAATTATTCCAGCAAAATAAATGCTGGGAGGATGAAGTCAACCATACTGGGAAATTGGGAACTCAAACCGAGCACCCTGTTGAGGTAACCCCCTGGTGGGGAAAATAACCTTGCCGGGGAATAGCAGATGTGCATAGTACGATCGGACTTTCTGCTGGAACGTGAACTGATATTACACAGTATCTCTGACAAAATAAATGACAGGAACCACCATCAACTCTGCTTGGGAGAGTCTTAATCTTCGAGTTCCACTGGAAGGAATGAACACTTGCTGAACAGAGAACTCCGCTGGGGACAAGATGATTCTCTCGGGGAAAATCCACTGACTCCGCTGGGGGAGAGTGCATGACCCTGCGGGGAAAGATGAACCTGTCTGAATACAGCCTCACGATCTTGGAATCGCCAAACTCTATTGAGGACGAATAACTTTTCTGGAGCACGTCCTTTGGATAAGCTACGGCTAGCTGGGGAATTCTATCCTTCTTCAGGAAGAACATGCATGACCTACGTGGGGATTAAGTCTTTCGTTATCGCAATCTTTTGATCATCTTCCTCGTATGGTTATGAAACCTGCAACAACACAAACAAGACACGACAGGCCTATGCAATCAAATCAATTCAGGTTAGTGACGTTATACTCAGTTAATTCAAAGCTTTAACAATTGTTGGCAAGGGCCAGTGATGTTATACTCATGCTAGCTTCACTAAACTTAGGCGTTTTATCATGCACAAAACAGTAAAGAACCAGCATCAAGTACTGAATAACATATTTTATTGATCGGGCCCCTGAATGGGCGGAGTTTTATACATGGGATGTAACTCCTGAAAAGAGGAAGCTACGCAAAGCAAATATACAAGTATGCAAGTATGCACAAGAAGCATGAATATTGACAACTTAAATTTGTACACATGTCGGCAACGGGATGCGGATGAACACCACGAACTGATCCTCCCATGACTCGCCCGACTCTAATGCTTTTCCCGGTATCCTCACTTCTGAAGAGATTGTATCCGATAACTGGCTCCTCAAATATATTCTCCCGCATTTATGCTCATTGAATTCGGACCGCAGTCATTTGCTTTTCAAATCCCTAACTTTTGCGTGAACCGCCCTTTACGGGTTTTCAGTTCACCGGGATACCCTTTTTTTGCCGAAGCCGCCCAGTGTAGGTTTTCAACTTCGCGGGTGTACATTTTTTCAATTTTATCCCTAACTTTTGCCCGAACCTTTCATTCTGTTTTTGGTTCGCCAGGATGCCCCATTTTTGCCTGGACTCTCTTTTTCTGTCCAGCGGGTCTATTTTAGGCAAAGTATTTTTTAACTGCGTCCGAATTCACAGGTGACACAAAGTCTTCTCCGTCCATGGTGGACAACAATAAAGCTCCTCCTGAAAAGACTTTTCTGACAACGTATGGCCCTTCGTAGTTGGGGGTCCACTTGCCCCTGTGATCTGCTTGCGGCGGGAGAATCCTTTTCAGCACAAGGTCGCCCGTCTGAAAGCTTCGCGGATGTATCTTCTTGTCGTACGCTTTCTTCATTCGGCTCTGGTACAAACGACCGTATGCTAGGGAAGCTAGCCTCTTCTCGTCCATTAAGCTCAGTTGGTTCAATCTATTCGTTACCCATTCTGCCTCGTCCAGCTGAACGTCTCGCAATACCCTCAGAGAAGGGATCTCAACTTCCAATGGTAATACCGCTTCCATTCCGTATACCAACGAGAACGGAGTTGCCCCGGTTGATGTGCGTACCGTCGTACGATAACCGTGCAAAGCAAAAGGTAGCATTTCATGCCAATCCTTATAGGTCACCACCATTTTCTGAACAATTTTCTTGATATTCTTATTGGCCGCCTCAACAGCGCCATTCATCTTGGGTCGGTAAGGAGAGGAGTTGTGATGTTCGATCTTGAAATTCTGACAGAGCTCCTTCATCATTTTGTTGTTCAGATTTGAACCATTATCCGTGATTATCCGCTCGGGAATCCCATATCGGCAAATGATATCTCTCTTGATGAATCTAGCCACCACTTGCTTCGTTACATTCGCGTAAGACGCCGCTTCCACCCACTTGGTGAAATAATCGATTGCTACTAGGATGAACCGATGCCCGTTAGAAGCCGTCGGCTCGATCTTTCCAATCATATCAATTCCCCACATCGAGAATGGCCATGGAGATGACATCACATTTAGAGGACTCGGAGGCACGTGTATCTTGTCAGCATAGATTTGGCACTTGTGGCACTTCCTCGCGAACTTGAAACAATCAGTTTCCATCGTCAGCCAAAAGTAACCTGCCCTCAGCAGCTTTCTCGTCATAGCATGCCCACCAGCATGCGTACCAAAGGTACCTTCGTGAATTTCCTCCATGAGAAGCTTTGCCTCTTTCTCGTCTACACAACGCAACAACACCAAATCGTGGTTTCTTCTGTACAAGACGCCATCTGGATTCAAGTAGAAATTACCCGCTAATCTCCTGAGAGTCTTCTGATCTTGACTGGATGCCCCAGCCGGATACTCTTTATTCTTCAGGAGATTAAGGATATCGAAATACCACGGTTTGTCATCAGATGCTTCATCAATAGCAAATACATAAGCTGGCCTGTCCAACCGAGAGATAGTGATTTGGGGAGCTTCGTTCCAGAAGTTGACCTTGTACATGGAAGACAAAGTGGCCAGGGCGTCAGCCATTTGATTCTCTGCCCGCGGTACATGATGCAATTCAACCTTGTCGAAGAAAGGCAACAATCTCCTTGCATAATTCATGTAATGTATCAAATTAGGCTGCCGTGTCTCCCATTCCCCTTTGATCTGATTCACCACCAGAGCTGAGTCTCCGTATACGTCTAGATGTTTGATTCGCAAATCAATGGCTTCTTCAAGCCCCATTATACAAGCTTCGTATTCGGCCTCATTGTTGGTAACGGCAAAGGTCAATCGGGCAGTAAACGGGATGTGCGACCCGTGTGGCGTCGTGATGATTGCCCCTATTCCGCTACCGTAAGCATTCACGGCTCCGTCAAATATCATCTTCCATTTGGAACCCAACTCTGGTCCCTCGTCTGGCAACGGCTCTTCACAATCTTTCATCTTTAGGTACATGATATCCTCGTCAGGAAAATCAAACCTCATCGATTGGTATTCTTCAATAGGCTGCTCCGCCAGATACTCAGACAGCACACTCCCCTTTATAGCCTTTTGCGAGACGTATTGGATATCATATTCAGTCAAGACCATATGCCAACGGGCAATTCTACCCGACAACGCCTGCTTTTCGAATACATATTTGATAGGATCCATCTTCGAGATGAGCATGGTTGTATGATTCAGCATGTACTGCCTCAAACGCTTGGCGGCCCAGGCTAGCGCGCAACAAGTTTTCTCCAGCATTGAGTATCGAGATTCACAGTCTGTAAATTTCTTACTCAGGTAATAGATCGCATGCTCTTTTCTCCCCGTCTCGTCGTGTTGACCGAGAACACAACCCATGCTTCCCTCAAGAACCGTCAAATACATGATCAAGGGTCTCCCTGCCACCGGGGGTATCAAAATAGGAGGCTCCTGCAGATACTTCTTTATTTTATCGAACGCCTTTTGACAATTTTCGTTCCACGTTACAGCTTGATCTTTCTTTAGCAACTTGAATAACGGTTCACACGTAGCAGTTAGGTGAGATATGAACCGAGCGATGTAGTTCAACCTCCCTAAAAACCCGCGCACCTCTTTCTCTGTTTTAGGCGTCGGCATTTCTTGAATCGCTTTTATTTTAGCAGGATCGACCTCTATTCCTCTTTCGCTTACGATAAACCCCAGCAGTTTACCCGATCTCACCCCGAAGGTGCATTTATTAGGGTTCAGCCTCAGCCTGAACTTCCTAAGTCTTTTAAACAACTTCAGCAGATTCACCAGATGCTCTTCCTCCGTCTGGGATTTGGCAATCATATCGTCAACATAAACTTCGATCTCTTTATGCATCATGTCATGGAAAAGAGTCGTCATCGCACGCTGATATGTTGCCCCAGCATTTTTCAAACCAAAGGGCATCACTTTGTAGCAAAATGTTCCCCACGGCGTTATGAAAGTAGTCTTCTCCATATCCTCTGGCGCCATTTTAATCCGATTATAGCCTGAAAAGCCATCCATGAAGGAGAATACGGAGTACTGGGCAGTATTATCAACTAACACGTCAATGTGAGGAAGTGGAAAATCGTCTTTTGGGCTTGCTTTATTCAAATCTCTATAATCCACGCACATTCGAACCTTGCCATCTTTCTTTGGCACTGGTACGATGTTGGCAACCCATGAAGGATACTTCGTCACAGCCAGGAAACCAGCGTCCCACTGTTTCTGCACCTCCTCTTTGATCTTCATTGCCATATCTGGTCGTGTTCTGCGAAGCTTTTGTTTGACCGGCGGGCAATCTTCTTTCAGTGGCAGGCGATGCACGACCATATCTGTATCGAGCCCTGGCATGTCTTCATACGACCAAGCGAATACATCACTATACTCTTGGAGCATTTCAACCAGTCTTCGCTTGACCTCACTCTGCAGTGCGGCTCCAATACGAATATTTTTCTCAACCCCTTCCGACCCCAAATTGATAATTTCGATGACCTCGTCGTGAGGCAGAATGGCTCTTTCCTCTTGCTTTACTAACCAAGACAGTTCTTCAGGAACGTCGCTATCTTCGACAACCTCTTCTTCAGCCTGAAACACCGGGTGCTCAAAGTCGGGACGAGTCATAGGTGGTTCAAGGATGTCATCTGAAAATGTTATCCTGCAAAAGGAATGGTTAAGTGCTTCAAAATGCGTATAAAGCGAATAACCACGTTGCCATTTTATTGAAAAATACAAAATAAGAAAGACAGAGATTACAGTATTTGCACATGAAAAAACGCCATTTATTTAATGATTAACACGCAATGTTTATAACAACACAGCCCTAAGCAAATCCTGATGCCCTGGGCAAGACATCAGATTATTCAACAATTAATGAAGCAAAGCATTACTGTTTAAAAGTCACAGGAACAAGCTCCTGAATAGACCAGTTGCACAGTCCTTGTCCTGGCGTGCTTGGCTGAATCCAGGCATCCATGTCACAGTCGCTGTCTCCTTCATCAGACTCCGAAGCAGCATTGACAGTTTCATGACACACTCCACTGGCAGAGATGGTAATTGGCTTTCTGAAACGGGGGGCCCCCACGGAAGGAGTTGATGACGACGGTTGGTACCCCAGCCCGAACCGGTCCATCTTCACAGGAATGTCCAGCACTTTGCCCCAGCCCTTGGCTTCTCCTGCTTCCACTAGAGCTTGAGCTTCCTTATACGATGAGACAGCTATCTCTGGCACTTTGCTCGGCCCGGGACCTTTGTCCTTGATGCGCAAACCTTCGAATGCCTGGCAGGGAGTTTCGTGGATCTCTCCGTCGACTTCCACATATTTAAATGAAGATA
Source organism: Lathyrus sativus (assembly GCA_963859935.3). NCBI lineage: Eukaryota > Viridiplantae > Streptophyta > Magnoliopsida > Fabales > Fabaceae > Lathyrus > Lathyrus sativus. Next base: position 467,004,295 of record OZ012740.1, read on the forward strand.
GATGGCTGACCAGGATGTCTTCTTCTCCGCATACGGTGACTACGCTGTCCCCAACCATATATTTTAACTTCTGATGCAGGGTAGACGTGACGGCCCCTGCCCCATGAATCCAGGGTCTTCCAAGCAAGCAGCTATACGCAGGCTGTATATCCATGATATAAAACTCAGTTGCAAACACTTCCGGCCCCACTTGCAGAGGCAAGGTAATCGATCCGAAGACTGTTCTCCGCGTGCCGTCAAATGCTCTGACTACCAAATCACTGGGTGTACACAAAATTCCTCGAACATCCAGCTTCATCATCGCCTTCTTGGGCAACACATTCAAAGATGATCCGGTGTCAACCAATACGTGCGACATTACTGATCCTCTACACTCAACAGATACGTGTAATGCCATATTATGATCTCTCCCTTTCGGAGTCAAGTCAAAATCGGTAAAGCCCAAGCTGTGGCCTGCATTCACATGTGCCAATACTCCTTCTAGCTGATTTACGGAGACATCTTGGGGTACAAAAGAAGTGTCCAGGACTTTCAGCAAAGCATTTCTGTGAGCTTCCGAACACAGCAGCAATGACAAGATGGATATTTTGGACGGTGTCTGCTGCAGATGCTCCACAATCTTATAATCACTTTTTCGAATTAAGCGCATGAACTCTTCTACATCCTTCGATGCTGCTTCTTTTTCACTTGCTTGTACCGGAACATTTTCAACCACTTTCCCTTTTCCTTTCGCTAGTCTTTCAGCCTCCACTTCAGGAGATATAAAGATCCTGCCACTCCTCGTCATGCCTCCTGAACCAACAACATTATCCACAATCTCCGCTGGCTGCTTGTTAACATCAATCTTTATCCCATCACAATACACCTCTAACCCATATGACCATGGGACTGCTTTCGTGTTCTCGTACGGGATTGGCCCGGCCTTAGTTATGGTGATCGGTGGTCGCTGAGCTGGTGCTGCAATAGTGATCGTCTTCCGAGGAATCGTTACTGTGGCCACATCACTCCGATTATCCACTACTACCCCTGCAAGCTCTTCAGTTGCCGCTCGATCAAACTGCAATATGCCCTCATCAATCAAAGCCTGAATGCCTTTCTTCAAATCCTCACACCCCCCAGCTAGGGTCCAACAATCTAAGCAATACTCGTTACATCCTGGGTAAACACCTCCTTGTAACAGTCGGCTCTTTATCTCGCTCAGCGGCGTCTTCAAATCTTCCACATTCATAATCAGATTCAGACCTTCCTCAGTCAGAACGGCGTTCGCCCCATGATTAGGCATGGGTTTCTGGACTATATTCGGACCTGCCGTTCCGAAATTGATAGTCTTGTTGTCCAAAAGATCCTGCACAACGTGCTTAAAAGCGTGGCAACCTTCTATATCGTGGCCCGGAGCCCCAGAATGAAACTCGCAGTGCCTGCTTGCATCGTAACCAAACGGGGGAGCTCCCGTTATCGGCGCCAGAGTTCTTTTCTCTACCAGGTTTAATCCCAACAATGTCTGCAATAAATCGGCATAGGTTGAGGGAGGCTTCTCAAACACTCTTCTCGGTTTACTACCCTGGAATCTTCGTTGAGCCTGCTGTGCCCCTTGCTGAGGCTGCTGCTGCTGTGGCATTGGTTGCTGCTGAACCGGTTGTTGTTGCTGGAGTGGTTGTTGTTGATATGGGATAGTAACACTCGCCACTTGCTGCGGCTGACGATATTGACCTCGTCCCCTGCCTCGGCCCCGGCCTCGGCCTCCAAATACTGCGCTTGCCTCGCCCTGACGACGCCCACCATAAGCTTTCCTATTACTGCCAGATGCGGTTGATTCCTCGACTTGGAACTTTCCTTGCTTAATGTTACGTTCAATCTTTTCCCCCATCAGAATCAGGTCTGAAAAACTGGCCAGAGACGTATGAAACAGCATATCATGAAACAGCCCTGTGAATGTGCCGACAAACATGTCATTCATTTCCTTATCTTCTACAGGAGGACGGACCCTGGCAGCCATATCGCGCCACCTTTGCGCGTACTCTTTAAAACTCTCCCCCTTCTTCTGCGAAAGCCCGGCCAACTGGACCCGATTGGGTGCCAGGTCGCTATTATACTTGTAATGGGCTACGAACGCCTCCGCCAATTGCTTCCATGTCTTGATATCAGTTGGCTCCAACCCCATGTACCACTCTAGGGAAGGGCCCGATAGACTATCCTGAAAGAAATGCATTAGCATTCTTTCATCAGTTGAGTATGCAGACATTTTTCTGTAATAAGCTCGTACATGCACTTTCGGACATGTGTCTCCTTTGTACTTGTCGAACGCAGGAGCTTTGAATTTAATTGGCACCCTCAAGCCAGGTACCAAGCCCATTGTTGCCATGTCCAAGCCCACAGCACTTTGGTTTAGGACTCCCTTCATCTGCTCTTCCAGCATCCTAATCTTTTGGGAATCATCCATCGGCCCTTCAAAACCTCCTCCGGAGAAGGCGTCTTCCTGCTGATCTTCTTGCCACATACCATTTCCAGCTCCGTACCCATCATATCCATTATTACGTCCAGCTCTGATCTGATTCATCCCCGGACCTCGGCCTCTGTTGCCGTACCCTTGAACACCTCCAGCAGGACCAAAAGCCATAAATCCAGTACCGTTTCCGTTTCCAAAGCCTCCGTAACCCTGATTGACCATACCATAACCATCTTGCCCAAAGCCTTGAGCATTAAAGCCATATTTCCCAGTGTTATCGAATCCCTGATCGTTGAATCCGAATCCAGTATTGACAAAGCCATTGCCTCCTAGATTATCTCCCAAATTGACATCACCCAGCCCAGCATTAAGGACAGCAGTCTCATTCCCCACTCCAACGTTACCATTCACAGCAGCGGTAGCGTTGTTGACATTAGCAGCAGGTGTATTGATTATAGGCGGAGCCACTGGCGTGGGAGTGCCGTCTCCATGAGCAGTATCGACCCGGACAGACTGATGATCTTCATTACCATGACCAGCGCTTCGGGCCAACAGAGGCTGGACCATGGCCTGCAAATTCTCCTGCCCTTTTGCTATAGCTTCCATGGTCTGCATGAAGAGGGCGAGCTTCTCGCGCACATCTTGCATCTCGTTCTGCATTTGGTCCATGATTTTTCGACAATTGGAGCGTGTAGAATAGCGGTGCGGATGTTGATCTGCAATCCTGTTAAGTACCTGTTAAAAGCGGGAAATAAGACACTACTCAAAGATTACCTGTAATGCAATATGAATGCAATGCAATGTGTCTGTGCATTAGGGAAGTTCATTCCCCCAGTTCTAGTGCGAAGGTGCCGGTGCAGTGACAGTGTTGACAATAGGAATATCGGAGCTGAATCATAGAAAGCCTCATATATTGCAGGGAGAATCAATAAGCCCAGGGTACAATATCACTGAGAGTACAAAGAAGGCATGACCTCAACCAACAATCCCGGTGATGGTCAGCACTATGCAAATAAAGCATACAAGTTACTACATGAAATGATCAAATCCTCCCAAAAGTCTGGTACTCCTCTATCAACTTCTTGGTCTCCGGATGGCTTGGTCGATCAAGCAGCCCTTCAACAAGCTGGTTTCTCCTCTTAAGGACACGGCGTACGTCTTCAGCAGTTTCTTCCCATGTTGCTTCTCCGAAGCAATCTTCTAACTTTCGCTTCTGAGACACTGCTTCATCTCTGGATGTGATTGCCTTGTTCAGTGCATGCTGGACACTATACCGGGTCATCACTTCCTCCTCGCACTTCTTGATGCTAGACTTCAACTTCTCTTCGAGGTCGGAAATTTGCTGCTTCAGCTTATCTTCCCTCTTCTTATTGTTGGTGAGTGTGGCATTCCAAGTCTTATTGCAAGAAGAGATCTCTCGGTGAGCGATGTCAAGCGCCTTCTTCTTGGATTCAAGCATGTCATGGGAGCTTCTGAACTCTTGCCCCAGACGTTCGCGCTTCTTCTTTTCTTCAGTCAACTCAGCCCCTAACCTGTTTAACAGCTCGATCTGTTGTTGGAAAGCATATACGGCCTTGTTTTTCTCGCTGCGTGCCTGGGCTAACTCTTGCTCTAACCCTTCATTAATCTTCATTAAGGCTTCTTTTTCTCTCACAATTTGCTCGTACGCCTCCCTAGAAACAGTAGTTGGCTCTTCTGCCGGAATAAGAGCGAGGATTGGTGCGTCTGGAAATGGCATCTTCAACTGACTTGCTCTTTCCTGGATCCAGACCCTGTAAGGTGCATAGGCCTGACAGTCATTCTTTCCTAACAACGGCTTCCCTCTGCGGTTAATACGCGTCCAGGCATGCTGCAGCTTGGCTAGTAACTCCCCTTTCACGTCACCGGTGAAGTACAGAGATTCCTGTACTTCTTCCTCCTGAGGTGGATTCTTCAGTGCGTATCCGAACTGGCGAATGAATAGAGAAGGGTTGTAATTGATACACCCTTTTCTTCCTATCAACGGCACATTAGGGTACCCAGAACAACTGAAGATGAGCTCAGATCCCAACAGGTCTTGATCAAACCACTCCATATCTTCCGACGATAGCCTCATCAGGCGCTCTGGCCAACCAGCTGGGACTGTAGTCTCTGCAACAGATCTTCTCTTAGGAAGGTGACTCTCAAACCACCTACTCAACAAGGGTACGCACAGATGAACATTCTTCCCTCTTCCCTTCTCATTCTTGTAATGCAGTGAGTGGTAGAGATCTCCGAGTAAGGTAGGTACAGGATTACCAGCGGCAAACAAGTAGAAAGCATCAAAGTCCACAAAATCCGGTATGTTGGGAAACAAAACTATGCCATAAATGCACAAAGCCAACACAGCATTGAAAGCAACCCAGCACCCGCTCTTGGCGTACTCTTGGGCTTTACCAACTAAGAACTGGAGTGAGAAGCCTGGAACTCCACGGGAAACAGTAGTCACCAGTTCAGAAGCATCAATATGCAAAGCTTTTGCCAAGTCCTCCGGCTTGGGCTTGGCGTCATAATGAATGAATGGAACCTGGTTCTGCACGGGCAGCTCAACATACTCAGCGTATTCCTCCAAGGTTGGTCCCATAATAAAGTTAGAGAACGTAAAGCATCTCAAAGCAGGGTCGTAGAATTGCATCAGAGCATACAGCCCATCCAACTCTACCTCTGTAGGTTTACACAACAATCTCAATAGTCTACCATAGCTCATCCGGAAGCTCCTACGAACACCCTCATCAGCAAGAGAGATCAACCCAAGTAGAGGAACAATATCAGGCGTAGGCAATTTGTAAGCAACCGTTCTCCTTAAGCTAGTCATGATCAAAACTCAGAAGTCTGGGCACTAGAACTAGGGAAATGCAAATGCACCTGCAGCACAGACACACGTTAGTGAAATGCAAATGGTAATGGATATGCAGTGATGCAATGCAAGTAACATGCAACAGGGACCAAAGCTGTAGCTGAATAGCCTGAACCCAATCAAGAAAGGTCTCAGATAGACCATCCAGAAGTCCTCAAGCCCTGGTCTCAGATATACCTCAAACAAAGCTCCAATACTGGTCTCTGATAGACCCCATAATCACAACCTGAATGGCCTCTGGCAGACCTCAAACCATTTCTCCCACTGGTCTCTGACAGACCTCAGAACACATCTCCAAATAGTCTCTGACAGACCTCGGAACACACCAACTGGTCTCTGACAGACCTTAGAACCCTCCATAAATATCCAGGATCCTGATCAAGAAACAAACCGGTGGTCTGAAGGTCTAGTTACCTGCATAACCCTGAATCCCCTCACAGGTGGGTGGCCCTATAACTGGCACAAGGTACGGCATCCTATGCGGTCGTCGGCGTCACAGACTTTCAGGGTTGATGATACGATTCCCAGAAGGAGTGGCATCATCAATTCCTGAAGAGGCCTCACTTAGCCAACTTCCAAATGATCGGTCCCCAGAGTCGACAATCCAACTAACCAGCAACCCACGCCAACCAAAGGAAGGGGCAGGAGGCCAACCAGAGGAACCTCGTCTGAGTGTAGATTTCATGGGACACCGAAGCAAGCAAAGCAAGCGGGCGCCCACTAATTTCTACTCTAATTCTAGGTGCACTCAAGCCCAGGTCCGGCTTATCTCTCAATATCAGAACACCCGTCACACCCCAGATACAACAACAATAATCAATATATAAAGCTGAAAATACAAGGTTAGAAATATAAAATAACTCCATGCAAAATCCTCGACGGGAAAACAAGCGTTAGGATTGACTCTCTTAAGGGACGTTGGATCCCAAATGCATAAGAACTATCGCAGTCCTTAGCAGCCAGGGGACGTTGGATCCCCAGCAGAGCCGCCAGCTGTCGCTACTGCGAAAATCGGCGCCGGCTGAACAGAAGAGTCGCCACCGTGCGTTATTTATCCCACGGGAGGGAAAGGAAACGCTCAGAGTAAACCTCGCACAACACGGGAAAGGTATGGTCGTCGCAACCAAAACCTGGGTTCGGGAGTCGGTTACGCAAGGGGAAGGTATTAGCACCCCTCACGTCCGTCGTACTCGACGGGATCCACGCTTGTTTTCGGGTATGGATTGTTATTCTATCTAAACTAAAGGTCTGGGGTTAAAAGAAAAGAGAATGAAAATAAAATGACTCGGCAAAGTATCGCACTTTATGCCTACGTATTCCCGTCTGGAACGAGAAATCAGAGTCAACGTAGTTCGCCTACCTACGGGAAAGGAGGGGAAGGCTGCTCGCTAGGATATCGCATCCTATGCCTACGTACTTTCACACGGCATGAAAGATCAGAGCAAACGTAGTTCGGGCCACGTACGACACAAGCTTGTCTTGGTTGATTTTATTCCTTCTGAAAAGGTTTTCTGATTAACAGTCCCAGCGGACAAAAATGACGTTTTGATGAGTTCACATTCTTTTACGGAAGAAGTGTCTTTTATTGTGTTTGAAATCTTTATGTGCTTTTCTGTTTGTTTTGAGAGAGAAGAGACAGAACTCTAACCTATGGTTGCGAAGGGGAAACAAACTAACCTAATGTTATCATGCATGGGTTAAGACCTAGTGTCTATCATGCTCCTCTCTTGCACAGAGAGAAACAGAGATCCTACGGGATAGGCAGAAACAGAAACAATACCAGATATATACAATAAAGCAGTAAAATGCATGGATGCAACAATACAAGCGAGGCAAGGGAGTCTCACTCGACCTCGAACCTAGAAAACAATAGGCAAAAGTGAACAGGCTTCACTTTCAACCCAGCAGGGTAAACAGCAAACAATACAGTCAGGAAAACCAATCAATACATCAAGAAATGAAATACAGCAAAAGCAAACAGCTTCAGCAGCTCTGAATTAACATCTGGCTTCAAGTAATCTCCAATCAGCTACAGGCTTCAACAAGCATCAATCTCCATCTTCATGACCTTCAGGCAAGGGCTTTGATCATCTGTCTTCTATCTGCAATGGCTTTTCTTCAAGCTCAAACCTCCAGGATGAGGGATCAGTCACAAGAGTGAATTGGGTGTTAAGCAATCAGCTGACTACCAAGGGTGGTGAACAGACTGCTTCTAACACAAGAGACATTTTCTCTCAAGAGTTCTATCTCATAGACCCTATCACCAAGCCTTCCAAAGGAAGGGGGTGAGTGTCTTAGAGAGACTCTGAATCACAGAGAAGAATGGATGCAGACAAGGCAATCCATGTTTGAGAAACAAACTTTCTAACCTAAAGCTCTGCCTAGCTCCTAAACCCTAGTCTCCTCAGCAGCTGCTAGCAAGAACCTCCTCTCCAACTCTGGCAGTTGATCTTCAATCTCTGGATCTCCAATGGTCTTCATCTCCTCAAGTCTTCAGCTCTCCCAAGTCCCCAGACAATCCCAATACCCAAGCAAGCAAGCAATAATCCCCAGAGGGCACACCACACCAGTCAATCAGACATACACAGAGTATTAATAGCAGTAGGGGAATCCTGACTTTTTCTAAGGGGATCTAATAACTACCCATAGCCCCTATAATCCCATAGCTAAACTATTCAAACCCTAAGTCCTAAGGGAAATGAAATCAAACTTCTTAAGTCATCACCTAAAAAACCCTAATTTGTTCATGTTGTTCAAGCCTACATTAAGCACCTAAAATTAATTTCTAAAAATGGGAACTAAATTGTTTCTACAAGTTCAATATCTCATCTAAACAACCTAAAAAGAATGAACAAAAAATATGAAAGCATCTAGTTGAACAAAAATTAACAAAATCATGCATGAAGTGAAGCTATTTAAAATGTCATTTATTTAGAAAATATGGGAAAAATATCAAATAAAAATAAAATGCAATTTTTATTTTTTTATAATTTTCTAGACATTCTAATGAAAATGATGTAAAAAGAATGAATTAAAAATGATTTTTTATCTATTTATTATGAATTTTTAAAATGAATGAAAAAAATGAAAAGAAAATAATAAAAAAGAAGAAAGAAATAGCCAGGGGGTGAGAATAGAAAGGTTTTCACGTTCAGATTGAACTGGGCCCAATACTGGGGGGTGGCAAAAGCAAGGACTTAGGCCCGCCCGTTTCATTAAATGAAACGGTGCGTTTAGGGCACCTCTCTTCCCTCCAAATCTTCAGTATGAATTCCAGCCACACGATTGGCTCTGAGGTCAAAGGTCCAACAAGCAATGGACGGTCATGATTGCTTCTTCTTCCTTGTGTTCATGAAGCTAGGGTTTTAACTTCCATGAAAACTCCATGCACGAATCATGTTCAAGCTCTCTGTTCTCCTTCTACAGGCCACGGTTCAACTCGATCCAAACATGAAAATCACTCCAAATTTCTCCCTCTATACGTCTATGATCACAGTTCATTCTAAAATTCAGTGTATCACTCAAACCGATCGAGACAAGTTCTGGCCACCATGAAAATACTCTGGTATGCATCATCAAGATTCTCACTCAAACCTGTACTAATCTAAACTACACCTAATGGTGATTATTCTGATCTATCAAACTAACATTATAATGCACTCTACCACGAGTTCTAAGTCCTAACAGTTTCAAGCACCTGCTATGAATCATCACCAAACAGCACCAAACTCATCCTAATCGTTATACTAACAACCTAGATCACATCTAAACTAATAAAACCATGCAACTCTAACTAAATTGAGCAAGTTAGAGCAATTTGCACCTTGAGCAAGTTCTTGTGGATGATGATGAATCAGTATGAATCCAAGCCTTTGGATGCTTCAATCTGGATCTATTCTTGCAGCAAGTGATTCTGTATGCAACACCTTGATGAATTTGGCCTTGGATCTTGCTGTCCACTTGAAATTGCAATTTGGATATTGATGATTATGGTGCTCGAAAATGGATCAATTTCAATCAGATCTTTGTTGATCTTTAGTCCATGATGATGATTGAATATGGTAGAATCAATATTGGTGATGATTGATGCTGAATTTGTGAGATTGAAGTGAACTTGCAATGAGAAAGAATAGAGAGAATTTGGGAAATTTTTGGTGAAAAATGAATCCAACCCTTGCTCAATTCTGATTTCATGAATATATAGTGCTCAAATGAACTTTCTAGAACCATCTTGCAACTTCCCTTGCATTCCAAATTGAATCCATTTTGGTTATGTTTCTTCAAATGCAAGTAACCATAAATAACTTTGATTTTTTCCACTAAGCTCAAAAATGTACTTGAACCATTGTTCTTAGAATGTGTTTTGGACCCAAAATCATATATTGGAAGTCTCCATTTGGACTTATAAATCTCTCAAACCATTTTTCACTTTGACTTTATTTAAGTTATAAGCCATTTTAGTTCAAATTTGACCAATCATGCAACTTCATGTTATGAGCTTTTCCAACAATTTGTGACCTTATTTCTAGACTCAAAATGTCATTTGGAGCAAGTTTGATGTTGTAAGTTTTTCCATTTGAGGCCTCCTTGTATGAGTTTTGGACATAGGTTAAAATGACCTGTAATTCACAAATGACCAAAATACCCTTTGCTTGCCAAGACCATAAGTTGAGTTCCACACATCATATGAAGGCATGCCACACCATTCTAGAAAGCTAAGACAATGAGGAACAATTCTTATGTTGACCAGAAATTCATTTGAAATCTCCTTGAGGGGTAAAACTAGCCTGGAAGTCAAGTCACTTTCACAGACAAAATTTCAGATACCTCAGATGACCTGTAACTTGCAAGGACCATAACTTGAGTTCTATAAATCTCCTTGATGTCTTCCACCACTCAAATTAAAGGTCTTGAGATCCTCTACAAGTTTCATGTTGGCCAAGGATCCATTTGAAGCTAGAATTTTGACTTATCTTGCTTGGAAATTTGACCTAAACTAGGGGATTTTACACAGAAACCCTAATTTAGAAGCTCCTCTTCTCCTTGATTTCTCTTGAATTCTTCTTGGCATATCTCCATATCCTTCTTTATATGTCCAATGATGAATCCCACATCTCTCCACTAGACTTGAATGCCCCTTAAATCAGTCAATTGACCTAGGGTTGACCTAGGGTTGACCCAGATGAAACCCTAGTTGACTGTCTTCAACTGCAATATTTGTGATCACACCAATGACTTGTCTCCTTCTCCAAATGACTTTCTAAGTCTCTCATAATGTCTAGATACTCTCCATGCCTTCAACTCACAGCTCACAACCCTCTTGCTGACCCTCAGATACCCTCAGCTAGGAGATGGACTCAAGGCTTGATCTGCTGAACTCTTTGCTTTCAAATTCTTTCCTGATGACTTGAATGAGATTGAATTGGGATAATAACCTCTTGATAGGCTTCTAGAGATGAGAATAATGATTGGCCCCCCTGTTGTATGACTTGATATGCTTATGCTATGCAGATGATTAGACTATGTACATGACTCTATATGCAAATGCTAATGATATTGAAACATAAACCAAGTGAATAAGGTTGGGCAAATTTTAGGGTGCAACAGTCGAAGCAATACCTTATTCATTAAGGCTCTTCGATGATACCAAAGCAGTATCTCGAACAAAACTTGAGACTCTTCGGGTGGTCGAAGCAGTACCTTATTCATTAAGGCTCTTCGATGATACCAAAGCAGTATCTCGAACAAAACTTGAGATTCTTCGGGTGGTCGAAGCAGTACCTTATTCATTAAGGCTCTTCGATGATACCAAAGCAGTATCTCGAGTGATAATTTTGCTGAGGAATAGTTGAGCTAAAATTCCTATTTAAAGGAACAACGTTGTCCAAACTCTGCAGGGGAGAAATCTTTAATAAACTCTCTAAGATAACCTCTGCTTGGGGAGCCACCAGAGCAATAGTTGCTGAAGATTATCATCATCAACTGCATGGTTGAAGAATGACTTGCTGGGGAGTAGAATTCCCTGAACTCGTGGGGTCTTAACTCTTTTCAGAGTCATACTGCCAACTTCATTAGAGGACTGACCAAGATGCTCGCGAACTGATCCTGGATCCTGCCATATTGTTATGCAATGCAATGTTTTGTGATGCCCAAACATGCAACTAAGGTGCAACTGCTAGGGAGTGCACGAGGCGAATGCGAAGGATATGTTAATGCTTGATATGATTATGATATGAGGTTGTATGTCGTGCTTATGATAATGCAGCAACCAGGTATGCTGGGGATGAAATCCTGTCGGGAACATCACCAGGGGCTGAATTTGGTAGTTGCCAAATGGTTTGGACTTTGGTTATTGAGGATGCCAACGAGGGTGGACTTTGGTAATTGCCAAATGGATTGGACTTTAATTTTATGAGGGTGCCAACGGGATGGACTTTTTGACGTTGCCCATAAAAGATTGGGCTTTCTGTGGGGTGGTGAGAGGATTAGACTACTCGACATCCCAGATTTGGATACTCCATGACGACCAAGGGAATTGATTGCCCCAGTCTAGTTCTTGAACTTGATGCTGGGGGAACCACATCATATAAACCCTTTAGAAAGGCAAAGCTTTTCATGATGGCAAGCTTAGGCAGCTGACGACCAATTTAATGCTTCTACCCGTTGATACTTTTCTTGGAGACCATCTATTTTCCCCAATATCTTCGAACATCAAAACAAGTTCTATACCTTGTCAAAAAGTTATATTTTTATTTTTTAGCTGAGGTTTCGAACGCAAATTATCAAAATAATAATTAATTTGCAAACAATCAGATAAAGTAAAAGAGTGAGCACAATTTAATTGAGAAATCTCTCTTTATATTGATTTAACCCCTGAATGGGTCAGTATACAAAGATGTAATCCCTTAATGAGGTGATTACAGTGCAAGAAAAACATAAATGGCAAAAATTAGAGCCCCTTTGAGTTTTAACACTGCTATAGTCCCTATAATTTTGGAAGTCTTCAACACCTTGCTTCATAGGAAAAAATGGTTGGATTAATCGTCTCTTGATAATGTACTAGGGTTAAGTGATCATGCATAATGGATACTTTGCCTTGGAATTTTGCCCCTAACTTTTGCCTGGATCACCCTTTCGGGGTTTCAATCCACTGGGACGCCCTTTTTTGCCTGAGCCGCCCTTTCAGGTTTTCAACTCAGCGGGCCTATTCTTATTTTATCCCTAATTTTTGCCTGAACCGCCCTTTCAGGTTTTCGGTTCACCGGGATAGCCAATTTTGCCTAAGTCGCCCTTTCGGGTTTTCGACTTAGCGGCTTTATTATTCCACTTTTTTAGGCGAAGTATCGTTTGACCAAATCTGCATTCACTGGATAAGGTAACTCCTCCCCATCCATGGTTGCGAGCTTTAGGGCACCACCAGAGAATGCCTCTGTTACCACATATGGGCCTTCGTAGTTTGGCGTCCATTTGCCCCTAGATTCATTATACATAGCCATGATCCTCTTGAGTACTAAGTCTCCTTGTGCGAATGTCCTGGGATGCACTCTTTTGTCGAAGGCTCTCTTCATTCTCCTCTGATAAAGCTGGCCGTGGCATATGGCTGTCAAGCGCTTTTCCTCAATGAGATTAAGTTCTTCAAACCTCGTCTTTACCCATTCGGCTTCATCAAGTTGAGCTTCCATTAAAACCCTCAGCGAAGGGATTTCGACCTCTATTGGGAGAACTGCCTCCATGCCATAAACCAACGAGTAGGGAGTTGCCCCTGTTGAAGTTCGTACTGAAGTGCGGTAGCCGTGTAGTGCAAAGGGTAACATCTCGTGCCAATCTTTGTACGTGACCACCATCTTCTGGATGATTTTCTTGATATTTTTATTGGCTGATTCTACGGCTCCATTCATTTTGGGTCTATATGGTGTTGAGTTATGGTGTTCTATTTTAAAACTAGCGCACAACTCGTCCATCATTTTGTTGTTAAGATTCGACCCATTGTCAGTGATGATGCAGTTGGGCACTCCATATCTGCATATGATGTTGTGCTTCAAGAAGCGAGCGACTAATTGCTTGGTAACGTTGGTATATGAAGCAGCTTCAACCCACTTGGTGAAATAGTCTATAGTCACAAGTATGAAACGATGTTCGTTTGAAGCCTTTGGTTCAATCATGCCAATCATATCTATTCCCCACATGGAGAAGGGCCATGGTGAGGTTAACACGTTCAATGGAGTGGTGGGTACATGAATCTTATCAGAGTATATTTGGCACTTGTGACAAGTTCGGGTATGATGGTAACAATCTGCCTCCATGGTAAGCCAATAATAGACTGCTCTCAATATTTTCTTTGCCATGGTATGTCCATTCGCATGAGTTCCAAAGCAGCCCTCATGAATGTCTTTTAGAATTTGTTCGACTTCATGTTTCTCTACACATCTGAGCAAAACAGTGTCATGGTTGCGCTTGTACAATACATTTCCGTTGAGGAAAAAGTTGGATGCCAATCTTCGCAAAGTTCTTTTGTCGATACCCAGGCTCCTTCAAGATATTAGTGCTTTTCAAGATATCGCTTTATATCATAAAACCACGGCTTTTCATCTGCGTCTTTATCAGCAGTCATACAATGCACGGGCTCTTCAAAGCGTCGCAAATCAATAGATGGTCTATGATTTGGCCATATCAACTTGTACATGGATGCCAAAGTTGCCAAAGCGTCAGCCATTTGATTCTCTTCTCGAGGTACGTGAGCAAAAGTGATATCATCGAATCGGGGAAGCAATTTGGCCACATAATCCCGGTATGGAATTAGATTTTCATGCTTTGTATCCCAATCGCCTCTTATCTGGTAAATTACTAAAGCAGAATCTCCAAACACATCGAGAGTTTTGATTCTCAAGTTAATGGCCTCTTCTAGACCTAGTATACATGCCTCGTACTCTGCTATATTGTTAGTGCACGGGAAACAGAGTTTGGTCGTAAACGGCAAGTGAAAATTTTTGGGAGATGTAATCACTGCCCCAATTCCATGTCCATAAGAGTTAGAAGCACCATCGAACATAAGAGTCCATCGCTCCCTTGGTTCTGGCCCTTCATCTGGCCCTGGCTCTTCGTAATCTATTGCCACCATAATATCTTCGTCTGGAAAGTCGAACCTCAACGGCTGATAAGCTTCCACAGGTTGGTGGGCCAAATGGTCCGCTAGCACACTGCCTTTGATAGCCTTCTGAGCGACATACTGGATGTCGTATTCAGACAAAAGCATTTGCCATCAGGCTATCCTACCGGTAAGAGCAGGCTTCTCAAAGATGTACTTGATTGGATCCATCTTAGAGATTAAGTATGTGTTGTGTGTCAGCATGTATTGTCTGAGGCGTCCAGCAGCCCATGCAAGTGCACAACAAGTTTTCTCAAGCAAAGAGTATCTAGTCTCACAGTCGTTAAACTTTTTGCTGAGATAGTATATAGCATGTCCTTTCTTGCATGAATCATCTTGTTGTCCTAATATGCAACCCATGGATTCTTCTAGCACAGTTAAGTACATAATGAGAGGCCTTCCAGGAACTGGTGGTATCAAGATCGGTGGTTCTTGCAAATATTCTTTAATTGCATCAAATGCCCCTTGGCATTCATCATTCCACACAACCGGATGATCGTTCCTGAGTAACTTAAAGATTGGCTTGCAAGTGGCTGTGAGATGTGAAATAAATCTTGCGATATAATTCAACCTCCCTAGAAATCCACGGACCTCCTTTTCGGTCTTTGGGGTAGGCATGTCCTGAATCGCCCTTACTTTATCAGGATCCACCTCAATCCTTTTTTGGCTTACGATAAAGCCCAACAACTTTCCAGACCGCACCCCGAACGTACATTTGTTGGGATTAAGTCTCAACTTGAACTTCCTCAATCTGGCGAACAACTTTTCCAAATTAACCAAATGTTCATCTTCAGTCTGGGACTTAGCAATCATGTCGTCAACGTACACTTCGATCTCTTTATGAATCATATCATGAAAGAGTGTTACCATTGCACGTTGGTACACTGCCCCAACGTTCTTCAACCCGAATGGAATTACCTTGTAACAGAATGTACCCCATGGTGTAATGAACGTAGTCTTTTCCATGTCATCTGGATCCATCTTAATTTGATTGTAACCAGAGAATCCATCCATGAAGAAAAAACGGAGAACTGAGCCGTATTATCTACCAACACATCAATATGAGGCAATGGAAAATCATCTTTAGGACTTGCTCTGTTTAAGTCTCGGTAATCCACACACATACGGACCTTTCCATCCTTCTTCGGCACGGGAACGATATTTGCAACCCATTGCGGATATTTGGCCACTGCTAAAAACCCTGCATCGAATTGTTTTCGGACTTCATCACGGATTTTCAAAGCCATATCAGGACGGGTTCTTCTCAACTTCTGCTTGACGGCATGACACTCTTCTTTGAGTGGCAACTTGTGTACAACGATGTTCGTATCTAGTCCAGGCATGTCCTGATACGACCATGCGAACACATCAGCATATTCTCGAAGGAGCCCTACCAACTTTACCTTCACAGTATCCTGAAGAGACGCGCCAACCCTTATCTCTCTTTTATTTTCTTCTGAACCTAGGTTGATAATCTCGACATCCTCTTTATGCGGCATAATGACCTTCTCTTCTTGCTGCAGCAACCTAGCTAATTCGTTGGGGAGCTCATCCTCGTCTTCCTCATCCGCTCGGTATATTGGACAATCAAAATCATAAAGGCCTATAGCAGTGTCGATATCAAGGACCTCGGTAGTGTCTCTGCATGTTTATGATTTATGCAGCTTATTTAGGAAAGTGAGTGCGTGAAAGAAATGCCATTAATTATGAAAAAGTAGAAAAGAAAATGAGCAAAAGAATTGAATGCAAATCAAAATTTATTCACGTTAAACATGTTTCGAAACATCAGGAGGCCCGATACAAAGCTCCACTACGCCTTGGGCAGAGCGTAGGGTTTTGAAAATTAATTAAAACTTTACTTTTAAAGAGGGAAGAATTGGGGTATTTCGATGGTCTTCCAGTTCTTCAATTCTTCACCAGGTTCAGCCTGTCGGATCCAGCTTGCGGAGACTTCTTTGTCATCAGCCTCATCTTTAATTACCATGGCAGAGGTATGATCGAAGATATGCCCGGCGCTCTTGAAAATTTTTGCTACAGGAGGAATCTCCTTCCTGTCACGTGCAACCATTGCTGTGTTGGACGAAGGATGGTATCCTAGCCCAAATTTGTCGAACTTTTCAGCCACTTCCACCATTTTGCCCCAGCCTTGGGCGTTCCCTTCATCTACAACCATCTTAGCCTCTTCATACGAGGCCATTGCTGATCTTGAACTCTGACTATCTGAAATTCGCTGCACTGCTAATGTATTCACCATTTCGAAAGATTGAAAAGGTGTTTCCACCATTTCCCCTTCAACTTCAATGTACCTGAAGGACGTTAAGTGGCTAACCAAGATATCCTCCTCTCCTCCAATCTGAACTACCTTGTCATTACTGACAAATTTTAGCTTCTGGTGAAGGGTGGAGGTAACAGCTCCTGCATAATGAATCTAAGGTCTTCCTAATAGACAGCTGTACCCTGGATAAATATCCATTACTTGGAAAGTAATAGTGAAGACAATTGGCCCGGTTTTTATTGGCAGGTCCACATCGCCAATCACAGCACGCCTAGAACCATCAAAAGCTTTGACTACCAGAGTACTTGGCTTCATGCTAACTCCTTTTACTGGCATTCTCTCCAGGGTGACCTTGGGAAGCACATTCAAAGAAGAACCTGTATCCACTAAGACTCGGGATATCAATGTGTCTTGGCACTTGATAGAAATATGGAGAGCTTTATTGTGGTTTCTCTTCTCTGCAGTCAGGTCATCATCATTAAACCCCAAGAAAGTTTCCGGTTGTCACGCTAGCTATCGCATCATCGAACTGGGCTACGGTGATATCTTTAGCAATATGCGCGGCGATCAACACCTTCATTAAAGATAACCTGTAGGCCTCTGAACTAAGTAACAACGAGAGCATGGAAATTCTGGCTGGAGTCTGGTTTAGTCGATCAATCACTTTGTAATCACTTTTTCTGATGATCTTCAAAAACTCCTCAGCTTCCTTTGGTGTAACTGCTGCCTTTGGTGATGACACCTCAGCAGGTGGCTCAACCCTTGGTAGTTCAACTGTAGCTTTTTCTTTATTTCTAGCTGGCGCTTCCACTGGTTTGGCGGCAAATAAACGACCGCTACGGGTCATCCCACTAGGCCCAACAACCGCATCGCATTTGGCAGCGTCATACTCAATCACTAGTTTCTCTGGCCTCAGTTTAAAAACTTTGGGCTCAAATTCATTGACAGAATACTCTATTATCACTGGGGCTGGTCATGCTGCTCTTTATCTATTAACGTCATCTTCATCATATTGCATAATCACGGGTGCTGGTCGGGTGGGCCTCTGTTGAAAGGCTTCCGAAGGATCATACTGCAAGACTACTGGTGCTGGTCGAAGTCGCCTTGTCGGATAAGCACTTGTTTCATCATACTGAATATCAATAGCCGACACGTTCGAATCTCTTTGTTCTATTTGTATTATCCCATGTTCTATGAACCTTTGTAAATGTCTCTTCACCACTTCGCCAGTCAAATTCCCCATTTCTCCTTGGGGAATCATCCCACTCCTTTTCAATTGCTCTCCAATAATGGCCATTGGAGTACGGACATCTTCAACATTTGTAATTAGTATCAAACCACTACTCTCTTCCACAGCATTGATAGAAGGACCTCCATGTTTAGGTAACGGATCCTTCGTAATATTGGCACCTCTAGGTGTAAAAGTGAGATCTTTGGACTCTATCAAGTCTTGCACCCGATTCTGAAACGCATAGCAGTTGTCTATGGAGTGTCCAGGGGCTCCTTCATGGAACTCACGATGGGCATTGGCATCGTACCCAAGAGGATATGGAAAAATTGTCGGACGTAAATCTCGCAACGTTAAGTGTCCACTCTGATTTAGCTGAGCAAAAATCTGTCCATATGACATAGGCAACGGGTCGAGTTGTCTTCTTGGCTGTCTTGGCCTTTGCTGTCTCTGAGCCGGAGCATTCTGATATTGCGGTGGAGGAACTCTCTGATAATTCTGTTGTTGATTCTGTTGTTGAGCTGGTTGTTGGTAGGGAGCTTGGGCAACTGCAGCTACTTGTTGATACTGGATATCCACCGGAGCTCTGCCCCTTTGTCCTCTCATCACGGCATTAGCCTCATCTTCTCTTTTCTTTACAAAAGGCTTTCTTCCTCCATTCATTGGGACTACAACCTTGTTCTTTTTCAAAGTGCTCTCGATTCTTTCACCTACTGACACTACTTCAGCAAAGTTAGGGAAACTGGACCCAAGCATGCGGTCCAAGTACTGCGGTTGTAGAGTTCCCATAAACATGTCAGTTAACTCCTTAGTCAGCAATGGTGGTTGAACACGGGCAGCCAACTCTCTCCACCTTTGGGCATATTCTTTAAATGACTCGTTGTTACGTTGAGTCATATCTTGCAGCTGCGTGCGATTCGGTGCCAAATCAGTATTATACTAATAATGTTGTGAAAACGCATCTGCTAGATCTCTCCACGTGCTGATTTGTCCTTTTTCTAACTGCATATACCATTCCAACGATGCCCCACTGAGGCTATCTTGGAATTAGTGTATTAAGATCAAGTCGTTATCAATGTGATCCTCCATCTTGCGATAGTACGCTCTGAGATGGGTTTTGGGGCAGCTGACCCCCTTGTACTTCTCAAAGTCTTGGACTTTGAATTTCTTCGGTATCACCAATCCCGGGACTAGGCACATGTCAACAGCATCCAACCCTGGAGTCTTCTTAATTTCCAATGATTTGATTTTCTCTTCAACAGTTCATAGTCTATCTGCAGCAAGGTCATTAGTAACCCCCATACTGTGTTGAGGGGGAGGTGGTGGAGGTTGGTAAAAAGCATCATATTGTTCATCCATGTCTGCTTCAGAGCCTTGACGCGCGGATATGGAACAGTCGACAAGATTCACGTGAGGAGTCTTAACAACCCCAGAAGTTCCTATATTGTCAGCCACCTTCTTGGCATTAGCAAAAGTCTCATCATTGTTTTCTTTTTGGGCTAACGTCAGCATTGTCTCCAGCAGCTGATCCATCTTCATCTTGAGAGCGTCGATGTCACCCCTCATAGTGTTCTGAGTCTCTTCTATTTGTTCAAGCGTCATTTGAAAGTTGCGCCTGGTCTCGTAGCGATGTCGAGTAGTCAACTTTCAAATACTGAAGGTAGAAAGGAAAAGTCCAATGAGTTGTAATGTCGGGCGAAGGTGCAAAAATGCTTATGTTTATGCTTATGATTATGAGTGCGTTTTTTTTTATTATATTTTTTTTAGGGAAGCATTTATACCAACGGTTATTTATCAATCATTCAAACAGCACAAGAACAAAATTAAAAAGACTACTCCTCATTCATTCAAATTGTTCCAACATAAACAGAGTACAATCCATCCAGGAATATAAATTTGCGAATAATAAAAAAAACAAAGAAAACTTCAAGCTTCATTTCTTCGTGCTTCACGCTCCTTGAGCTCTTCCTTGAATCTTGCCAACATTTCCTTGCACACACATATGAACTCATAAATAGCCGGAGCGGTAGAGTCATCTATGGCTTCCATAGCATCTCGATGTTTCCATATCAGATCTTTGGCCAACCAGTTACAAAATTCCACCAACCCTTTAGCTTGTTGCGGTATGCATCTCGGTTATCCCTCATGATGTGAATGGATTGCTCATATGCCGCAATATCACGAGCTAACTGGTCTCTTGCAGCAGACCAAATTGCTTGGTCTTCCTTGATAGCTCCTATTTGATTCTCTTGATACTTAATAAACTTCTTGAGCCCATCCATGTCAGCACATATCTTACGCCAGTCTTCTGGTTTAACCCAAGATGCGTTTAGGGCTTCTTCCTTGAGTTGACGTTCTCTATCCTCGTCAGCTCTTGATTGACGTAGTGCAGCACCAAGTGTCTTGATTTCAGCTCCTAATGTCTCCCTGATCTCCTTATTCTGTTTAGTGGCTAAAAGATACCACTGTTCATTCTCTCGCCATTTTCTATGAGCGTGGTCCAGCTGCTCTTTGAGGGATTCTAAGCAACTGTCAGCCTGGTTGATACATACTTTGGTCCTTTTCCTTTTACCCTTTTCTTCATTAATCTTGCTTCCCATCTCTTCAATTCTCTTATCCTTCCTCTCGATCTTATACCTCATGTGATTCTTTTCATTAGTCACATTTTAAAGCTTGACTTATAAATCTTCATTTTCTTTCCCTAGCTGGGCTATCTGGACTCTCATCTCTTCCACTTCTTCGACTGATACAGGCACCGGTTGCGGAGTGATGAGTTTAGGAGGTGCCTCAATAGAAAAGGGGAGCTTAACTATTTTGACCCTCTCTAAAACCCACTGTCGAAAAGGCATCCTGGTCACACCATCCCTTCTTCTCAAATCTGATCCTTTAGTATGAACTTTCTGCCAAGATCGTACAATATGACAGAGAAGTGAGGGATCTTTGGCACCTCTCTCATGGAGGATCATTTCTTCTAGTTCTTTGTCTTCATGCTTCCCTAACATTGGGTACTCAAATTGTCGTATGGCTAGTATAGGGTTATAGCTTATACAACCTTTTGATCCGATCAACGGTACGTTGCAAAAACTACCACAGCTCATGATGATTTCACTTACTTCCAACTTGTTCGGGTACCAGGTGATGTTCTTTTCAGAGATAGATGCTAGAAATTGGGCCCATTCCCCACTGTTCAAAGTAGGGACGGTGGCGTGACGTTTGAGTATGTGAGAAGTGAGCCATTTGTAGAGAATAGGGAGACAAAATGTCAACATTGAACCTTTTCTTTCATGGCGAAGGTGTAAAGTGTAGAAAACATCAGCCAAGAGAGGGTGTACCGGGCTTTACTCCTTCTTCCAAACGGCCCAAAATACGTTGACAGCTGCAGAATCAACGAAATCTTCGAAAGTGGGAAACAATACTAGCCCATAGATGAGGAGAGCCAATACATTCACCAAAGCATCCCATTGTTTGTTCTTTAACATCTTAATTGCTTCTTTCTCTAGTATAATGCTTCTAAAGCCAAAGAAATCTTCTCTTTTCTTCCAACCAGCTTTGGCTATTGAAATCGATATTTTGAGAGCATCGGCCAATTCTTCCACTTCCGGAGCCTGCCCTATCATAGTATAAGGTGCCCTACCCTTGACCGGGAAACCTAGGAACCCCTCAAACTCTTCAATAGCAGGTGTCAAGTAGAAATCTTGAAATAGGAAGCTTCTCATTTGCGGATCATAAAATTGTGCCAAAGCCGTAATAGCAGGGACCTGTACTTCAATCATCAGCAAATCGGTCACCTGGCCAAACCTTCCTATCAGAGTCTTCTTGAAGATGGTAGGCATTTCTTTCAAACAGTTCATGACCACACTAACATCAGGTTTGAGTGCCTTAAGCTGAATAGTCTTTCTCTTTTCTGAACTTGCGGCCATTTTGTGAATGTATTTCAACCTGTCAATATAAATGCTTCCCTGAAAATAAAAACTAATGTAAGTTATGATGCATATGTAAATGTTTATGAATGCAACAGTGCGGGATCCAGGCTATCACAAGTATCTCCCACCCTCCTAATAGGTATAAAGATAGTTTTAAATTCTTTACCAAAAATGACCCACTCACGGGATAGTTTCTACGTTGACGGACGGGGTTCTCAAGGTCATAGATACCAATGATATCACCGTCACACAACAGGCGAGCTGTATTACGAAGGTAATACAAAAGGATCTCTTTCGAGAGGAGTCTTCATGTCAGGCCTACGAGAAGCGAGTCCTCGGGGACCAACACTACACGACTACCAATATAGAAACTGGTTCTAAGAGCGGTTCCCAGAGTCACGGACCCTTCATGAATCAAATTGGACAACAGGCTAGCTGTGTTACGACAAGATCTACGAAAAGGTCTATTCTGGAGAAGCTTTCATGCTAGGCACACAAGGAGAAAGTCCTTGGGGACTAACAATAATTACTACCAATTCTAAACTATGTTTTCTCTCTTCTTTTTCCAAAGCTCGGGTGTAGAGTTGTACTTGTGATATTTTCCCAGAATCCAACAAGCAAATATAGAGCATATAATAGAAAGAGAAAGCAATAAATAAAGAACAGGATAAACATAAGTACAAAGAAAAAAACACAAGCACACGGAAAACAACTAAGAAAAGTTCAACACTCTCAAATCGAGTCAAGTTAGGCTTGACTCTCTCTTGCATAGGGAAATGCGTAGTCCCCAGCAGAGTCGCCATCTGTCGTACCTCGAAAAATACGATCCTCGCGATGGACGCGGAAAATACGTTCGAACAGAGTCGCCACCGAACTTTATTCATTTCAAGGATGGAATAGGAAAATATCGATAAAACCTTTAAGAGAGATAAGAACATGGTCATCGCAACCAATATTCTAGGTTCGGGAATCGGTTACACAGAGGGAAGGTATTAGCACCCTCTACGTCCGTTGTACTCAACGGGAACCTCTTGATTCGATTCGAGAGTGAAGTTAGCTACGCTTGTTTGTTTTCTTCTAAGGTTTCTCCTATAGGGGGAATGGGTGGTTTTAAAATAGGGTGCTCGCCAAGGATTGGGGCCCTTGTGCCTACGTATCTTCACTTGTAAGAAGTGGAAAATCAGAGCATTCGTAGTTCGTGGGACTACGGGTAAAGGTGGGAATTGTGCTCGCCAAGATCATTGCAATCTTGTGCTTACGTATCTTACATTCATAAGAGAATGAAGAATCAGAGCAACCGTAGTTCGGCTAAATACGGTAAAAGGGCTTGGAAATGAACGAGTGTTTAGGTCGCGTTCTAACTGCTAAACGTTGGCTTGCCTGCTCGCTAGGGGAGGCTGAAGCGCTAGTTTGTTGTGCACGGAAGAAGGGACTAAACAATGTTCTTTCGGAAAGTGTTTGGGCTAGAAATCGCGCGAGGGCGGAATTATGTTCATCGTATTGGATGTTTTGTTTAGAGGATATATTTAAATAGGTTTAAGGTTTCGATTGCACGGGGGCGAGAAAGAGAAGTTTGGTTAGGTAATATGATGGAAAATGACGACTATTCGATAAACGAGACGTCAGCCTCGCAATCAATTAATCGGGGCATTATTGGAATGCTAGATTCCAACAACACCTTTTCCATTCAACTAACTTCGAAATTATGTTTGAGAAAGTTTCGATTGCACGAGGGCGAGAGAAGAGAGTTGGATTGAATATTTTAAAGGGAGAATGACGACTACTCGATAAACGAGACGTCAGTCTCGCAATCAATTAATCGGGATATTATTGGAATGCTGGATCCCAACAACACCTTTTTCATTCAGTTAATTACGAAATTGTATTTGAATGGACAATGACGATATTTGTCCAAATAGCTAGGGCATGTGTTTTATAAACGAAAGGTTGAGCGAACCACAACCTAAAGCGTATGCCCCAAGAGTGGTTACTCAAGAATTCAAGGAGTGCGAGACTCCAAGAACTCCATCCTTTGGTAATTTTAACTAAGAAAATAGTTTGGATTTGACGTATAGTTTAGAGACATACTAGGGTTTAGACTCGATCGCGCGAAGGTGAGGAACGAGGTTAGACGGGTTGAAAATTTGGAGGAATGACAACTACTTGATAAACGAGACGTCGGCCTGGCAATCAATTAATCGGGATATTATTGGGATGCTAGATCCCAATAACACCTTTTTCATTCGAATAATTATAAAATATGTTTGTTGGACAGTGAAAGTATTTGTCCAAACAATTAGGGGAAGTTTTTTTTAGAACGAAAGTTTGAATGGCACACCATACAAGGCGTACGCCCCAATAGTAAACATTCTCGAATTCAAAGAATGCATGACTCCAAGAATTCGATTCATTCGTAATTTTAATCTTAGGAAAATAATTTGAACATAATAACGTAGATGAGTTAAGCTAAAGTGAGCATATTGCTCGAATAGGGTTTGCGAATTTTGGAGGTTTAAATAAAGTTGGGTATTTTAAGGATGAAAGACGAAGCGACCACAACTCAAGGTGTGCACCTCGGGAGTGGTCGCTTAAGGATTCAAGGAGTGCTAGACTCCAAAAATCCAATGCTTCCATTATTTAAATAAGAAAGGTCCTAAAAAAAATAATTATGATTTTTAATTAATATATAAAATGTTATTTTAAAAGCTCCTTTTTAAAAAAAAAAATATTTAAATTAGATTAAGTAAAATGTTTTGATTCTTTTACATACTTAAATTGTCCGATCAATACAAGATTAAATATTAACTAGCAATTATGCAAGAAATTAATAATTATAATCTATAAATAAAATTGTAATTACCCTAAATTAATTAACTAATGTTAAAACAACTAAAAATAAACTAAACTCAAATCCAAACCAATACCCTAAAACCTGTACAAGGTGCAAACTAAAATGGGCCAGGCTTGGCCCTAACCCGAACCCAGCATTAGCATGCGTGAGGGAGCGGAATCCCCAACTGATGATGAATCAACCAATTTTAAAACAAACTTAAATAAAATAAAAAACAAAAACAGATAACGCAGGAGATCTCACACGGTGCCACCTTTCCTCTTCATTCCCTTTCCTCATTCTTACGGAAGAGAAAAAAACTTTCTCCTTCTAAATACTCAACACCCCCTTCCTTCTTCAAATTACCAAGGTTGGAGAAGTGTGGCGGCCGGCAGTGGCGCCACTACCTTCTCCGGCAGTCAGAAGTTTCTGAATATTAACCACAAAACAAACCCTCTCCCAAACTTTGCCCTAAAGTACCGATTCGTCCTCCCTCATATCAATATCTCAACCTACCTCCAAAAATCGAACGTACTACCTCCACCACAAACAACCTAAAACACTCTCAACCTAACTCTGAAAATGCGGCAATTAAATCAACAACGAAACATTCATCATCAAGTCAACACACACAAAAAAAAAACTAGGTTTTTCATCAAGAAATTACAGGCCACAATACATCTTGTCAAACAATTAGAATAAAGGTTATGAACAACATCATGGGGTAATCAAAAATCAATGGAGAAACTTACAGAATCAGAGTCAGTCCAATGATAAATCTGGCGAGGTAACGTAACTCGTCTTTCTCGCTTTCTTCTTGCCTTTCAGCTTCTTACGTTGGTGTTACTCCCTTCGCTTGCTCTGTTTCTTATTCTTCGTACCTGTTTGTCGTAGAAATGGTGGCCAAGCTCGCTATCTTAGAGTTTCCATGTGAAACTCTAGGAAGGTTTGTTTGGAAACGTTGTGCTCTAGGTAGGGTTTAGAATCATTTTGGCAGGGTAACGTTAAGGTTTTTTCCCCTTTTCTGCTGTAGTTTTTTAGGGTTTTTTTCGTATCTTCTTTCTGTCGCCTCCTCCTTGAAGGAACAGTATGAAATATATAGGGATTTTTCTGGCGCGTGTGATCTTAAGGATTTTTTAGAGGAATATGCTCTCAAGCGTGTGAGGTTGTGGGCTGTGGTCCTGCAATACCGTTAGAGAGTTTTTTTGCGCAAGGATTTTGTGGGGGGGACCAAGGTGATGGTGACTTGTTCTTTGTCCGTAGTGTTTTTTTTTTAAATATCTGATTTTACCCTAGGGTAATTTGTGATTTCTGTGTTTTTACTGTGGTGAAGTTATTTCTAATGTAATAGTTAAATTAAGTTGTCCTCTGCTGACTCTTTCTAACTTTGTTCATAATAGAAAGTCAATCCATAATGTTTTCTTGTTTAGAGTTTGGTGTAACTTCCTTCATTCGTTGCTTCAGTTTGAACCAATCTAAGGCAATGTCAAAGACTTAAGATGTTGTTCCTGTAGTCAGACCATAAGAGGTATTTGAAGTTAACAGGATCCCTTAACCTTATACTCATCATTAATGGCTAGTTGTGTATGTTATCATTAGCTACTCAATCTGACCAGTTTCGATTTCTTTTTTGTGTCGTGTGATCTTGACAGGAGGTTAGAGCATCCATTTTATCTCAGAGTTTGAAGTTTGTATCCAGCCACAGTTTTGGAAGCGGCATACTCAGGATGGCGAAAAGGACTTAGTATGACGAGGAAATTTATCGCTTGGTTGGCACAATGGTGTATGCACTCTCCGTCCAATTTGGGCCCAAGGATAGAAAATTCTTCTTGATACTTTACCTCTTATATAATATAAGATTCACTCCTTTCAATATCTTGGTATCTTACCATGTGACTTGTTTTGTTTTCCTACTCTTCTTTAGCAATACACAAGAATGAGAACGGTTTATGAGGATGATGGTGAGACAGATGATGCAGCTTGGCCCAAATGTAAGGTGTCGTGACCTATACTTTTAATATCTCCTTGCCTTGTGATATGATCGCCGCTCCTTGATGGTAATGAATCCTGCTGCGACTTCGATTTGAACGGTATGGTCCTTTTTGACGAGACATTGTATTAGGATTCTTATGGCCAGCTGGTTTACACAACTTTCTGTGATGGCTTAATATTGAATGTTGAATAAATTTTTGTTTTTCAGCAGCAATGTCTAATGAACTTACAGGACCTGTATTAACTTCAAAATCTGTCAGACTTGGCAAACTAACAATGGGAGTAGCACTGCCTGAACAGATATTCTAGAGGACTCCTCAACATGCTTCTGAACATAAGATGAAAGACGAAGATCAGGTGAATTTATGCATCTAGAATGCAAACCCGGTGAAGTAATGAAAACTTTGTTCTGACTCTGTATATGTACTTGCGTTACAGGTATAACACTTGTCGGTGGTGTCGTCCCGGTGGCTGAGTTATTTATTACCATAGCAGTGTCAGGTTTTACGATTTAGGTAACTATTAGTGCCTCTGCTGCTGAAACTGTTTCATTGGCACTTGATGTTATAACCTTTTATCAATTATTTGCTTCTATGTGCTTTAAGATATCACTTGCTCACTTGGTTTTGCTATGACTTTGCAGCGCTTCCTGTGGTGCACTATGTTGCTCCTTGAATTTCCTATTTGGTGTTAAAGAAACTCCTACAAGGATGTTGTGTGTTCATGCTGCTCAACTTCTGTCATGTGCAAAAAGGGTCACATGGTTTTAGAAAGCATCGGCAAGGGGTAGATCAACCAAGAACTTGCAAGATTCAATTAGCAATGGTGATGGAACCTTAAGTAAGTTCATTTTCAATTCAATCTTGTATGTTCATGCTTACGTATCTGTGGAAAGACAACATCTGTTGAAGCTCAAATGATATTACTATGAATCCTCCGGACCAACCGTAGCTTCATTTCGGTTCCACAGGTTTAACGTAAATCAAATGGAATCATGAAACTTGACTTGTATTTTGCAACTTCATGGATTACTTTCTGAATTTCCGGTGTTTGCTTATTCTGTTGAGAACATCACTTGTTAGCATCTTAACAGGGAATTCTTAATGTGTCGTGGCTTTGTGTGCTTCTGTATCTGTTTCTGATATTATATTTCCACCCTTGTTTCAGGTATGCTCTCTAGAGAAATAAAACTATGTCACACCTTGGAATTTGAATTGATGATGTTCAATGGAAAGGAAACCGTAACATGGAATCAACTCGGCACAAGCAATAAATCATGGTATTGCTCCCGTAATTGATTTTAAGAAGCTTTTGACATTTCGATTCCCTGTTTTGATTTTTTTTGCTGTATGGTTAAGAACATGACATTCATTTGTGAACTTCATCATAACTGTATGTTCTCAAATTTGTAGCTTAGGAATTAATACAACTTTCTTGATGATAGAGATTCATCGCAAGAAAGAAACTTGCGCCGTCTACCGTTGTCTGATGAGGGATTTGTCACCTAATGAGGATTTTGAATTCGTTTGATCTTTCAACATTCATGCACCAGTAGCTTTTGTACCTAGCCGCTCCATTTATTCCTTGAGCCAAGAACTGATTTTCTCGCCATGTTCTGCAGGTTTCATCATTTGCTTTGAACGAGTTAGACCAATATCAATGGGCAAGCTGGTTATTAGGGTCGAACACGCCACGATAAGATGGTGCAGTGCATTTCCCCCGTGCTTACCAACTATGTCCACTAAACTGTTTGCCTACTCATGCTTAGCTAAATGACACTATCCTATGATCTTGTCTTTGTTAAGGAACCGCAGCCACAACTTGAAACTCTAGGGACCGAAATCTTGAGAAAGTAAGGGCTTATGATGATGGATCTTTTGCTGTTCGAGATGTGCAGCAAGGAACGCTTCTTGAATTTGAGCAGTCATAGGGATTGTAGAATTCTGATTTAGTTAAGGCACTTTACTTCTTGTAACATGTATTTGTGCATCATGTAAAGAAATATTTGATCTTTGTGGCTTGTAATATGAATATATTTCGAACCCAAACAACATCCCTAATCTAGTGTCTTTCTTCCTTTGAATTAGCCTATTATATTTAAATTGACAGGATGCCTTGATTTAGATTTTTTTTGGGAAATCATCTTGAATCCTCAGAATCCACGTAACCGTAAGGTATTTTGTAGCATAAATGGTGTCCCTAAGCACCTAATCAATACCTTGATTCAAATTCTTAAAGTTAATCATGACGACATGTACCTCATTTGTTGCTTGAAACACATCGTATGTGATGTCTTGAAGTAATTTCAAATTTCAAATATGTTCTAAAGAATATTTCCATCCATGCCTTGATTGGGACACCTCCTTAGCAAGCTTGTCTTTATGATTTAGAAACAAATACACACAATATTTGAAGGTTTCCTTGTAACTTATAGCTTAAACTTCTAATAATAGCCCAAAACTTCTACTTATTCATGTGTTGGTTATGACATGTACCCCTTCGAAAAAATTATCTATTAGTCTGGCCAGCAAAGCACAACCTAAAAGATCACTTATCTTGAATCACGTCTTAAGAACAAGTAACCACAGGGTTTGGAATCCCCTTGAAACTAATGGATTTGATAATATGGGCGGTCCATTCCTTAAACATATTATATCGTAAGCCTTTGAACTGAATCGAATCTCCTGGACTGATTGCCTCCAAATTCTAATTTAATTATGACCTGAAATTTGCAAATCAAATTTAAGTTTGTCACAAACTGATTTTCTGATTCAATTATGTTTTGGAGTTGGCAAGCTAAATCTAAGTTTGTCGCAAACTGATTTTAGAATCCAAACATAATTTGACGCTTGCCATCATGTATTTTATGCTTATTGACCATATCATGTCTGTCTGATCGCGAGAACGAGGACACACATGAACTTGGGCACAAGGGACTGGAGGCGCGCTCCTCCCACAAGAATTCAACATAAGTTGCCAGGGATTATCACCACAATGAGTACATATAAAGTCTTTATAAACGAAGTCTTAGAGAATCATGGCCAGAAATCGTGAAACAGTCAAACACCCATTTAAACCGAAGTAGGACAAATTTGGGGTATGACAATAGCCTGTTAGTGTTTGAGGGGGATTTGTTTGGGTTTAGATTGGTCTCTGCTGGTGTACATAAGAGAGAGCTGTTGCCATAAGTACATAACAGATTAGAGTTTCCAACTTCTTTAGCATAGTGCCTTGATGTTCAGAACTGTCCAAGTTTGCTAGAGGATTGACCAACATTGTTTCCCATCAGATTTATGTTTAATTCCATGTTTAATTCCATGTCTTGCTGTTGTAGAGGAAGATCATGTTTGGACCTGTTTAGTCTTTTAGGATGAAATCTTTGGTGGTAGATAGATTTAACATTTGGCAATTGGCAACTATTGGGAGCATAAGAAAGCAGTGTACATACCTTCCCTTTTCTGCTTAAGTTTTGGTCTTAGCATGACAACTTTAGCTTTTAGGTTTGATGGTATTTGTTGTTTTAGAAATCCTTGCAAACCAATCATTTGATACTTTAGAGTTTGTAGTCAGTAGGTCTTTAGTATGGTTAGTGACCATTCATATGTGTTTTAGATTCATGACTTGCTACAATTTGTTTAGATTCATGTGGCTGTCAAAACTGTTAGTGTAGACTTTGGTACATTTGTGCTGACAGTTTCTTGCCTTGAGGTTTGATACCATCAAGCTCAATCTGGTTGTTGCATTTTATTTGTGTTGAGTTCTTAACATGTTGCAGTTTTGGATTGGTAAGTGTCTGCTGTCATGAAGCTATTAACATTGTTGATTTGCAAAGTTCTTCTTAAAATATCAATTTCATTAACTTGCAACTCACATACGATATTCTTGCTTTGATGTCTTTTGATTGAATCTTCTGTTAGAACTCATTCCATATCACGTTTGAAACTTGAGCAGGCCCCTACTTGTGTATAATTACATCTGGTTTGATCCATGTTCTTCAAAATGCATTTCAATGTCTCTCCTTGCATGAGCATTCGTGTTTTTCTTTGCGTAAAATATTTTAAAAAATGGATTGCACCATCATGATCCTCATGAAAAATCAAGTGGTTTAGACTCAAGTTTCATCAAAATTGGTGAAGAATTAAGAGAGTTAGAGTGAAACCGTTTTCGTGTTCTTGCCTTGAGTTGCCTTGTACATTGCCCAGCCTGCGCGCACATTTTAGTATATGTTGAGCTGGGGTGGCTTGATACATTGGATGTATCGCCACCCCAGTGGTTATTGCCTTACCTTTAAGAACTTTGCCATGCCAATGAACGTGTGTTCGACCCTCAGCGAGGGCGCTTTTTGTGTTTATTTTATGATTTTCCATGTTTTACTATTTTTCCATTTTGAATTTAGACGCTCGAGAGTGGTTGAGTTGGTCATGTTTTGAGCCTATGACCCCAAGGTCTTGGGTTCAAGCCTTGGGTGAGGCATTTCCTTATCTTTTAGCACTTGGTTTATTTTATTTTACTTTAATTTCATTTAACTTTTAATTTTACATAACTTCTTCATTTTTACTCTTTTTTAAGTAGTTCTTTTTTCCAAATTCTTGTTTTAATGTGTATTTTCATATGATGATTAAAGAATTATAAAATTCTTATTTTAGAAACACTTTTCATTATGGGAAAATTATAAATCATTTTAGGGTTTTCACCTTCCTACCTCGCATTCCGTCATTTTCAAAACTTTGGACTTTATTCTTCTTTGAGTTTTATTTGAGGATGATTTGAACTTGGATTGTTGGTTTCCTTGTACATTTAAGTATTGAAATTCACCTTTGCTTGTACGCATTTAAGTGGTTCACATTTAAAAAACTGTTGACTATCCCCATGAGATTTTTGAACCTTTTCATTTACATTGTTGTGACATTGTTGGTTACACATGATATCCTATACCTTTACCTTTTATCCTAACCTTAGGATTGGAGTCGTCGTGCTCTATTTAGTGTCCCGCCGTGGACATCCTTTACTCTTTATCCTAACCTTAGAATCTGAGTCGTCGTACTCATGTTTAGCGTCCCGCCGTGGACATTCTCTACCATAACAATCTCAACGTAGATTCAGGACTCGCCGCACTCCATGTAAGTACTTCCCTATGAATGCTTACATCTCCCTGGAACCTTGACCACAGTCAAGAGTTCCTCACCCCTAGATAGGGGAACTACGGTTGCTCTGATTCCATCCCCGTCAGGATACATAGGCACGAGATGCGATTTCTTGTCGAGCAAACTTTGTACATACTTTATACTTTATACCTTTAAACCCTTAGCACATTTCCTTTAGCAAGCAAACTTTAGAAAAACACAAATATTAACAAGAGGTTCCTGTAGAGTACTATAGATGTTTAGGATGTGAAATACCTACCCTAGGCATAACCAACCCCCGAACCTTTTGATCTTTCTTTGCTTAGCTTTAAGCCTTGCTTTTTGCTTTGCATTTTAATAGGTTTTTCTTTCTTTAAACCTTTCCTTTTTGGATAAATTAAAGTCCAGTTGTGAATTTAAGAATTAAGATTCAAGTTAATCAATAGCTTGGTATCACGATTCTCACCGTAACAGACCCCCCGCGTTCCGTTCGCGGGAACTACCTCAATAAAC
Organism: Lathyrus sativus; assembly: GCA_963859935.3. Classification (NCBI taxonomy): domain Eukaryota; kingdom Viridiplantae; phylum Streptophyta; class Magnoliopsida; order Fabales; family Fabaceae; genus Lathyrus; species Lathyrus sativus. The sequence continues at coordinate 467,036,645 of OZ012740.1, forward strand.
TTTGAAACAAGACGCATCGTCAGGTACAAACATCAAATTCGGGCGAATCTCCCGTGAGCATGTCCTCAAAGAAAAATCGAGACAAACTCGCGAGCACAAGCCAACTTTTGACTGTCGTGTCTGCCTGACAGAAAAATGCCCATAACTGCATCGTTGGCATCAAACATAAGCTCGCAACCGCGAGTAGGTACAATCACTTTCCGCCAGAGTCTCTTTCATCCCTGACATACGGACTGGCTCTAAGTCATTGCTCCTCGACAGAGGAATAACTACTTGGGGGGCTCCTGTTCTGGACTGGGCCTATAGCTGGCCCACCGTCAGGCACGACCCAACCCAAAATCACGTCGGGAATGGTCCAACACAGGCTCAAGCTTGCATAGTCGTTGGAGGCCACGCACCGCACACGCTCTCCACGTGGTCCCCACGCGGGAACATGTCATCAACCAACTACCCACGTTCAAAAGAGTTAATCTTCCATTTCCCGGAGTTCGTGGGACAGTTGATCCAAGACTAAGGCGACACGCGGGTCTTCCCTACTGCCACGTAAGATCCTAGCAGTCATCTGTAATGGGCCTTATAATTCAGCCTAAAGTAGATGACCGTTGACCCAGTGTTGGGGGCACGTTATAAATACCCTCCTCTACAAGAGGGTCAGATATTCTAACTCATATCCGCTTTACTGTACTTACTCTCTCTTTGCTTCATTCCTTACTTTGACATCGAAGTGTCTTGCAAGTATACCCCCCTCTTCTTCTCCGCCACCGGCGAATTTAGAGCTCACGACGTGTTATTGGCTGTTGATCCTCTTTCTGATCAGATAAGATCAATTACTTTTATATATATATATATATATATATATATATATATATATATATATATATATATATATATATATATATATATATATATATATATATATATATATATATATATATATATATATATATATATATATATATATATATATATATATATATATATATATATATATATATATATATATATATATATATATATATATATATATATATATATATATATATATATATATATATATATATATATATATATATATATATATATAAAAGTTAGATAAAAGTATACTAATATCAAAGTAATTTTAATATGTTTTTTTTTTTAACAATTTTTCTTATTTAATTAAATATTTTTAGATTATTTTTTTTTCTTGTCAAGGCTCATCTATTGTTCTAATTCTTGTCTTTTGAATTTTTTTGTTAATTTATTATTCTTTCTATCATATATTCTCTAAAGTTTATTAATATATCAATAATTTTATAATTATTTATTTTAATCTTTTGTATTCATCATTTTACATTTCATATAAAATTATCAGACAAAGTTTTATTTATTATTTGTCCATGCGGACACAGATATGTTACTAATTTAGAAATTCATTGAAAAAGACATTACAGCATAGATATGTTACTAATTTAGAAATTCATTGAAAAAGACATTATTGAAGTAAAGTTGTACAATTGGCCAATGTAGATACCACTAGTGTAAGAATTTCTCCTCGATGGAGGGGGAGGAGAGGAAAATAAAAGAATAAAACATTAACACTGTTTCCTATGGTATATGCATGTTGTTCTCCTATCACAATATATAGGGTATACCAGTTAAAAATTCACAACCCATGAAATTTAGAACTTATTCACAAACTTCTATATAAACAAACTTATGTCGAGTTCAAATGCATTCAATAACTAAGTATGTGTATAAGTGAACACTGAGAACCTGCCAATACATGAATACAAATTTGTGTCTAAATTGCATCCACAAATCTACTCTTTTTAAAGGGATTGCTAAATCGAATATTCTCCATGCTATTTTTCTCTTTGAATATGTGGATTCCACTTTCTATAAGTAATGCATCCTTCATCTGATGGGTGTATGTAACCTCTACATGGATCCACTCATTTTTTGAAAGCGCTTCCTCTAGTTTGAATTTCACGTTCCAGAGTTTCTCATTTCTATGTTCAATGTTAAAGTTGAGTACCCGGCTATGCAGGTGAAGATCAAATAGATATGCATGACCCGGTTTAATCTTTTGCCATTCACAAACTTCGCGAGAATCAACATAATATCCATAGCCATTGATGAACAGATTGATATTTACTAAGCAGTCGGATGTGTCAACTCCATGCTTCAACTTAGTAACAAGTAAGAGAGCAATTGAAGGGAGGTAGTTACGAGACCAAAAAGAAATTGACGGTCCATTACTCTGGTGCTCAAACCACTCAGGAATCCCCTCAGTTCCTGCAGAAAAATAGAAGTGGGTGCCTCTAGCCTCATGCAATTCCTGTAAGTCATATAACATTCCCTAGTTTCGTTAAACATGATAGATCCCGGGATAAATTATTTAATAATAAATCAAATGCTAATGCGGAAAAAAAACCTGATTCAGTAGCATGCTTCTAGACGATGATGTCAAAGAAACGCAAGATTTTGCAGAGAAATATTTTAAACTCAGCGGGATTCCTCTGATTTCCTGAAGATTCTTGCAATCATCTAAACAAAGCTTATGTAAAAAGTCACATTCTTTGAGGCATTCAGGAAGAATTGTGAAATGATTCGCCGATAGGTCTAATATTGTCACATTAGCAAATAAAGTAAGAAATTTTGGAAGAGATACATCTGACAGGTTGGAGTTAAAGAGCTCTAGAGATCCCACTTGTGGAAACATCTCAGAACTGAATTTATCATTTTCTTTTGGAAATAATAGATGACAATTTTCAATATGAACACTCCACAAATTTGTCATCATAAGACTGTTACTCGATAACCTATGCATTCCCTTTCCAACTACTTTTAAAAGGCAAAGGCCAGTGAGATTTTGAAATGAAAGTGGAAATTCTTCTATGGAAGTTTCAAGCAATTCAATGACTGTAATATATTGCATCTCTCCTAATATTTCTGGGAAACTCTTAAGACTCTCACAACCTGAAAGTTGCAATTTTTTAAGAGAGGTCAACTTCAAGGGTGGAAAATTCTGGAGCTTGCTGCAACCCTTAGCATTCAAGTCCTTGAGTTTATTCAAGTGCCCAACAGAATTGTGAATTGTACGTAAATTCTTACAATTATTCATCGAAAATTCTTCTAAGTTTGATAAACCCGATACATCAGGTATATGCGTCAAATATTCAGAATCTTTGAAGTCCAAAACTTTGAGATTTGTTAACTTCTGCATAAATAAAATTAAAATGAATAATCTTAAAATGAATTTATAAACATATATAGAATAGAAAAAAAAGTAGTTGTTTCACTTGCCTGGTTCAAAAAGCTAGCCAATTCCAATGAGGTAAAGCAATTATTGGGTAACTTACATATGGCTAGTTTCTTAGGACAAAAGTTAGATGGTATATACCGTGAAGGATATCTCTGCCATTCCAATACTCTCAAGCTATTTGGAAAACTTGTGGGACATTTAGAAAAATGACCTTGTTTAATAATAAGTGTTTTGAGATTTTTCATTTTCTTGAAGCTCTTTCCCTTCCAATCAACCACTACTTCAACAGAAGGGCAATCCAGATATATAATTTCAATTTTATCTGTTCCCTTTTAACAAATAAGTAATCACGGTATAAGTAAGACTTTGACATATAGACCTACTTAAAGTTACATATTAATAACAGTAATACATAAGTCTATATGACATGAGATATAATCGTACAAAATAAGAAATCAAGGCTTAAGATTGAAAAATCAAACAAAGCATATAAATCTTACCAAATTTTCTTCTAAAACATGAACTATATCTTTATGGAACCACAACCTACTGCGTTTACCAAGCTCTTTGGGTGATTCTTGACGAACAATTTCTTTACCCATGTCCTCGATCAAGTCATGTAATGTCACAATATCATGTTTACCTTCCTGACTAATCTTTATAAGAGATCTGTCAACCAACACTTCAATTTTATGCTTCATGCAGTCACCGTAATGAGCATTAAGTATGTCTTCAACCTCTAACAACTCATACCCTCTGAAGCAACAAGCGATGTCAAGGAAAACACTTTGCTCATATTCCTCCAAAGCATCAAAACTTACTTTAAGTATCTCTTGGATTTTTTTGTCAGGACTCCTTTCGTACCAATCCAATGTAGATTTCCATTGTCCTATATTCTTTCCAAACAAATTGGAACCAACTACTTCTAAAGCCAATGGAAGTCCAGAAGCATAAGTTACTGCGCGTTTTAGAATGCCTTCAAAACTAGAATCAATTGTGTTATTTTTAAATGAGATCCACCTCAACAATTCCAGAGCTTCTACTTGGTTTAACTTATCTACTTCATATGTTCTTTCAATCCCATGATTTGCCAGCAAATGTTTGTCTCGAGTGGTAATAATTACTACGCTCCCAAGACCAAACCAATCAAGTCCTCCAGCTAAAACCTGCAACTGCTTCAGTTCATCAACATCATCAAGAACCAACAAAACCTTCTTTCGGTGTAGCCTTTGCTTCAAAATTGGAATCCCCTCGCTGACATCTCCTAGCCGAATTTTCGGTCCCTTTATTTTGGAAAGGATCATCTCTTGAAGATGTTCCAAGTTATGTTTAGCTGAATTTTCTCTCACGTTATGAAGAAAACATAACACTTCAAATTGATCGGCGATGAAATTGTAAATTGCTCGGGCAAGTGTTGTTTTCCCCAATCCTCCAATTCCATATATCCCTAACATTTGAACTTTATCATCAAATCTATTATCAAAAAGTGAATTTACTTTTTGTAATCGACACTGGAGTCCAACCGGATAATTTGCAACATGCAAAGGAACACGATTAATCTTGTTGGTAACTATTTTTACTATCTCCCCAATTAAATTGTATTCATATTCATTCCTGACCAAACAAATAATTTTTTCAGCAAGTGATAGATGTTTCTAACCACAAACAACTCATAGATGTTCAAGATTAACAAACATATATTGCAATTCAAGCTTTATACGAGGAATATATTGGACATATAAAATTAAAAACAATATAAGAAAGAAAAAAATGAGTGAATTGGGTTACCCAACATGAAAATTGTAGCCAGAGCAATTAGATGCTTGGTTAAGAGCCACCTTCCATTTCTGCAACCTCTCCAAATTCTCCGTGTTGTTTTGGAACCTGTCTCGGTGCTTAGCTATTGCTTCACCGTAACTTCCAATTTGATGTCGCAAGACAGAAGGATCGACGCCGTAGAAAACCGGCAAAACCAAACGATTGTTTAGTGTAAAGTGTTGAATGATGTGGACAAGTTCGTCTAAACAAAAGGAAGAAGAAGCATAGTTGGGAGAGAATACAAGAATGGCAATTCTAGAGTCTTCAATGGCGTTAGAAAGTGATGGCTTGATTTCATCACCTCCCTCAAGCTCTCTATCATCGATGAAGGTGTGGATTCCACTGTCACAGAGAGCTTTGTAGAGATTTCCGGTGAAAGTGTAACGAGTGTCAAGGCCTCTGAAACTAAGGAAGACATCGTAGGTGAATCCATAGGAGAATGAAGAAGAGGGTTTTGGTGATGTCAAGAAATCCATGACAATAGAGAAGAAAAACAAGTAAGAATAAAAATAAGAATCAGTGTGTATTTGACCAAAAGACTATTGAGAATTTTCCGTATGCGATAATATACAGAATATTTTTAATTTATATTGCCCCAATCACAAGTAGGAAAGTAGGAGTAGTTTATAATTAAGTAGTCACTATTCAATTTTATTTTATTAATTGCATCAAATTATACCTTATGGGAAGTGAAGGGGAAAATGCTCTTTAAGTTTTCATAAGATTATTTTCGAACACCTTTTGTCTTTACTGGTTGAGAAGGCGGTTTTATGTCGGTTATTTTGGGATAGGAAATTTTCCTCAATTGTTCTTTGATGTTGAGTTTTATGTTGTCATCGGCCTTTGAGAATCTCTCTTGTATCGCTTCCCATTCGGACCATAACTCCATCGTCGCAAGTTCTGTACCGGGACATGTAATTGTTATCATCCAACAATTTCAACAGTTGTTACATCTCACTTATATCTCCCATAATCGCCTTGTTGGTGCGATACCGAATGTTATACACTTGCCTTATATTTGATATATTATCGGGTTCCTTCTGTTTCAATGTGGCAAGTATATTTTTCGGTTGGACAAGATTCAAGGTCATGTCACTAATACATGTCTTCTCTTCCGGCTTGAACCGACATACACTAGGATGACTTGTAACTTTAAGCACAATTCATGGTTATGCAAACCACATATAACACAAAATTTCCATTTTTTGATACTCAACATGTAACCACGAATCTTAAAAGGACATTCACATTTTCTACTACCGGTGTCGTCTCTTTTAAACTTCCGTACAGGAGTATAATAGTTCCCGCTTCTTTCGCACAACAAAGTTACAAAAGCGGTTCTTCTTTCCAAACCATTATCTGATCTTCCTATAACCACACCAAAATCAAGTATAGTTGCAATCCTATCAATCCATGTGAGCATACTATCACGATCATCACACTCTTGCTTGTTGTTAAAGTCAACGTCAACATCTACCAACTTTACGACAACCCCTTGAACATTTGGAGAAACATCGTTTGTAGAAACTAATTCTTTTGAGATATTATCGGGGTGCACCATACCTATTTGTAAACAATAAGAAAAATAAACAAAAATTACAAATCTGCTGTAAAAAAATAGGTCACAGACACGTTTCAAAGATGTACATCAGGAAATGTTCATCTTCAACACGTTCTGGAGGTACAGCTCCAGAATTAACATTACTTTTTTTCCAAAAGTTTGATGATTAATGTGAGAAATGTAGTGAACAAAATGCAATTTTTACCTGAAATTTGATCTTCTCTTACTCCCTTTGATTTGTTGCACGAAAAAGTTGGAGTTTTGGAGTGAAAAATGATATTGAGAATGTATGATTTTTTAGGTTGGTGAAGGTGAGTGTGGAAGAAGAAAACACAATAATGGGAAGAGTGATCATGCAGTTTCAAATATAGCAGAAACTTCCGGAGTTGTATATACGAAACAATCCGGCGCTTAGACGTTCTGGAGGTGCATATATGAAAGTTTCCCTAAACTGAATTATTTTGAAGTTTTTCCAGCGTTTACCAATTTAAAATTATTATGTAGATGTAGCTCCGAAAAAACCAAATTTTAACAATAAAAAAAAAAGGTGCGTCCGAATATATATTTCCGAAAGTAGTGGGCATAAAAAAAAATGCGTTGGATGTCTAAGAGTTTCAAGAAGTAGATTAAGAAATTCTCTTATTTTAAAGATGCAGGCAAGTGATTGATGCTATATTACAATTATACTGTCATTTTTAATTTTATATAAATTAAACTACACACTTGTAAAATAATATAAAAATAATATATATATATATATATATATATATATATATATATATATATATATATATATATATATATATATATATATATATATATATATAATTAATTTAAACCCATGCAATCCGTAAAGATAATTATATCCTAATATTAAGTGATTTATTTAACTATTTTACCGCGGTCAAAAAATATATAAATAAAAGTGAAAAAATAACTTCTTTTTATTAAAGTATTATTCATCAAATATGGTTGAATTCAAAATTGCTGTGAATGTAAAATAGAATATATTAAATTTAGAGCAATACAAATAATAATTATAGTTAAAAAAAAAATAATGAATATTGTATTATAAGTTGGAAAATGTCATTCATTTTAGAATGAATTTTAAAATGAAAAATAAATCATCATAATGAGACTGATAAAGTATATAATAATTAATATATTATAAAACAAATATTGATATAGTATAATTATTAACTAAAGATAAAATAAAATTTATAATCATATAAATAATTTTAAATTACACACATACTATTTCTAAATAATATTATCAATATGATTTTTTATAAACGCAGCACTAAATGGTAGACATTGTTATAAATAAAATTTATAATAATAAGCCCGTGTTCTTGGGAGCTCTTGAATTTTTTTTAATGTACATTGTTTGGCTACTAACATGCATTATGGCTAGGAGTGACAAAATGGGTTGAATTCGTTGGACCCGTCAGTTTAACTCACCATTTTTAGCGGGACGTGACAAGGTTTTCGGCTCGGTATTTTAAGTTGTTTCACTCCACCTAACCCACTTTTAAAACGGGCCGAGGGCGGGGCGGAGAGGGTTTTGCCCACAGATTTTTTGTTTAAAAAATTTTATTTTTTTATTTGAACTTAAAACAATATTAACATGGTATGTAGTAGATATATTTTTAAAACAACCCTCATTTCTTCAAACCTTAATATTAATTTCTCACATAACCACAAACACCTCATTTTGAAGACATTAATTGGTGTCTGCTTCGTTATTTATTTTTACTCATAGTAGAAAAAATCATTATTGCAAAACATAGAGAATACATTCTTTTCTGTTTTCTATTACTCGTTGTCATTAGAGTCGGGTTCTAAAGCTATAAGGTAAATTTTACATAGAGGGGTTTATTTCTCATTATGATAATAAAGTTTTGAATTTTGGGGTTTTAGTGTGTTTGTTTTAAGTTTTTGGTATTATAGTTACGTTATTTGTTTATGTTTTAGAATATGACGTTTGCATTAAGACTTGTTAAAGTTTTACTATGCATTGTTAAAATTTGTCGGTCTTTTTTGTAATGTTTAACGATTTTGTAAATTATGTAGTAAGTCAAGTTGTAAAAGAAATTGACGGGCCGTCCCGCCAACCCGTTAGTAAACGGGGTGGCCTTGACTTTTGAGCTTGGACGCCTTAGTTGGCCCACCCTGCCCCGCTTTTGGACAGGTTTAAATAGGGCAGGCTTTCAACTGGGCAAACACTCCCCCCTTCAACTGTGCAAACACTCCCCCTCAAATGTGAGTCAATCGGCCCTTCACCGAAAGGCTCTAATACCACTGTTGGGGTGATTTTTAATCAGGGAGCATTGAACATTTTCTTGAGCAACACCTTGGTGAGAGGCACACCACATATTCACCAAAAACATTAAGGTAATAGGTGTATGAGTTCTCCCACTTATAAATGCTCACCTTATTATTATCTTTTTATTGATTCGAGAAAATCTTGGATAAGTCTTCACATTTCTAGTCAATGTGGGACTATTATCCATACTACTCAACTTGTTATATTTAACACAAATTTTGGAAAAAATTATTCAAACACAATTATTAGCAATCACCTATCTATGATAATATATATATATATAATTTCTATACGCAAAAATATGACAAAACAACGTTAAATACTTTAGTTAAGGGAGAAATTTCTTTTACTCTTACATATAGTTAACTATTGATTTCCACATCAAAGATATAGAAATTCCCCAATAAAGAAAACCATTGATTTTCTCACCAAAGATATTATATAGATTCTTTTTTCCTCGTCTCTCAATCCTAAAAATAAAAGGAACAATTCTTTTACCAATTGTGTTATCAACTCCAGATTAATTAGACGTTTTTGGGATAAGAATCGAGAGGAAGTTGCGTCGAAGTTATGGTCCAAAGTATCGCTTTTGGTGTGGGAGGATCAGAGGTTGATGTTAGGTATATTAAGGCTATCAAGGAAATAGAAGCTAGAGATGAGGCTGTAAGTATTCAGAAGGAAGTTGTAACCAAGTGTGTTCGATGAAGGTCCTTACATACAATTTGAGAGGGTGTGGCTGGTTTGTAAAGAGGAATCATCTAAGCCAGTTCATTCAGAAACAAAGACTTGATGTTATTTTCATTCAATAAAATTATAGGTTGTCTCGAAGAATTTGGTGAAAGAGATGTGGGACAACGCGTATGTGTAGTGGTCGTAAAAGGCTTCTGATGGTAGATCAGGTGGGTTTCTGTCAATGTATAAGGTGAGTTGCTGTGAAATGCTTTCTAGTTTCTATTGTGAAGGCTTTCTTAGCGTAAATGTTAATTGGCAAGGTAACATTGTCTATTTGGTTAATGTCTATTCTTGTTTTATTCAGAAGAAGAGGTTACTGTGGGAAGCTTTGATTAGTTGTAAATTGAGATTTGCGGAGGGTGATTGGTGTATAGCTGGTTACTTCAACGCAGTCAAAGTGGAGGAGGAAAGGAAGGGTAGTGCAACATCGATCAACAAAGCTGAGATGGTTGAATTTAATGGTTTTATTGAAGCTTTATACTTGGTAGATTCTCCCGTTATTGGAAAGTTATTCACTTGGTACAGTTTGGATGGAAAATCAATGAGCAAGTTAGATAGGATTTTATTATCAGAAGGTTTATTGGCCAAATGGAATGTGAGTGGGTAGCTTATCGGTAATTGTGATTTATCTAACTATTGTCTAGTGTGGATTAAGGGATTTGTTTTGAATTGGGGTCATAAACCCTTCAAAATTTTCAACGCTTGGATTGATCATGAGGATTTCAATTCTTGTGTTGAGGGTTGTTGGAATTCGAACAAGATTAAGGGAATGACATCTTATGTAATTAAAGTGAAGATGAAGTGTTTGAAGTCTTCTTTACAAAGTTGGAATAAGGAGGTGTTTGGGCTTTTGGGTTTGAAGGTTTCCGAAGCGGTTTCGACTTTAAACTCTTTGGATTTGCAGGTTGTTGTTGTAGATGTTGTTGATTCGGGTATATCCCTGTTATTGGCTGTTAATTGTGGAAAAGAGAGATTTCTTTGGCAAAAATGTAGAGCTGCTTGGTTGGCGGACGGTGATTCAAATACTAATTTTTTTCATAGAACAATGAAGTATCATTTTAGGAGGAATGTTGTGGTGGGTATCAATTCGTCGGAAGGGTGGATAGAGGAGGTGGGTCTGATTAAAGTTGAAGTTAAAAATCATTTTACTGCTAGATTGCAGGAGTCTTCCCCTTGTAGGCCCAATTTGGATGGTGTGAGGGCAAAGTTCTTCATACTTATCTATACTTATTTTAATGATGTCAAAACATACATAGGTAGAAAAATGTACTTTGGACGGCATCATCAAATCGCATATACATACCTTATTTCACTTACATCAAACATTGGTCAAAAGCATGTTTAACTACATATAGAAAAAGTACAATATGTGTTTCATATAGGTTTGATCATGTCGGTCTAGTTTGAGATATGTTAGGGTATCTTAAAAGTAGCTAAATACATGAAAAAAAATGCATTTTTGCATTTTCTGAGTCTTTGAGTCGACTCATAACCTGTTTAGGTCGACTCATACAAAAGTCTTTTTTCATGGATTGCTTTAAGAAGTGCTCGCGTCGGTCCTCCGGTCGACTCATACTGTGTGCATTTCTGTTTGTCTAAATTTGTGTCCTTTGCGTCGACGCATGACCTGTTCCGGTCGACGCAAAGTGTTGTTTTCTGCATAGTCTGAAATCGAGAGAGCTCAGGTCGACCCTCCTCTTTCTGTAGGTCGACCGCTCGTGCGTTTTTCACCAAAATTCTGTTATGTAAAACTTTCAAAGTGGTTGTTAAGTTGGTTAATTATTTTCACACTTTCATATATATATATATATATATATATATATATATATATATTGAGTTAGCTCATTCTTCCTTGCATTTTCTCAACAACTACACATAATCATTTTTGTTGTGTATTCTGCATCATTGAGGTGATAACGTCCAAACGTAGGATTGGTGTAATCAGGTTTGGATTGAGAAATTAATGGGTTTTTCTTGAATAAAACCGTGAGGGTTTTGTCCTCCAAAATCTTGAATTTTGGAGTTTTTTGCACAAATCGGTCCGTCACAGATTCAGCCGAGCGAAGGTAATTGAAGAACGGGAGGTTCTGTCAGTTTAGTAGCGGTAACCGGAGGATTGTGATAGGAAGATTTGGGTTCGAATTGTTGGTGTTTGAAATCATTTGGGCAAGATTTGAAGACAAGAGGGTTGTTTAAAGGGAGTGTCGTAATCGAAGGTTTACTCATCACGTTCGAAGGACTTGATTCATCTCGAATCAAGGGAAGAGAAGACATAGGCTCTGCATCAACAGTTGGGTTTAATTGTTTGAATTATATTGCTTCTCTTGTAAACATTTGCAAACAGGTTATATATATACAGGTCTCAGTTCTATTTTTAGAATTGAGGGCAGACGTACCCCGAGCGAGGACGATGGGGGAACTGTGTAACACCCCACTTCCCAAAATCAATTAAATTAATAAACATTATAAATAAACAAAATCAGAGTTCCAATTTCCCAAGTGGGATATCACATGAAAACAACGTTTCCTTATAAAAAGGTTTTTCTCCAAATACAGCGGAATATTAAATATAAAACCCAATAAAAGTTTGATACGTTCACAGGAAAATAAAATATAAGTTCTTCATAAAACAAATAAAAGCGCCCAAGTCCCGTGCTACGTATCAGAGCATCCTAGACTCGACTGTCACACCATAATCCAAGCTAGCTAAGTACCTGGATTATCTGTACTTCCGGAGAAGCACAGACACAACAACAGCAAAGGGGTGAGAAATCATGATCAAAAATATAATGGTAATGTAATACATGTAATAAGGCAGTAAAACACACCAACACATCAATTATTCACCCCAACAACACCATATAACGAACCTACTGTTCAAATTACAATATAACATATTATAATGCAATTATGCAACTCAACACCATGCATGCGGTACCGACTCATTGGTTCATTCAATCGAACCTGGATAGATCACTTACGCTCCTCCTGAGACATGATCTATCCCCCACCATTCTCCACAAAGGAGTACGGATGAATCACTTACGCTCCTCCTGAGACATGATTCATCCCACCAAAACACCATGATATGCAAGACACCAATGCATAATTATTATATTCTGGCACGCTAAGTGCACACGATCCTCCTGATCATATCATCATACAACAATGCATATGTATAGATATATTACACCAACACCATATAAATCAATCAGATAGTAAACGAATTCATACTATCACACCGGATATAACTACGTCCCCCCCCCCCCCCCACTCGGGGATACACGATCCTACTGATCACTACACACATATACATTAACTAATTGCTCACCAACAATATCAAGGGAAACGCGTACTATCACCAAGTACACAAGTTATATCCCATACTCATCATTTTCACACTACAGCAAGGCTAGAAGGATCACACGAGACCAATTCAGACATCTCACCAAAAGTCTGAGGTTACTCAGAACCTCCCTAAACCAACACCTCAGCCTATACACCAAAATCAATAATTCATCAACATCAATCCACAATCACAAACATGCCAATAGATATTATACTTACCAATTATCCTATAATTTCTACTCTAGAACCGACATTACGGTACATTACCGACACTTCAGAGTCACTCTGAATCTCACCAAGGTCCTAACCATAGTCATTAACGACACTATAGGGAAACAACATATAACTTTCCCAAAGTTATAATCATGGTCATTGCCAACACTACGGTAACAACACATAATCTCATCAGCTTTATATTCCTAGTTACTATCAACACTACAGTAACATCAACAATCCAACAAAATGGATCAATACTACAGTAACATCAACAATCCAACAAAATGGCTCAACATTACAGTTACTATCATCACCATATATATATATACCCCAAAATGCATCATCAGCATTCATCAATCCCCCAACATCAACAATAATCATAGCATGCCAATATAAAACTTTATATAACGATAAATTCCTACGGGGTTAAGGAATCCCCTCTACCCTATACATGTATAAACCATTCCCAATCAAATTTCTCCCCCCTTACCTTATCAATTGGTTGATCGATAGAAATCCTCCTAGAATTGGTCTCTTGGCCTTCCCCTTTTCTCTTCCGTTCTTCGTTCCCTTTTTCTCAATTTCTCAAATGTATCGTACCACTCTCCCCACCCCTTCACATTCTATTTTCTTTATTAAATCTAATCCCAATTAATAAAATAACTTAATAAAATAATACAATATTATTATTAATACTAATAATATTATAATAATAATAATAATAATAATAATAATAATAATAATAATAATAATAATAACACCCCCACCAATGTTACTATTATTTTTATATTATTATATTTCACACCAAAATACCACCAATAGTCCTTCCACATTAGGGACACCCACCAAACATCACCAAATACACCCCCACCAAAGGACACACCAACGTATAATATTTAAAATAATTATAAAATGACTAAATAATTAAAATGGGTGTTACAACTCTCCCCCACTTTAATTATTTTCGTCCTCGAAAATTACCTGATGGAAATAGCTCCGGATACGCTTCTCGCATCCTGCTTTCCAACTCCCAGGTCACACTGCCTCCTGCAGCACCTCCCCAAGCTACCTTCACCAAAGGTATCTCTTTCCCTCGGAGCTGTTTCATCTTACGGTCCTCGATCCTCAACGGCATCGTCTCAACAGTAAGATTCTCCCGAACCTGAACATCATCTCTCTGAATAACATGAGATGGATCAGAAACATACTTTCGTAATTGCGACACATGAAACACATCATGTAAGTTCGATAACTCAGGTGGCAACGCCACCCTATAAGCTACAGCACCAATTCTTTGCAGAATTTCATAAGGTCCAATAAACTTAGGATCCAGCTTCTTGGACTTCAATGCACGACCCACACCAGTCATCGGATTAACTCTTAGGAATACGTGATCACCTACACAGAATTCCAACTCTTTCCTCCGATTATCATGATAACTTTTCTGCCTACTCTGAGACACTTTCATTTTCTCACGAATCATTTGAATTGTCTCAGTAGTCTGCTGTACAATTTCTGGTCCAAGCACCATATTCTCACCAGTTTCATACCAACACAGAGGAGTCCTACACCTCCTCCCATACAAAGCTTCAAACGGTGCCATTCCGATACTAGAATGGTAACTGTTATTGTACGTGAACTCAATCAATGGTAAATGAGTATCCCACGCACCACCCTTTTCCAACACACAAGCTCTCAACAAATCCTCAAGTGACTGAATAGTCCTCTCCGACTGACCATCAGTTTGCGGATGATAAGCTGAACTCAACTTCAACTTAGTCCCCAAAGCTTCCTGCAAGCTTTTCCAAAATTCCGAAGTAAACCGCGGATCTCTATCCGATACAATACTGGACGGAACGCCATGCAACTTCACAATTACCCGAATATAAATATCTGCCAGCTTCGTTAATGGAAAACTAATGTTGATTGGTACAAAATGTGCAGACTTCGTCAATCGATCCACAATCACCCAGATAGCATCAAAATCTCTCGCTGTATTCGGCAAACCTGTAACAAAATCCATAGTAATGCAATCCCATTTCCAAACCGGAATCTCTAATGGTTGCATAAATCCAGAAGGTCTTTGGTGTTCTACCTTCGACTTCTGACACGTCAAACAGGCATACACAAATTGAGCAATGTCTCTTTTCATACCAGACCACCAAAATAATTTCTTCAAATCATGATACATCTTCGTAGCTCCAGGATGAATACTCAGATTACTACGGTGTCCTTCACTCAAAATTGACTTTTTTAATTCCTCATTATCTGGTACACAAATCCTGCCTCTAAATCTCAACACACCTGTACTATCCAATTTAAAGTCACTATCGGAGTCACTTCCTACTCCAGGCATCAAATCTACCAATTTCACATCCAACTTCTGATTTTCTCTAATCATATCCAAGAAGTCATTATTTACCTGCAACATACCCAACATTACACTATTTGCAGTAGTCTCACAAACCATGCTCAAATCTCTAAATTGTTCAATTAACTCAATTTCTTTCACCATTAGAGCTGCCATATGAATTGCTTTCCTACTCAAAGCATCTGCCACTACATTGGCCTTTCCTGGATGATAACTCAAACTGAAGTCATAATCCTTCAAAAATTCCAACCATCTTCTCTGCCTCATATTCAGCTCTTTCTGATCAAACAGGTATCTCAGACTCTTATGATCACTAAACACTTCAAATCTTGAACCATATAAATAATGTCTCCAGATTTTCAACACAAAAACAACCGCAGTTAATTCAAGATCATGAGTCGGATAATTTCGCTCATGCACTCTCAATTGCCGCGATGCATATGCTACTACTTTACCATTCTGCATAAGAACTCCACCTAATCCCATCTTAGACGCATCACAGTACACCACAAACGGTTCACTCGGAGTCGGTAACACTAACACCGGTGCCGTAGTCAATCTCTTTTTCAACTCTTCAAAACTTTCTTCACAAGCAGCGTCCCATACAAAGACTTGGTTCTTTCTCGTTAACTGAGTTAATGGCAACGCCAAATTAGAGAAACCTTTAATAAACCTGCGGTAATAACCAGCTAAACCCAGAAAGCTCCTAATTTCTATCGCTGTCTTCGGCGGTTCCCACTGCAATACTGCACTTACTTTTGACGGATCCACCGCTATTCCATCTTCAGATATTACATGCCCCAAGAAACTCACTTTCCTCAACCATAAGTCACACTTTGACAATTTAGCAAATAGTTTATTTTCTTTCAACACTTGCAAGGCAATCCTCAAATGTCCTGCATGCTCTTCATCAGATTTAGAATAAATTAATATATCATCAATAAACACTACAATGAACTGATCCAAATAAGAATGGAAAATTCTGTTCATATACTCCATAAATACTCCCTGCGCGTTAGTCACTCCAAACGGCATTACAGCATATTCGTAATGTCCATATCGAGTCCTAAAGGCAGTCTTCTGAACATCACCTTCTTTTACTCTTATCTGATGATAACCCGATCTTAAGTCGATCTTACTAAATACACGAGCTCCCACCAGTTGGTCCATCAAGTCATCAATCCTAGGTAGAGGATACTTATTCTTAATAGTCACTTTATTCAATTGACGATAATCGATGCACAAACGCATACTACCATCCTTCTTCTTCACCAATAACACTGGAGCTCCCCACGGCGATACACTTGGCCTAATAAACTTCCTATCCAACAACTCTCCAATCTGAGACTTCAACTCAGCCAATTCCACTGCAGACATCCTGTACGGTGCCATAGAAATAGGCCTCGTACCAGGAACAAGATCAATACCAAATTCCACTTCTCGCGTCGGAGGCAATTCCGTAATGTCGTCAGGAAACACTTCCGGAAATTCATTCGCCACGGCTACTTCCTCTATTGACACTTTGCTATCCCCCGATAATGTTGCAAATAAAGCAAACACTCTAGTTTCATCTTCCAACAAAGGCCTCAATTCTTTATTAGACAAAGAACTTGCTAAAGCTTCCTCTTCAGGGGTCAAGAACAACAATTCCTTCCGAAAACAGTCGATGTAGACTCGGTTGAACTCTAACCAGTTCATACCCAGAATGACATCCAATTTACCAAGTGGTAGACAAATCAAATCCACTTCAAATTCTCTACCGAAAATAGTTAGCGGACACTTCAGGCATACCAAAGAAGTAGTCACTGAACCTATAGAGGGTGTCTCAATAGTCATTCGTCTCTCCAGAGTAGATGGCACCAATCCTATTCTCTCCACACAATCCACAGAAATAAACGAGTGTGTTGCACCCGTATCAATAATAGCAATCAAAGGAATATTATTGATAATACAAGTACCTTTGATAACACGCTCATCACTGGCAGCTTGAGTCCCTGCTAAGGTAAACACTTTCCCACTAGCCGGAGACGTCTGAGGCTTCTTCGGCTTCTCACAATGTGTACTGATATGACCCTTCTCACCACAGTTATAACAGGTCGGCATGGTTGCTCTGCAGTCAGCTATCACATGACCTGGTTTCCCACACTTAAAACACTTCTTGGCTTCATTAGGACAATCATTAGCACGGTGTCCCATACCACCGCACCGAAAACATTTCCCTTCAGCAGATGCTCTCCCATCTCTAGGCTTCTTATCAACAACAGCTTTACGTTTTCCCTTATCAGCAGCAACACTATAAGGAGTACCACTAAACCTCTGCTTACCCTTACGGTCATTAACAGCTTTGTAGTGCGCAATCCTTGCTCGGTTATCGTTATCATATATCCTGCTCCTACTTACTAGCTCAGGATAGCTCCTGATCTTCTGACAAGCAATTCCCAACTTAATCTCTGGACGCAGTCCATTCTCAAACTTTAAGCACTTAGAAGTCATCGCCCCCTCCACATTATAGTGAGGACAATACTGCACTAGCTCCTCAAATTTAGCAGCATACTCCGCTACCGTCATACTACCCTGCTTCAACTCTAAGAATTCAATTTCCTTAGCACTGCGAATATCTTCTGGAAAATACTTTTCCAAAAAACCCTTCCGAACCACCTCCCAAGTAATGGCGGTTCCAGCAGCTTCCAATCTTTGGCGACTATTGTCCCACCAGGCTTCAGCCTCACCTTCCAGCATGTGAGTACCAAATCTCACCTTCTGCTCATCAGTACATTCCATCGTTCTGAAGATCTTCTCAATTGCCTTCAGCCACTTCTGAGCAGCTTCTGGGTCCAGAATTCCTCCTTCAAACGTTGGTGGCTTGTTGCTCCGAAACTGCGCCAAACTCCTGAATTGGGCATCTGCAGTTTGATTCTGATTAGCAACTGCCTGCGCCATTGCTTGCATAGCAGCAGCCAATGCAGCATCGTTCCTTCCTGCCATATTGCTCAAACATAGCAACACCAAGTTAAAAGATATTCAACTACATCATAAAGGACAGACTCAACTCGACTCAACAACACTGGCCGGACGGACCGACCTGCTCTGATACCAATTGTAACACCCCACTTCCCAAAATCAATTAAATTAATAAACATTATAAATAAACAAAATCAGAGTTCCAATTTCCCAAGTGGGATATCACATGAAAACAACGTTTCCTTATAAAAAGGTTTTTCTCCAAATACAGCGGAATATTAAATATAAAACCCAATAAAAGTTTGATACGTTCACAGGAAAATAAAATATAAGTTCTTCATAAAACAAATAAAAGCGCCCAAGTCCCGTGCTACGTATCAGAGCATCCTAGACTCGACTGTCACACCATAATCCAAGCTAGCTAAGTACCTGGATTATCTGTACTTCTGGAGAAGCACAGACACAACAACAGCAAAGGGGTGAGAAATCATGATCAAAAATATAATGGTAATGTAATACATGTAATAAGGCAGTAAAACACACCAACACATCAATTATTCACCCCAACAACACCATATAACGAACCTACTGTTCAAATTACAATATAACATATTATAATGCAATTATGCAACTCAACACCATGCATGCGGTACCGACTCATTGGTTCATTCAATCGAACCTGGATAGATCACTTACGCTCCTCCTGAGACATGATCTATCCCCCACCATTCTCCACAAAGGAGTACAGATGAATCACTTACGCTCCTCCTGAGACATGATTCATCCCACCAAAACACCATGATATGCAAGACACCAATGCATAATTATTATATTCTGGCACGCTAAGTGCACACGATCCTCCTGATCATATCATCATACAACAATGCATATGTATAGATATATTACACCAACACCATATAAATCAATCAGATAGTAAACGAATTCATACTATCACACCGGATATAACTACGTCCCCCCCCCCCCCCACTCGGGGATACACGATCCTACTGATCACTACACACATATACATTAACTAATTGCTCACCAACAATATTAAGGGAAACGCGTACTATCACCAAGTACACAAGTTATATCCCATACTCATCATTTTCACACTACAGCAAGGCTAGAAGGATCACACGAGACCAATTCAGACATCTCACCAAAAGTCTCTGAGGTTACTCAGAACCTCCCTAAACCAACACCTCAGCCTATACACCAAAATCAATAATTCATCAACATCAATCCACAATCACAAACATGCCAATAGATATTATACTTACCAATTATCCTATAATTTCTACTCTAGAACCGACATTACGGTACATTACCGACACTTCAGAGTCACTCTGAATCTCACCAAGGTCCTAACCATAGTCATTAACGACACTATAGGGAAACAACATATAACTTTCCCAAAGTTATAATCATGGTCATTGCCAACACTACGGTAACAACACATAATCTCATCAGCTTTATATTCCTAGTTACTATCAACACTACAGTAACATCAACAATCCAACAAAATGGATCAATACTACAGTAACATCAACAATCCAACAAAATGGCTCAACATTACAGTTACTATCATCACCATATATATATATACCCCAAAATGCATCATCAGCATTCATCAATCCCCCAACATCAACAATAATCATAGCATGCCAATATAAAACTTTATATAACGATAAATTCCTACGGGGTTAAGGAATCCCCTCTACCCTATACATGTATAAACCATTCCCAATCAAATTTCTCCCCCCTTACCTTATCAATTGGTTGATCGATAGAAATCCTCCTAGAATTGGTCTCTTGGCCTTCCCCTTTTCTCTTCCGTTCTTCGTTCCCTTTTTCTCAATTTCTCAAATGTATCGTACCACTCTCCCCACCCCTTCACATTCTATTTTCTTTATTAAATCTAATCCCAATTAATAAAATAACTTAATAAAATAATACAATATTATTATTAATACTAATAATATTATAATACTAATAATAATAATAATCATAATAATAATAATACTCATTATTAATAATACTAATAATAATAATAATAATAATAATAATATCGTTATTTCACCAAAATAATAATAATAATATTAATAATATTAACAAATATAATAAATATAATAATAATAATAATAATAATAATAATAATATCATCATTTCACCAAAATAATAATAATATTAATAATATTAACAAATATAATAATAATAATAATAATAATATCATTATTTCACTAAAATAATAATAATATTAATAATATTAACAAATATAATAAATATAATAATAATAATAATAATAATAATAATAATAATAATAATAATAATAACACCCCCACCAATGTTACTATTATTTTTATATTATTATATTTCACACCAAAATACCACCAATAGTCCTTCCACATTAGGGACACCCACCAAACATCACCAAATACACCCCCACCAAAGGACACACCAACGTATAATATTTAAAATAATTATAAAATGACTAAATAATTAAAATGGGTGTTACAAACTGCCTCAACAAATTGGTGTTCTCTCTTTATTTTTTCCATTGCTGAATTTTTTAGTTTTGTGTGCAAACAATTTAGTTGATTAAAATTATGGTGTATGTAGTGCTGAACCAATTTTAGAAACCTTATTACAATCCTTGATTGTAATTGAATACTATAGAACTTCACTCACATATTAAAATTCACTTGAGGTGCCTTGCACACAAAGTGTTCGACAAATTGCATGAATACAAATACTTGTGTTGTCTTTTCAATTGGGTTATATTTTACACGCATTGGAAAATATCCAACCTTAAAGTGAACAAAATCTAGTTGATGTGTGTTCAAATTAGTGATTCTAAATCTCGTCTTTATCGGATTCCATAGGCTTTGCGTATATTCGATCTTTTATGTAAAGGTTCGTTTAGACGAATATAGTTCCTCGGCAGCTTCTGCTTAAAACTTTTTTAAAAACCAAATATTGATAAGTGTCGACTCTGTTGTTTAATCAGTGGTATATTCAACCCCTCTTCTAGATATGTGACGTCGTCTAACAAGTGGTATCAAGAGCACCGGCTAATTCCGTGTTTCGCATATAACTTCTTAGAATATGGCAAACAAACCAAAAGGGGCTTATAATAGAGCACCTATTTTCAACGGTAGGAACTATAGTTACTGGAAAGATTGTATGCGCGTGCATATAAATTCCATTGAAAGGAAGGTATGAAATGTTATATTGAACGGTCCTATGGAAATAACCATGATCGATGAAAATAATGTTGTTGTGCCTAAGCCTAAAGCACAATGGAATGATGAAGATGAGAAAAAGTACAATTACGATTTGAAGGCTAAAAATATTCTGATCTCCTCTTTGGGAGTTGATAAATATTATAGAGTTTTACATTGTATGACTGCTAAAGCTATATGGGACTCATTGCAAGTTGCCCACGAGGGAACTAATGATGTCAAACTAGCTAGAATCAATACTTTGACTCAAGAGTTTGATCTCTTTCACATGGAGCAAGGGAAAACCATTACCGACATGCAAAAGAGATTTTATCATTTAATCAATAGACTAAATTCACTTGGTAGACCAATTTCCAATGATGTTTCTACTAACAAAGTTTTAATATGTATTATCAGGGAGTGGCAACCAAAGGTCACGGCCATAAACGAAGCAAATGATGTTACGACTTTGGACCTTACAACTCTTTTTGGAAAGCTCCAAGAACATGAGCAAGTGCTTCTTAGTCTCGAGCAATTTGAGAAAAAGGAAAAGACCAAAACTATGGAAAATAAGTCTATAGCTCTAAAAGCTTCTTGTTCAAAGTCCTATGCAAAAGAGATAACTGATTGCGACTCGAGTGATGACGAAGATGACAAAAAGAATGAGGATATGAGGCTGTTCATGAAGAGATACAACCGCTATGTAAAGAAAAATGGTATCCAACATTCCAAAAAGAATCTCGTCAATTTTAGAAGACAATCAAGCTCTTCTAAGAATGAAGGTAATAAAGGGAGTAGAGTTAGAGGGTCGTGCTTTAATTGTGGAAAAGACGGACACTACAAGCTGGATTGTCCAGTGGTGAAAAAGGACAAAGGAAAGGAAATCAATCGGTCACACAAGAAACAAGTTAAGCCTAGAAGAGCTTACATCTCTTGAGAAAGCGATAGCGAGTCATCCGAGGATGATAGTTCAAGTGACGAAGAAGAATCTGTCAACCTTTCTCTCTCTGCTCACCAAAAGAAGAAGAAAAAAAGGTACGACATGTTAAATATGAAAACTCTACTAGATTGTCTCATTCTGAATTACAAGCTGCCTTTGATACCTTACACCATGAAGCTAAGGAAACCTTTAAATGGTTGGCCTTAAAGAAACAAATTTTTACTCATTTGGAGAAAAAGATCCTCGATTCCGAAAGGAAATTGGAGGCTCTAAAGGCATCCATGGTGGAAGTAACAAAGGTGGATTGTGAGGAAGAAAGAAGTAGATGGGTAAACTTTAGGTGTTATACTTGGCAAAAGGAGGTTATAACTCTCAAGGCCAAACTTGACAAGGCTCTAGAACCTAAAATCACTTTGTTATTGATAGAGCACATTTTAGAAAAAGTATGATTAATCCTTATAAAAAAATATACATATGTGGTCAAAAATCAAGATAATAAAAGTGATACAAAAGTGAACTTTACTTGCTTGTATTGTTGCAAAAGGGGTCACACCATTGCTAAATGTCGCTTTAGGAGATTTTTAGTTCCTAAAGGGTTTTATCAATGGTTGCCTAAATGCAACCAATATTTCACTCACAACCAAGGATCCAATAAACAATTGGGTACCTATTTTCGTTGATTATTTTTATAGGTACAAAGTCTTGAGCCTACTGAGAGAAGATGGGTTCTCGATAGTGGATGATCAAGACATATGACAGGAGACATATCTCTCTTCATTGACTTTGTGACAAAGAAGAAGGGGTTTGTAACCTATGGAGATAACAACAAGGGAGTAATACTTGGAAAAGGTAGTGTAGGTAATCCCTCGTCCACTACTATCTTTGATATATTGTTAGTTGAGAGCCTTAAACACAATCTCATAAGCATTAGTCAATCATGTGACCAGGGATACAAAGTATCTTTTTCAAAATATTTTTGCATGATTGAAAATAATGATAAAAAGAAGGACGTGTTTAATGGCTTGAGGATAAATAATGTCTATATGCTGGATTTGAGTGAAGTATCATTGAGCAGCGACAAATGTCTCGTGACTATGAGTGAGGACTCATGGTTGTGGCATAGACGTTTGCCACATGTCAATTTTGACTTGCTAAACAAGATAGTTTCTAAGGACCTAGTTATTGGCTTACCCAAAACCAAGTTTACAAAGGATCACTTATGTGATACGTGCCAAATAGGGAAGCAAACAAGGATCTCGTTTAAATCTAAAAACATTGTGTCAACTACGAGACCTCTTGAACTTCTTCATATGGACCTCTTTGGACCATCTAGAATTAAGAGTCTAGGTGGTAACTACTATGGTTTTGTTATAGTCGATGATTTCTCTAGGTTTTGTTGGACTATCTTCTTGGCTAGAAAGAGCGATACTTTCTCTGCCTTTGAAAAATTTGTTAAACTTTCTCAAAACAAGTTGAACACAAAAATTATATCAATTAGATGTAATCATGGAGGTGAGTTTGAAAATCATCTTTTTGAAGAATATTGTGGTAGACATGGAATTGATCATAATTTTTCTGCTCCGCGTACCCCTTAATAAAACGAGGTCGTGGGAAGTAAAAATCAAATTTTGGAAGAGTTAGGAAGAACTATGATCAATGAAAGTGGGCTTCCTAAATATTTTTGGGCCGATGCCATTAGTACGGCTTGTTATGTTTTGAATAGGGTGATCATCCGTCCTATTCTTAACAAGACTCTGTATGAACTTTTAAAAGGGAGAAAGCCAAATGTGTATCATCTTCATGTTTTTCGTTGTAAGTGTTTCGTGTTAAACAATGGAAAGGAGAGTCTAGGTAAATTTAACTCCAAGGAAGATGAAGGTATCTTTCTCGGATACTCTCAGTCAAGTAAAACTTATAGAATATACAATAAGAGGTTACTTACAGTTGAGAAGTCTGTTCATGTCACGTTTGATGAATCTTATCTGAAAAGTGTCGAAAAAGGTATTTCATTTCATGGTGCAGGTGTATCTTCAGAAGACATACTCAAAGACACTGAGAAAGGAATTGATCAACCTGACCCAGTGAAAGTTGAGGAGGAAAAAGATCACCATCATGAGGGGATTGAGGAAGTTCATCCAACCAACACTGATGGTCTTCCTCCAGCATGGAAGTCTTCTAAAGACCATCCCATCGACAACATTCTCGGTGATATCTCAAAGGGAGTAACAACTCAATCTAAGCTAAGTAACTTCTTTTATCACTTTGCTTTCGTCTCTCAAGTTGAGCCTAAAAACCCAAAAGAGACATTACTCGATAAACATTGGTTCCTATCAATGTAAGAGGAACTTAATCAGTTAAAAAGAAATAGGTTTGGGACCTTGTCCCTCCTCCGCGAGACCATCAAGTAATTGGCACTTGATGGGTGTTTAGGAATAAACTAGATGAAAGCGGAGCTATAACTCGCAATAAGGCGCGATTGGTCACGCAGGGGTATAACCAAGAGGAGGGAATCGACTATGATGAAACTTATGTGTCAGTTGCCCGACTCGAGGCTATACGCCTTCTGCTTGCTTTCGCTTGTGCGATAGATTTCAAATTATTTTAGATGGATGTAAAAAGTGATTTCCTCAATGGATATATAAGTAAAGAGGTTTGTGTAGCCCAACCTCCCGGGTTTGAATCCCATGAGTATCCTGATCATGTCTACAAGTTAAAACGAGCTTTGTACGGACTCAAACAAGCCCCTAGGGCTTGGTATGACTATCTTAAAAAATTTATTCTTGATCAAGGGTACTCAAGAGAAAAGGTTGACACAACTCTCTTCATTAAACGTCAAGGAAAACACTTAATATTGGTACAAATATATGTTGATGATATTATTTTTGGATCAACTAACATGAATATGGTAAGGGAGTTTTCTAGATTAATGCAAGGGGAATTCGAGATGAGCATGATGGAGGAGTTCAACTAGTTCCTCGAATTGCAAATCAAACAACTGAAAGAGGGTACATTTGTGAGCCAAACAAAATATTGCCTTGAGCTTCTCAAGTGTTTTGACAGTTGAAGCGAAATACGTTGCGGCCGGTAGTTGTTCGACTTTAGCTTCTCAAGTGAAAATACGTTGAAGCGAAATACTTTTAGGACGGACTAGTGAACCCTAATCTTGACATGTTTTTATCAAACTTAAACTGAATTTTATTCAGCTTTAATTCTGTCAAACTTTAGTTACGAAAATTGAAACCATTCTAAAAAACCCCTTTCTTAAGACATTAAACTGTTGAACGACAAGCATCTATATTCTCATCAATCCCTGTGGAGGCGATAAAACATTACCCCAAAATACTTTCTAACATACACACACACACACACACACACACACACACACACACACACACACACACACACACACACACACACACACACACACACACACACACACACACACACACACACACACACACACACATATATATATATATATATATATATATATATATATATATATATATATATATATATATATATATATATATATATATATATATATATATATATATATATATATGCATATATATTGAGTTAGCTCATTCTTCTAAAATAACAAGAAAAGTGAAAATATTCACTGATTTGGTTCTCATCATCTTCATCCTCTTTCTTGCATTTTCTCAACTACACATAATCATTTTTGTTGTGTATTTTGCATCATTGAGGTGATAACGTCCAAACGTATGATTGATGTAATCAAGTTTGGGTTGAGAAATCAATGGGTTTTTCTTGAATAAAATTGTGAGGGTTTTGTCCTCCAAGAATCTTGGATTTTAGGGATTTTGCACAAATCGTTCTGTCACAGAGTCAGTCGAGCGAAGGTAATTGAAGAATGGGAGGTTCTGTCAGTTTAATAGCGGTAAGTGGGGGATTGTGATAGGAAGATTTGGGTTCGAATCGTTGGTGTTTGAAATCATCCGGGCAAGATTTGATGACCAGAGGGTTGTTCAAAGGGAGTGTCGTGATTAAAGGTTTACCTATCACGTTCGAAGGACTTGATCCAGCTTGAATCAAGGCAAGAGAAGGCATAGGCTCTGCATCAACAATTGGGTTTGATTGTTTGAAATCTATTGCTTCTCTTATAAACATTTGCAAACATGTTATATATATATAGGTCTCAATTCTATTTTTAGAATTGAGGGAAAACGTACCCCGAGCGAGGATGACGGGGAAACTGCCTCAACAAATTGGTGTTCTCTCTTTATTTTTTCCATTGCTGAATTTTTGAGTTTTGTGTGCAAACAGCTTAGTTGATTAAAATTCTAGTGTGTGTAGTGTTGAACCAATTTTAGAAACCTTATTATAATCCTTGATTGTAATTGAATACTATAGCACTTCACTCACATATTGAAATTCACTTGAGGTGCCTTGCACACCAAGTGTTCGACAAATTGTGTGAACACAAATACTTGTGTTATCTTTTCAATTGGGTTGTATTTTTCACGCATTGGAAAATGTCCAACCTTAAAGTGAACAAAATCTATTTGATGTGTGCTCAAATTAGTGATTCTAAATCTCGTATTTATCGGATTCCATAGGCTTTGTGCATATCCGATCTTTTCGATAAAGGTTTGTTTAGACGAATATAGTTTCTTGGCAGATTCCGCTTAAAACTTTTTAAAAACCAAATATTGATAAGCGCCGACTCTGTTTTTTAATAAGTGATCTATTCAACCCCCCTTCTAGATCTGTGTCGTCGTCTAACAAATGGTTTATTGTTTGAGCATCTGTCTTTAGAGGATAATTCGCTGCTAGAGGCTCCTTTCTCGAAATAGGAAATTAAGGGTGTCGTATGGCACTGCGATGGAGATCGAAGCTCGGGTCCCGACGACTTCAATTTCGGATTTTTCAAAGCTTGCTGGCCTATTATTAAAGCTGATGTGTGTGCTTTTGTTTTTGAATTCCATTTGGGTGGTTCTCTTCCAAAGGCTGTTACGACTTCGTTCTTGTCTTTGATTCCTAAAGTTGGTTGTCCGGGGTCTTTGGATGATATTAAACTAAGTTATCTTATTGGTAGCCTCTATAAAATCAACGCAAAATTACTTTCTAATCGATTGAGACTAGAGATCAGGAAGTTTATCTCTTCTTCTCAATCAGTCTTTGTTCCTATTAGGAATATGTTGGATGAGGTCTTTGTCATTAATGAGATCATGAACTTTGCTAAGAAGTTTAGAAGGTTGTGTATGATGGTGAAATGGATTTTGAGAATGTGTATGATTGTGTGTCGTGGAGTTTCTTAAGGTATATGTTGGTGAGGGTGGGTTTTGGTGTTCATTGGAGAGGCTGGATCAAAAATCTGATTTTTTCCAATTCCGTTTCTATTCTAGTGAATGGCAGTTCAACAGATGATTTTGTGGTGTCTCGTGGTCTTCTTCAAGGGGACCCTTTATCACCTTTTCTCTTTTTATTGGTGGCGGGTGGGGGGTGGCCGTTATGATGAAAAAGGCTTCTGCCTTGGGTGAATTTAATGGTTTTTAGTTCAACCATGATTTGCACTTTGATATGCTCCAATTTGCGGACAATACGATGGTGGTTGAAGATAGGTCGTGGAGGAACCTTTGGAGTATTAAAGCTATTCTTAGAGGGTTTGAGTTGGTTTTGATATTGCGAGTGAATTTATGCAAGAGTAGATTGGTGGAGCTACACTTGGATCCTTCCTTTGTGAAGGTCGCAACGTCGTTTCTTAAGTGCGAAATTGGCTCTCTCTTTTCTTGGAATTCTAGTGGGTGTCAATCCAAGAAGGAAGGAGACTTAGATTCCTTTTTTGACGAAGATGGAGAAAGGTATTTCTTTGTGGAATAGTCGTAATCTTTCTATCAGTGGGAGAGTGGTGCTCCTTAACGCAACTTTCCAACATTCTGATTTATTTTTTCTCTTTTTACAAAGCTCCTATCATGATCATCAAAGAGATTATCAAAGTTCAAAGAACTTTTCTTTGGGGTGGTCGGGTGGAAAAGAAGAAAATTGATTGGGTTAGTTGGGATTTGGTTTGTTTGTCGAAAAAGGAAAGGAGCATTGACATCAAGCAATGTGGATTTTTCAACCTTGGTCTTCTCAGTAAGTGGAAATGGCGTATTTTGAACGATGATAATGTTGTCTGGTTTCGTCTTCTGTTCTTTAGATACAGTAATTTAAGGCGTTTTTTGTTGCGCGATCCTTGTATGGCTTTGGAAAGAAGGACTCTGTTTGGTGGAAAGATGTTTGTGTCGTGGGTTCGGAGGATAACCTTTCCAATTGGTTCGTTAATTCAATTTCTTGAAAAATTTGTAAAGGTAATCTTTTCGATTTTTGGAGGGATAAATGGTTTGGAGGAGAGTTGCTTTGCAACCTGTTTAGTAATCTTTTTGCGTTTGCAGATCATAGTAGATTTCGTGTTGCGCAAAATGGTTTTTGGAGGGATAATGTTTGGATTTGGGAGGTTAGAATGCAGGCTGGTCCGCTACTGCAGTCGGCTGCTTCGTCCATGGCAACGCTGCAGATCATTTTGCAGCAGGTTCGATTGTGTGCTTCTGAGTCTGACAGAGTCGTGTGGTGGAAAAATCTGACAGGTTTTTCGGTGGCCAATTGCTATGTTTTGATTGCTTCTTGTCGTATTCATTCTACAGGTTTAGATAACTTGAATTTGAAGGCCCTTATGAGTGTTTGAAGGACTAAAATTCCAAGTAAAATGTTGATTTCGGGTGGAGATTAGTGCTTAATCGTCTTCCTACTTGTGCGAATCTGGAACGTCGTGGAATTTTGTTTGTTTATTCGAATTTGATTTGTCCTCTTTATGGTGGGGAGTACGAAGACTCCAATAATCACTTTGCCAATTGTCGGATTTTGGTGAGTTAGCGGAAAAAACTTTTGAGCGTTAGAGGATTTATTTAAAGTTAATTTAGATTGGTGTGTTGGTTTAGCTATTTGTTAGACTATTTGACATTGTCGAAATTCCATTATTTTTTAGGAAGGTTCTTTAATTGATTTTGATGGGTTAGGAATGATCAAACGCTTGTTATGGGATTGAGTAATGGTAGGGAAAAGGTTGGATTGTAGGCTATCGTGGTCTGAGTGACATGTCACTCCGGCTTTTTTCTTGGGATAATTTGTTTCGATATTTTGTCTCTTTTATCTTGTATTTTTGTTGCTCTATTTTGTATCGAGTTGCGCAACTGTTGTGCCTTCTTTATATATGCTTGCTTATTAAAAAAAAGTTAGACAACCTTGAGAATACACGATATAAACTTATACAATAGAAACTCTTTAAATTAATAAATAAACTCTCTAAAATAATAAATTTGTTCGGTCCCGATTTGGGCCAATGTAAAATTGAAAAACTCAATAAAATAATAAGATAATAATTTTTCGGGAGATTCCTTTATAATTTTCGGTCCCAAGAAAATTATAAATTAATAATTCATAGAAACTGAAAATATATATATATATATATATATATATATATATATATATATATATATATATATATATATATATATATATATATATATATATATATATATATATATATATATATATATATATATATATATATATATATATATATATATATATATATATATATATATATATTACACTCTATTGAAATATGATTCAATAGTTGTCTGTTTTTCTTTAAAGTTCAAGTCTATTTAGAGCTCATCTCTAACTTTTCTAAGAGGTATAGACTAATTTGTCTTTTTGTTTGGTATGTACAGTATAATTACTTAAAAATTCTTTAAATTAATAATTATTAATTTATCGACAAACTAATAACTCTCTAAATTAATAAATTTCTTCGATCCTGAGATTATTAATTTAAAGAATTTCTACTGTACATAAGTTTAAAAAAAACCAAATAACTATAACAAACTTGTACCTCATTAAATTGCAAGGACTTATCATCCTTAAATAATAATAAAAATAAAAATAATGTAAAAAAGAGAGTTACATAATTTGGTAGAGTAATATGACTATAACATAAAAGAAATACTTAGGACCACATAGGCGTAAAGAATAAAATCTAATGCAATGGATGTTAAAAGTTAAAACTCAAGAACACCATCTCAATCAATTTCACATCTTCGACTAATAAATGAGATTATGAAGAAAAAAAAGTTTCAATAAAAAAATAATAACAAATATATTATGAAAAGAAGAAAATATATGAAAATAATTTGTGGAATACATAAAAGCTTATGGGAAAAATATACTAATCATATGCATTATTTTTGTTTATATTGATTGCAATTTTATGATACCTATCTTAAATTCTTTATGTTCAAATTCAAAATTTAAAATATATTTGTTAAATATAATTCATAGTGCAAACATATTTGATTTGATATGATTTAGATTAAATTTGATTTTGAATATTTTGGACCTTTTATGTTTTGAGCTTTTATAAATCTAAAACTATAAATAGGGTGTCTTGCTTTGTATTCAACACAACATAGAACAAATTTCACAGTTGCAGAGTTAGCAAGTGAAAGTTCAATAGCAATCAGAAATCCCACAGTTTGTCGGTAACACAATTTTTCTCCAAATATTTCTTCTCTCATTCTTCTCTTTCTTGCTTGTTTGTTATTCTTCTTTTCTTTTGTTGTTCTTGATAACTCTTTACTTGTTATCATCATTACTATCATATTATGGGTTTGTTCATCAATCTTGAGATCAAGATTGAAGGGAATTCTTCATAGGGTGTGAGGTGAATTTCCAACATCTGGTATCTAGAGCTCCGGTTGAGAGATTCAAGAAAGGAAGATAGTGATGGCGATGAACTATCCGAACGACAACTTTCCGGCGACCTTGTCAATTCTCAAGAAAGACAATTATGAGAATTGGTGCAAGCAGATTAAGGTGACTTTCTGTTATCAAGATCTTTGGGATCTTGTGAAGGACGGAGTAACATCGCTTGGGGAGAACGCAACGAAGGCGGAAAAGGATCCGCACAAAGAATTGAAGAAGAAGGATTATAAAGCACTCTTTATAATTCATCAGTGTGTTGATCCTGATAACTTTGAAAAAGTTAGTGATGTTGATTCAGCAAAAGAAGCATGGAAGATTCTTGAAAATTCGTTTGGAGGCATAGAGAAGGTGAAAGAGGTGAGGTTACAAACTCATAAGAGAACCTATGAGTTGCTTCAGATGGAAGACAATGAAAGCATTACAGATTTCTTCACCAGAGTTACAAAGTTGGTGAATCAAATCAAAGTATGTGGAGTAGCGCTGACGACGAAAGCAGTTGTCTCAAAGATTTTGAGATCGTTGGCTCCAAAATTTGACCACGTGGTAGTTGCCATAGAAGAGTCGAAAGATCTGTCAGTGTTGACGAAGGAAGAGCTTCAAGGGACTCTTAAGTCTCCTGAATAGAGGATGGCTGAGAGAGCTGCAGGAAAGTCGAAAGATATGGCGTTGTAGGTGCAGTCAGAAAAGGAAAGAAAAGGCAAAGATAGCTAGAATGGCAACAAAGGAGGAAACCGGTTGAATCAGAAGAAACCTTGGAACCAAGGCAACCAAAGAGGTGGTGTTGTAGGTAAAGGAATAGGTGGTGGTCGAAAGACAGACAAAAGCCACAATGTTTCAATTGCCAGAAGTATGGTCATTATGTTAGTGATTATCCAGAAAGGAAGAGAAATCAAGAGACTGATGCAAAGCTGGCGAAACATGAAGAAGAAGAAACGTTGCTAATGGTCACAACAAAAGATGAAGAAAGATTCCAAGATTAGTGGTACTTGGACTCGGGATGCTCATCACACATGACTGGAAGGAAAGATTGGTTTGTCAACATGAAGCCCTCGTCAAAGAGCACAGTGAAGCTTGCAAATGACAACACTCTAGCAGCCGAAGGTGTTAGTGATGTTCTGATTATGAGGAAAGATGGCAAAAGGTCAACAATTTCCAATGTGTTATACATATCAGGCATGAAGAGTAATTTGCTCAGTATATGGCAGCTTGTCGAAAAGAACTACAAGGTAGTTGTCAAAGACAAGATGATGAGAGTTCTCGACGCAGGTGATAGATTAATCTTGAAGGCTCCAATGTCTCAGAATATGACCTTCAAGATTGGACTCAATGTGATGGAGCACAAGTGTCTAGCAACTACAGCCAGCAGAGATAAGTGGTTATGGTATTTTCGACTAGGTCATCTCAACTTTAATGACATCAGAGAACTGAAGAGAAGAAATATGGTTTCAAGATTATTAGAAATCGACATTCCAAGTGAAGTCTGTGAGGAGTGTGTTCAGTCGAAACAACACAAGAATAGCTTCAGCATGGATGCAGGAAGGAAGTCAAAGGCAATACTTGAAGTCATATACTCTGATGTATGTGGTCCAATCCAGGTGGATTCGATTAGTGGCAGTAGATACTTTGTCACGTTTATAGATGATTACAGTCGAAAGTTATGGACTTACCTCATCAAGAAGAAAAGTGATGTGATTGAGGTATTTTCCAGATTCAAGTCCATGGTCGAAAGACAGAGTGGTCGAAAGCTGAAAATTCTGAGGACTGATGGTGGTGGAGAGTATGTATCAAAAGAGTTCGATACACTATGTGTAAAAGAATGGATTGTGCATGAGGTGGTGCCATCTTACACTCCACAGTAAAATGGGATTGCAGAACGCAAGAACAGAACCATCATGAATATGGTGAGAAGTATGTTGAATGGAAAGCATCTACCTAAAGAATTATGGGGAGAAGCAGTTTCGACAGCAACATATATATTGAACAGATGTTCGACGAAGAAGCTTGAAGGAATCACACCAGAAGAATGTTGGTCTAGTGTCAAGCCTAGTCTCAGTCACTTGAAGGTTTTTGGATCTATATCACATAGACATGTGCCAGGTCAGTTGAGAAGGAAGCTTGATGATAAGTGGAATCAGATGATCTTGATAGGATGTCATTTGACATGAGGTTACAAGTTGTTGATAACACGAAATCATATAGATATTTTTATGCATAATTCAACTAAAGTCTAACCGTTTTCGATCCGATTTCGGGTTATTCCCGTGTATTTGTCTGATGTTTTGCAGGTATTCAACGATCACGTCTAAACAAGGCAACATGAAGAAAAGAAGCAATCTCAGATGAAATATGGACGAAAAAGGAGTGAAAACACAATGAAAAGCGCAACAAGCTGTTTTTGCTGATGTGACGACCGTCACACCTTGTGACGATCGTCATGCAGGCAAAAATGCCCCACTCAGATTACACGTCAAAGAATCAGTTCCAATTCCCACAGAGTGGACCACTACTCCCTAAATTATCTGCCTCAAGGTCCATCATCTTCAGTGATAACCGTTGGGATTCCACTTCTATAAAAAGGGAAGCAGGGGACTTCAGAAAGGTGTGCTGCATTCATACCACGAAGTGCTGCCGAATTTACTTTCCAGAGCATATTTTCCAGCAATATTCTTATTTGTTTCTCTTTACCTTTCCTGTATTGCTTTTTCCATTCTTCTATAATTTCTACTTGTACTGTACGATCAATTTGGCATTAGAGATCAGAATCCTGCCAACATCTGTGGAGGATCTGCCCAAAGGCCAATTGGAATATTTACAGGTTTTCATTTTGATCGATTTCAGTTTTATTATAATGCAAATCATTATTTATTGTTTTTATTTATATTTTATCTTTCCCAAATCCATGTCTAGCTAAACTTAGGTAATCGATATGTAGTAATAATTCGAATGGGATTTGATAATAACTGGTTGAAAAACTTTCTTTTCAAAAAAAGTAATTTATGGTCTGAGTGTTTAAAATTGATTTACTAAATAAACTTCGTCGCGAAAGCGAGAACTTATTTAAAAGTAGTTTTGCCACGAAAGTGGGAAATTAATTAAGATACGAACCAACAAGCGAAAGCTGCGGTAAGGTCAGATAGTAAACACTAGTCATTCATTTTAATAACAGCGAAAGCACTTTAAAATGAATTAGAATTTAGAGATTTCCAAAAAGTAATTTTAACCCCGAACGGGATACGAAAGTGTACGTTTGGCCCTTAGGATTATGATTAGCGTCAATAACCATCGTGAGGCGAGAGTCTTCAAATCACCATCTTCTGCTTAAATAAACTTTGAAAATTATTTCATACACCAGTAACTTATCAAATTCCTGAAGAACACAATTACTACGTATCGATTCAATCAATTATAATCTAAATAGTATTCTTAGTTCCCTTTTAGTGACAATATTATTCCCTTAAACATATTCTACCTAGCTAAACATAGTAACTCCCGAGAACACTAGTTTGACTACGAGTCCCTGTGGGATCGATATCTATTATTACTACACGATAGACTGTGCACTTGCAGTTAGGTTGTATTAGACATAGAAAGTCGCGATCAAGTTATTGGCGCCATTGTCGGGGACCCGTTTAGTCAATAGTGTAACCTTCTGTTACGCCGTATAGACTAGGTCAACAATTTTCATTTTTCCTTCACTAGTTCTGTCGATTGTATGCCAAGAAATCGCCCGCAAAGCGATATCGTAAAACCTTCAGTCGCAGAACTAGAACGCTTCTTACATTTAAGAAGTAGAATCATTGAGTACCAACTCAAACAACTCAAACATAACACTCCCGAACCTCTCACTCCCATTCCCAAATCAGAAGAAGAAGAACCAGAGATGGCTGAAGGACCTCCAAACAAACCGCTGAAGGCATACGCTACACCATCTCAGATGGAGCCTAGAAGTAGCATTGCTGCCCCAGCTATTACCCGAAATGATTTTGAGCTGAAACCATCATTGCTGTCGGCTGTACAACAAAACCAATTCTCAGGAAACGCAACTGAGGATCCGAACGAACATCTAACGAAGTTTGTACAATACGCAGACACAGTGAAAGCAAATGGAGTTACTCCAGACGCGATAAGACTTCGTCTTTTCCCATTCTCTCTTAGAGACAGAGCGTGGACATGGTTACAATCATTACCATCCAACTCCGTTACGACGTGGGAGCAATTGAAGAACGTCTTCTTAGCGAGATATTTTCCGCCAAGCAAAACTGCCATGCTTAGAGCTCAAATCAATGGATTTCGACAGAAAGATACTGAATCTCTTTACGAAGCATGGGAACGATTCAAAGATATGATGAGAACATGTCCTCACCACGGTTTAGAAGACTGGGTGACAATCCATACTTTCTATAATGGGCTTCTATACAATACTAGATTGACAATAGACGCTGCCGCGGGCGGTGCACTTATGGATAAGCCATACGATGAAGCCTATCAATTAATAGAAAACATGTCACAAAACCATTGCCAATGGGGAGGTGAACGCACTCCAACTGAAAAAACCACAGCGAAAGGTGGGATGTACGAGATCAGCAGCCTTGAAAAGTTCAATGCTAAAGTAGATGCTCTAGCACAGAAAATCGATAGTCTGACCGTTAACCCCACTGCAACTGTCGCTGCAGTAACTCCAAATTGCGAGTTATGCGGAAGCACCACTCATAATGCACCCGAATGCCCATTGCTAGCCGGAATCCCACCAGACCAGGTAAATTATGCTCAAGGAAATCCCTACGCAAATACCTACAACCCAGGTTGGCGAAATCATCCAAACTTTTCTTACAAAAGCGAAAATGCATTGCAAATGCCTACTGCTTCGCCAGGATATTAGAAACCAGCTGCTCAGAATGCACCTAGGAAATCGAACCTCGAATTGATGATGGAAAAGTTCATAGCTACTCAAGCTCAAACAAACAAAGAGTTCCTGAATCAAAACATACACACTAGCGAGCAAATTAAACAGTTGACAGGAAAAGTAGACGCGTTAGCCACCCACAACAAAATGTTAGAAACTCAGATATCACAAGTGGCTCAACAGCAAGCCTCTGCTGCCGCACCTGCTGGCACATTTCCTGGACAACCTGAACAGAATCCAAAAGGCCAAGCAAATGCTGTGATACTAAGAAGTGGAAAAGAATTGGACGAACCGATCGATCCGAGGACCGAAAACTCAGCCATGCAACAAAAACCAACTGAACAAGCAGAAAAGGAATCCGAGTTAGAGAAGAAGGAGGACAACGAGAAGGAGGATACCGCAAGTGAAAAAACTCAAGCACCTCCAGCGCCATATAAACCACCTATCCCTTATCCGCAAAGACTAATAAACTCTAAAACTTCAGGACAGTTTAAGAAATTTGTAGAGCTCCTTAAACAGTTGAATATTACTATTCCTT
The DNA here is from genome assembly GCA_963859935.3 of Lathyrus sativus. NCBI lineage: Eukaryota > Viridiplantae > Streptophyta > Magnoliopsida > Fabales > Fabaceae > Lathyrus > Lathyrus sativus. Next base: position 467,073,599 of record OZ012740.1, read on the forward strand.
TTACAGAAGCGATAACTCAAATGCCGTCATACACTAAATTTCTCAAAGAAATCCTGTCGAATAAGAGAAAAATCGAGGATAATGAAACAGTTACACTTACTGCAGAGTGTAGCGCTATTATTCAAAACCGCATGCCTCCTAAATTAAAAGACCCAGGTAGTTTCTCCATACCCTGCGTCATAGGAAAGTTCGTAATAGACAAAGCTCTATGCGATTTAGGAGCCAGTATCAGTGTTATGCCCTTATCTATATGCAAAAAGCTGAATATGGGAGACCTCAGACCAACCAAAATGTCCGTACAATTAGCTGACAGATCAGTGAAATACCCAGTCGGAATACTGGAAAACGTTCCAGTACGCATAGGACAATTCTACATTCCAACCGACTTCATAATCATGGACATCAAGGAGGACACTGTGACCCCAATTATCCTAGGAAGACCGTTCCTAGCTACAGCTGGAGCTATTATAGACGTGAAGAAAGGAAGGCTAACATTCGAAGTAGGAGAAGAAAAGATAGAGTTCATTCTCATCAAGTTCTTACAAGCACCAGCAATAGACGATACCTACTATTTAGTAGACGAAATCGACGAATGCATAAGAGAACTTGAAAATGAAGAGACCACGTATTCAGAAATAATAAAGATTCGAATACCCGACATTTCTGAAGACGATAATTGGCGTAAACCGTATAGAGACGACAGCCTAAGCGAAAGCTTAGCACTGACCCCAAACCATATGCCAGGTCCAAAGAACCCATCTTTAGAACTCAAAACACTACCCAAAAACCTCAGATATAAATTTCTAGACGATGAACTAAAAAGACCAGTGATAGTCAACGCCGACTTAGGACAACCAAAAACCGAAAAGCTATTAGAAGTCCTAAAAAAGTACCCCACCGCGTTAGGCTATAACATAAGCGATCTAAAAGGTATAAGCCCTTCGATCTGTATGCATCGAATTAGAATAGAGGAAGACTCTAAAACCTCTCGAGAGCATCAGAGAAGACTAAACCCCATCCTGAGCAATGTAGTCAGAGATGAAGTAAAGAAATTGCTAGATGCAGGAATCATCTATCCGATCTCCGATAGTGAATGGGTTAGCCCAGTTCACGTCGTACCAAAGAAAGGAGGAGTCACAGTAGTTAAAAACGAAAAAGGCGAATCAATAACAAAAAGAGTCGTGACTGGAAGCAGGATGTGTATTGATTATAGGAAACTTAACAAAGCTACGCGCAAAGATCACTTCCCGTTACCCTTCATAGACCAAATGTTGGAAAGATTAGACAAACATTCATATTTCTGCTATCTAGATGGTTACTCAGGATTCTTCCAAATTCTCATCCATCCTGATGACCAAGAAAAGACTACATTCACCTGTCCTTATGGTACTTTTGCTTACCGCCGAATGTCGTTCGGACTCTGTAACGCTCCAGCAACCTTCCAAAGATGCATGATGACAATCTTCGCAGATTTCATAGACGACATTATGGAAGTATTTATGGACGATTTCTCGGTATGTGGACAAAGTTTCGAAGGATGCCTACAAAACTTAGAAATGGTACTAGGACGTTGCGTAAAAGTAAACCTCGTCCTAAATTGGGAGAAATGCCATTTTATGGTCCGACAAGGAATAGTTCTAGGACACGTCATATCAGATAGAGGGATTGAGGTAGACAAAGCTAAAATAGAGATTATAAAAGATCTCCAACCTCCAAAATCCGTACGAGAAATACGGAGTTTTCTAGGACATGCCGGTTTCTACAGAAGATTTATAAAAGATTTCTCGAAAATCACAAAACCTCTGACCGGCTTGTTGATGAAAGATGATGAGTTCGTCTTCGACGACGACTGTTTAAAAGCATTCGAAACATTGAAATCAGCCCTTATCACCGCACCAATCATGCAACCACCCGATTGGCGACTACCATTTGAAATCATGTGCGATGCGAGTGATTACGCTGTAGGCGCAGTTCTAGGACAAAGGAAGGACAAGAAACTCCATGCCATCTACTATGTCAGTAGAACCTTAGATCCTGCCCAAATGAACTACGCTACCACAGAAAAGGAACTTCTAGCAGTTATATTTGCGCTTGACAAATTCTGTTCTTACTTAGTAGGAGCAAAAATTATCATATACACAGACCACGCTGCCATAAGGTACCTAATAAGCAAAAAGGATGCCAAACCAAGACTATTGAGATGGATCCTGCTATTACAAGAGTTTGACTTAGAAATCAAAGATAAGAAAGGAACCGAGAACGTTGTTGCAGATCACTTATCCCGAATAGAAGGCATCAAACATGAACCAGTACCGATAAACGACGATTTCCCGTACGAACGTCTGATAGCCAAACTAGAAAGTGACACACCCAATTCAATCTCGGAAGATCCAGAATTCGAAAAAGCCGTAGAAGCCGTCTATGCCCAAGTCACATTACCTTGGTATGCTGACATCGTTAATTACCTCGCTGCGGGCGTGCTTCCACCGGATCTTACTTATCAGCAAAAGAAGAAATTCTTCCACGATCTGAAACACTATTATTGGGACGAACCTCTACTCTTCAAGAGAGGGGCCGACAACATATATCGTCGTTGGAAGAAATAGAAAATATTATTTCCCAATGCCACTCAGCACCATACGGTGGTCATGCTAGTACATCTAAGACGTGCGCTAAGATTCTCCAAGCCGGCTTATTCTGGCCTAATCTCTGGAAAAACGTTCACATCGCTGTGCAAAAGTGCGATCGATGCCAACAAACTGGCAACATCTCACGACGCGATGAAATGCCTCAGAAAGGAATCTTAGAGGTAGAAATCTTCGACGTCTGGGGAATAGATTTCATGGGACCATTCCCATCCTCTTTTGGTAATAACTACATACTCGTCGCTGTCGATTACGTGTCTAAATGGATATAAGCCATAGCTGCTCCAACAAACGACGCACGAGTAGTAATCAAACTCTTCAAAAACACAATCTTTCCTAGATTCGGTGTACCGAGACTCGTCATTAGTGACGGCGGATCTCACTTCATATCGCGAATATTCGATAAACTTCTCTCTAGATATGGATTCCGGCACCGAGTAGCTACACCCTATCATCCGCAAACTAGCGGACAAGTAGAGGTCTCGAACAGAGAAATAAAACAGATCTTGGAAAAGACTGTCGCTACCTCAAGAAAAGATTGGTCGTCGAAGCTACAAGAAGCTTTATGGGCTTATAGGACCGCATTTAAGACACCAATAGGTACTACCCCCTATAAATTGGTTTATGGTAAATCCTGCCATCTCCCTGTAGAGTTAGAGCATAAGGCCTTTTGGGCCATTAAGACACTCAACTTCAACTACACCGAGGCAGGAGAAAAGCGAATCTTGAACTTACACGAGTTGGAAGAACTTCGATTAGACGCTTACGAAAATGCCCGTATCTACAAAGAACGAACTAAAAAGTGGCATGATAAACGTTCAATCAGGAAACAATTCAGTGTGGGAGACATCGTATTGCTCTTTAATTCACGATTAAAACTCTTCCCAGGTAAACTAAAATCTAGGTGGTCTTGACCCTATGAAGTGACTAAAGTACTTCAGAGTGGAGCTGTCGAAATTACCGATAAGACGAATGCACCATTTATCGTAAACGGTCAACGTCTAAAGCACTATAATAAGAACGACAACAGTCCTCAAGTCAGCAATATAACATTGCTTGAGCTTCCAGCTCAAACACCTGAATAGCTTCTCACCAAGCTATCGTCTGGCTTTAGACGTTAAAAACAGCGCTTACTGGGAGGCAACCCAATTTCCCTCGTTATTATATTTTTCTTTAAAATTCTACTTTGAAAATCCAACAAAAATTCTAAACTTATAATTACTACTACTTTCTACTTTCGTTCATTTTCGTACTTTTATTCTTATTTTATTTTCTCTCTTTTGTCTTTTGTTTCTACCGCCTTTCGTTTCTAAAAATCCTGACTTCAATTTCCTGTTTCAAACTTTTCAGGATTTTTAAAAGCCTTCAAAACATTCCTTCTGTTTTCTCTGAATTACCTGTGAGTATGGCCGAATACGACTTCACAAAGGTTCGCTTCCGAGGACTCGCTCAAAAGGCAATATTTGCAGCACTGACCGAAAGAGAATTCGCCTTAACACTGTATAATGATAAGGCTACTATGGATAAACTAGGGATCACAGATAGCATTCAATACCTGTTCAATCAACTGGGTTGGGAGAACACTGCTTTGAAAACACGTTTCGCTACCTACAAGGATCTTACCTATGAATTCCTTAGTTCTTTCAGATACATACCCAACTATGGTTTTGGATCCAGCACAGAGTTGATTACCTTCCGATTGTTTGGAATGGACCAAACCCATAGCCGGATGTCACTAGCTAACCTCCTAGGATTCCCTAGCGGACCGCATGTGTTCATCAGTGCAGAAGATGGCGATATTAATTTTCAACTCGATCAATTCTGGGGTAGAATCACAGGCGACTATCACCCTGAACCAGACAGAATGTACAATGATGACATACACAACCCAGCTTTTAGATACTTCCATAAGATACTAGCTCACACCTTGTTTGGAAAAGAAGAAAATATTACTGCAGTATCTAAAGAGGAGTTATTCATCATGTTCTGTGCTTCTCAGGGACGGACAGTAAATGCAGTGCCTTTCATGATGAGATCTTTCAAACGCCTAACGCTGGAACCTCAGACACCTATTCTTATAGGAGGCCTGGTAACAATGATTGCCCACGAGCTTGGCCTTAGATTCCATTTAAATGCCAGCACTCGTTTTGGTACCATCCGACCCATGAACATACAATTCTGCTTTAACAGGCGCATCTTAGGAACTATGGGACCCGGACCGTATGAGTATCTTATTAACGAAAAACCAGTACAGCTATTCACACTGCATGATCATCTGATGACAAGTATCCACAACAAGGACAACTGGCTCTATGAATTGGATGAGCCTATGGGACCTCCTTCACCACAGTCAACACCACAGAACTATATGTATGACAGTGACCACATCTCTGAGGCACACGACTATATGTACTATGAGGACGCTGTATCTGAAACTGAAGTAGACCCTACGACTCCTCCGCACTACAACACTTATCCTGAGCCTATCCCTGAGGAGACCACCGACAGAATGGATGTCGTGTTACTCAGATTGGCCGACGTCGATACAGCTCTGACTAATGTAAAAGCTGACATCGCAAGCATGCACAGCGAACTAGTAGGCTTCATGGATCTAGTCTGCGACCAACTCGACTACTATTCACAGAAATTCGATGAGTTGAAGGCACGAAAAGATTAGTTATTAGCTCTTAGCAGTAGTTTCAGTTTAGTCTAGTCTAGTTAGTTTCATTTAATCATTTGGATTTTTCGCATTGTTAGTTTTCTTTATGTACTACATACAATTGTTTCAATTTTATGTTATTTCAATTCTAGTTTTTATTCAATTATTCTGTTTTCGCATTATTTGTTGTTTGTTGGCTGTTATATTACATCACCGTATCAATACTAAGCCTTAAAGTCACTACGAGAACGCCCTCAGAGCAAAATTCTGCGTTCTACAGATTTTGCTGCTGTGACGACCGTCACAGGATCATGACGAGCGTCACGCGGGTGACGACCGTCACACATACGTGACGACCGTCACGCAGTCCAAAACTGATATCTGATAAAACAGGGTTCGTGTTCTCTTTCACTTCCCCCCATTATCACTTTCAATCATCTTAACTCCTACCCCACTACGAATTTTCGTCCTCCCCACATTGAACTATAAATTTCAACTCCAAATTCAACCTCCAAACCTCACTTCTGTCAGTTTTTCCCTCTCTGCAGAAAAACCCCAATCTTCAGAAACCTCTCCATCTTCCAACAATGGCAAGGAATGCAGAAACCCCAGATGTCAGCAACATTACCTTCAGTGAAGGAGACTTAGGCGAAAGACAACGAGCAAACTACATCGCATTTCATCAGAGGTCGCTCCAGCCGACTCACTACCCGCACCTTCCATCGCTTATGGAGCTCGGACTCCTTGAAGGCGTAACCTGGATGCTTCAAAGAGCAGGCATCTGGCACCTCTGCACTAACCCACAACCAACATATGAACAACTCACTCTTGAGTTCTTGAGTTCGTTCACTTACGTCACAAGCAGCGGCGAACTTAACCAGCATTCAGGTGTCGCTTGCTTCCGGATGTTTGGCGTCAACTACCAGATGCACCAAAATCAGATTGCCAGCATTCTACAGCTACCTCGCGGTGACAACGCTCATCGCCGCATCACCGATCAGTTCTAGCACGAAGCTTTCACGCTGTGGTATCAGTTGACCGACCTCAATGCCGATGGTTGGGACTCCCTGCACGCCACTCATATCTATAACCCAACCATCCGGTACTTTCACAGAGCGTTGAGCAACACTATTTTCGCCAGAGACAACAACCACAAAGTGAACTCGAAAGAGCTCTTCTTTCTCCATTGCGTCTTCAACAATGAACCTGTCAACACTGCCCCGTTTCTGCTGGCTCGTATTCAGGCCAACTGCAACCGTGGCTCGAAGCCATTCTACTTTGGCGGGATTGTCACGGCTATTGCACTTGGGCTGAACCTTGGTGACCGCCTCCAGCACCTCCAGTCCATCCCCTCGGTGTTCCTTGACACCGACCACTGCAGAGCCTCCCATCTCATCCGCTCCCGAGCTGACGGCAAATACCATCCGGTTGTGCGTGGCAAGACCGTCCGAAGCATCATCCTTCCGTCCCGCACCCGCATCCATCCAGAGGACCGTACCAACTGGTTGTTCGACCTCACTGCCCCTCCTGCTGCCGCTGCTCCCACTTAGGACCACACTCACGGTTCTGACGATGAAATCCAAGCTGAGTTGGACAGGTCCGAGCAGCCAGAGGCATCACAGCCTCCTCCTCCCGTAGGTACATCCTCCCGCCGCCGCCGTCATCATCCCGTGCCAGACTACACAGAAGAGGACCTCCGCCGCTCCCTAGACCAGCAGGCACAGATACTCACGATGCTGCAGCAGCAGAATCAGCGAGCTGACCAGTTCGAAGCTTGGCACCGGACTCAAATGCAACAACTTCACACCGGCCAAGCTACGATCACTGAGAGCCTAGCGAATCTGACCTTGCAGGTCGAAGGACTCCGAGACACCGTCTACCACACTGGAGCTATGAGCTATGAGGACAGAGTAGCCCTTGCCAGAGCCAGAGGACGCCAGCGCGGACGTGACAGAGGTCGTGACTAGATTTTCATTTTTTTCCTTCATTGTTTACTATATTTCAGTTATTTGTATTTTCATTTTCAGTTGTATCTCCCTCTCGCATGCTTCAAGAATCAGTGAGGACACTGATCGAGATAGTGTGGGAGCGGAGCCTTATTTCCATTCCACTGTACTCTGAATTTCCTTTATTTCCTTTATTTCCATTTCACTGCACTTTGAATTTTAGTAATTTCTATTTTAACACTTTCTATTTCTAGCAAATAAAGCTCGTCTATATATTTTTCACGTTACGCAAACAATCCCCACACTATTCAACGTAAACAAAAAAAAACTTTCGTTCGTTCCTCAAAAGCAAAAGCACCACGAGAATGCACCTGAGTTCAAAACAAGTTTTGAAACTCCGAGGAAACGACAGTTCTAACAAAACCAGTATCGTCCAGACACCTTAGATCTCTAGTTTATGCGAGTCGGTTTCACTACCTACGTGTACCAAAGTCTCAAGTGTCTACGCAAACTCAACCCCAAGTAGTTTATACTAGCAGTCAGCACCATCCTAAAACTCTTCTAAGCGAGCGACCGATGCAAATAAGTGTATGATCTCCAAAAAGATGAAAAATCATGAATAGAGAGCTAAATAGCCCAAAAATATAAGACACATTTCCTTCTAAGTTAGATGCTCCTCACCCGAGCATTTAGCCCAACGGCACGAAAAACTCATTGAAAAATCAATGACATAAGCATATGATCAATGAAGAAGATCAAAAACAGAAATGAGATCATATTCACTAACAGGTCGACTTGCCATGAAAGTGTGCGGACAACGGGCTTAATGTGATTGCGCTAGAACAAACAGGGTGAACTTGCCGCGAGAACCTTGACACCAAGCTACAGTAGCATGACTGAGACCGATTTGCATAAAAAGGAGACCTCCGAAGACTTGTAGTCCAGTGTCGTCATGATACTCGTCTTGTTCCTACCAAGAATCCCGGTTTTTCCAAACTCTGCGAACGAAGAAGCTGCCCCGTGCTTGCCGACTTTTCCATGTTTTACTTGAGGACAAGCAAAGATTCAAGCTTAGGGGAGTTTGATAACACGAAATCATATAGATATTTTTATGCATAACTCAACTAAAGTCTAACCATTTTCGATCCGATTTCGGGTTATTTCCGTGTATTTGTCTGATGTTTTGCAGGTATTCAACGATCATGTCTAAACAAGGCAACATGAAGAAAAGAAGCAATCTCAGATGAAATATGGACGAAAAAGGAGTGAAAACACAATGAAAAGCGCAACAAGCTGTTTTTGCTGATGTGACGACCGTCACAGCTTCATGACGACCGTCACACAGGTGACAACCGTCACACCTTGTGACGACCGTCACACCTTGTGACGACCGTCATGCAGGCAAAAACGCCCCACTCAGATTACACGTCAAAGAATTAGTTCCAATTCCCACGGAGTGGACCACTACTTCCTAAATTATCTGCCTCAAGGTCCATCATCTTCAGTGATAACCGTTGGGATTCCACTTCTATAAAAAGGGAAGCAGGGGACTTCAGAAAGGTGTACTGCATTCATACCACGAAGTGCTGCCGAATTTACTTTCCAGAGCATATTTTCCAGCAATATTCTTATTTGTTTCTCTTTACCTTTCCTGTATTGCTTTTTCCATTCTTCTATAATTTCTACTTGTACTGTACGATCAATTTGGCATTAGAGATCAGAATCCTGCCAACATCTGTGGAGGATCTGCCCAAAGGCCAATTGGAATATTTACAGGTTTTCATTTTGATCGATTTCAGTTTTATTATAATGCAAATCATTATTTATTGTTTTTATTTATATTTTATCTTTCCCAAATCCATGTCTAGCTAAACTTAGGTAATCGATATGTAGTAATAATTCGAATGGGATTTGATAATAACTGGTTGAAAAACTTTCTTTTCAAAAAAAGTAATTTATGGTCTGAGTGTTTAAAATTGATTTACTAAATAAACTTCGTCGCGAAAGCGAGAACTTATTTAAAAGTAGTTTTGCCACGAAAGTGGGAAATTAATTAAGATACGAACCAACAAGCGAAAGTTGCGGTAAGGTCAGATAGTAAACACTAGTCATTCATTTTAATAACAGCGAAAGCACTTTAAAATGAATTAGAATTTAGAGATTTCCAAAAAGTAATTTTAACCCCGAACGGGATACGAAAGTGTACGTTTGGCCCTTAGGATTATGATTAGCGTCAATAACCATCGTGAGGCGAGAGTCTTCAAATCACCATCTTCTGCTTAAATAAACTTTGAAAATTATTTCATACACCAGTAACTTATCAAATCCCTGAAGAACACAATTACTACGTATCGATTCAATCAATTATAATCTATATAGTATTCTTAGTTCCCTTTTAGTGATAATCTTATTCCCTTAAACATATTCTACCTAGCTAAACATAGTAACTCCCGAGAACACTAGTTTGACTACGAGTCCCTGTGGGATCGATATCTATTATTACTACGCGATAGACTGTGCACTTGCAGTTAGGTTGTATTAGACATAGAAAGTCGCGATCAGTTGTTCGACCCAGTGAATAAGCAGGTAGTGATCAGCAGGGACGTGATCATAGATGAGCTTAAAGAATGGGACTGGAATGAGAATGCCAAGAAGGATTCAGTGAGAATCTCTTGTGAAGAACCAACCACTGAAGTCGAAATAGAAGTTCGACAAGAACCAGTTGCAGGTGAAGCAGGTTCAAGCAGACCTCGACGAACAAGACACATGCCTACAAGGTTGCAAGAATATGTAATTACATCAGATTATGTAGTTGATGAAGAGGGTGAGTTGGTATATTATGCTTTCTATGCAGATGTCGAACTAGTCAATGCAGATGAGGCATTGAAAGATTCGAAGTGGGTGAAAGCAATGACTGAAAAGTTGGAGTCCATCGAAGTCAATGATACCTGGTCACTTGTCAAATTGCCACAAGGCAAGAAGGCAATTGATGTGAAGTGGGTTTACAAGGTGAAGGTAAATCCTAAAGGAGAAGTAACTCGACACAAGGAGAGACTTGTGGCAAAAGGATTTCTTCAGAAGGAAGGAATCGACTTCGATGAAGTATTAGCACCTATTGTTATAATCGAAACAATCAGGTTGGTTGTTGGTCTAGCAAATATGAACAACTGGCACACATGTCAGATGGACATGAAGTGTGCATTCCTTAATGGCCCCTTAGACGAAGAAGTTTATGTTGCACAACCAGTTGGATTTGTGAAACAAGGCGAAGAAAGAAAGGTGTACAGGCTTCATAAAGCCCTGTATGGACTTAAGCAAGCTCCAAGAGCTTGGAATAAGAAAATCGACAGCTTCTTAAGGGAGAAGGAATTTTTGAAGTGTACCACTGAGCATGGAGTATATGTAAGAAGAAGCAATGGCGAATTGCTTATACTATGTCTCTACGTTGATGATTTGTTGATAACAGGGAGTTGCAAGAAGGAGATCGAAGATTTCAAACATGACCTGAGTAAGGAGTTTGAAATGCCAGACTTGGGAAATCTCTCATATTTCCTAGGCATCGAATTATACAAGACAAGTAGAGGTTTGATGATGCACCAAAGAAGATATGCAGGCAAAATACTCAAGAGATTTGAGATGCAAGATTGCAACCAAACTTCGACTCCAGCTGAGCCCAGATTGTAAATGTCGAAGGATTCAGATGAAGATGATGTCGACCCAACCCAATACAGAAGACTTATTGGGTCACTTAGATACCTTTGTCACACAAGGCCTGACTTAGCATACAGTGTTGGTATGGTAAGTAGATTCATGCAGAAGCTAAAAGTATCACACCTAGCAGCAGCGAAGAGGATACTGAGGTATTTGAAAGGAACTCTCGACTATGGCATTTTGTTTCCAGCAGCTGATAAAGGAAAAGAATGCAAGTTAGTGGGATACACAGACTCCAGTTGGTGTAGTGATGCTAAGGATCGAAAATACACAGCTGGGTATGTGTTTATGTTAGGTGGTGCACCCGTTGTTTGGAATTCGAGAAAGGAACCAGTAGTGGCATTGTCATCATGCGAAGCAGAATATATAGTTGCTTCTCTTTGTACATGTCAAGCAACTTGGATGGTGAACTTGGTCGAAGAAATCACATAGAAGAATCATGGAGCAATTACCATGAAGATAGACAGCATGTCAGCTATCAACTTGGCGAAGAATCCAATAGCTCATGGTCGAAGCAAGCACATCGAAATGAGGTTCCATTATCTTCGAGACCAGGTAACAGAAGGGAAGATGAAGTTGGAACACTGCATAATTGAGAATCAGATTGCAAATATCATGACGAAGGGAGTGCAGGTCGAAGCCTTCAGAAGACTAAGAGCCATGATGAATGTAGACAGTTTAGACACAATGAATTAGGTGGTGTGTTAAATATAATTCATAGTGTAAACATATTTGATTTGAGATGATTTAGATTAGATTTGATTTTGAATATTTTGGGTCTTTTATGTTTTAGACTTTTGTAAACCTAAAACTATAAATAGGGTGCCTTACTTTGTATTCAACACAACATAGAACAGATTTCACAGTTGCAGAGTTAGCAAGTGAAAGTTCAATAGCAATCAGAAATCCCACAATTTGTGGGTAACACAATTTTTCTCCAAATATTTCTTCTCTCATTCTTCTCTTTCTTGCTTGTTTGTTATTCTTTCTTTTTTTTGTTCTTGATAACTCTTTACTTGTTATCATATTATGGGTTTGTTTATCAATCTTGAGATCAAGATTGAAGGAAATTCTTCATAGGGTGTGAGGTAAATTTTCAACAATATCAACAAAATAGAATATCAAAGAGATAATGAATGATTAGTTGCTACTTAAAACGTGAATTAGGATTTAAAAAGAAAAGAAATTATTATTATTATTATTACAAATTAATAATATTTTTTATGAATACATTTTTTAAATTAAGAATAATTATCAATAAATAATTAGAAAACCATTTTTGAATTACCAATATGTGCTCTATTTGATGTTAAGTAATGTAATTAATGGGGCATGTCCTTTTTTTAAGTGATAAAAATGTAAAAACGTGACTTGATTATTAATAATGGCATAATTGTAAAAAAAAAATTTTGAATTAGCAATGTGTTCTATGTGGTGTTAAGTAATGAAATTAGTGGAGCATATCCTTTTTTTAAGTGATAAAAATGTAAAATCATGAGTTGGTTATTAATAATGAGATAATTGTCAAAAAAAAATTATTTTTGAATTACCAATGTCTTTTATTTGGTGTTAAGTAATGGAATTAGTAGGACATGTCCTTTTTTTTTAAGTGATAAAAATGTAAATACGTGACTTGGTTATTAATAATAGGATGATCATAATTTCTAAGGGTTGGTTTAATGGTGGAGGTTTGTGTTTTGAGAGTGTATTTCTCTTAAGATCTTAAGTTTAAATTCTGCTAAGGTGTAATCAATTCTTGTTTTAGATAACACATCAACAATATGATTTGCCCTAATCTATTCCTATTTTAGTATATATCTTAATGATCTGTTCTAGGTGGATCTTTTGAAATATATTGTGTCATATAAGGATGTGACACCCTGAAATACTACTGGTTGTATGTAGTCGTACGCAACACTCCAATCGTTAAGAGTTAGTGTACTTTGTGTGTTCAGGCCAGTGTAGATATATTAGACGTGACCCGTAAACCAACCATCTAGAGCGGGGCCGATCGTGACATTTTAGAGACTTAAGAAAATAATAAAAATGAATCTCTAATAAAAGTATAATATTTTTAAAAAATAATATTATATATTTAAAATGTAAATAGTATTAACAACATCAAAATTAGTTTTATATATATATATATATATATATATATATATATATATATATATATATATATATATATATATATATATATATATATATATATATATATATATATATATATATATATATATATATATATATATATATATATATATATATATATATATAACATAAAAGTAAACTTATTTTAATGGTCTTTCTGTACTTTTTTTTTCACTTTTCTGAAATAAAATATAAAAAAGTTACATATAAATACATGTGTTGACGCAAAACACATGTTACCACTGCGCTATAGTTGCATTAGTTTAATTTGTTTCAACACATAGTGTATATATAAATACATTTTTTTTATAATTTCAAAAGCCAAACCACAAAAAATTGAGGCCACCTTTTTTTTTGTTGAGGTTTTGGGTTGTGCGTTTGGTTGCCCTGATCTAAGGTCGGCCATGACCTAGAGTATAAGGTTATGTCGTCCAAGGGACACGTCGGACGATGATTAGTGTATGCCTAGAAGTGTATATCCTTTTCTATCAAGCGGTCAAGATACACTCGGAAGGACAATATCGTCTGATTCCCTATGAGTGGGGTGAATGCAGAAGCACATGACATAACCTCTGTGTAATTCAGAACATATGACTAGTCGGATATGTGTGGGAAGTGTTGGAGGATCCAAACTTAAAAAATGGTACATATGAAATATTAGTAATGGCGTAGTACAAGTGTTATGAAAATGATACACAAACCTAAAAAACGCAAATGTATTACCGTCAACAACGTGTAATTGCTTGTCATTTATTTGGTATTCCGTATACAAACTCCAGCTAACTTGGAGTACAGGTAGACCAAGCAAACGGTCCCCTAGTTATACTCATGAATTTGGTCCAAGTCAACGAAGTATCTCCGGTAGACCACATCCATATAAGTGGTGCTCTTGTCCATAAAAATGGATATGTCAACCAAGTAGAACATGTATGTTCTCAATGTGTATGCTCTAGGCTGCATAACCTATTCATCATCCCCACCAGCATGCTCTGCCGCATGCAGGTGTGTGTATACATCCTCTCTAGGAATTTAAACTTATCATAACACACTCGGGTGGCTTCTAAATCCTATAGAACATCCTCTGGGCCAACTCTCAGATAGCCTACCATCATTTCTATTAATCCCTTCGTGGTCTAATATTCTCCCCTTGATCAAAAGATGCAGCATTCATGAAACATCGTCAAGTGTGATGAAAAGATGGACATCGTCCAGTTTGATTGACATCTCACAATGTGGAAGATGAAAAGATGATGTCTTTTAGTGCAATCTCTCTTCAAACGCAGACAACATATCATGGTTAGTCGTAATATAATTGGTCCTTCACAAGTTTCACAATCCAAATAGTTGCATTGCATTCTAAAACCATTGCTTAATAGGATACGGAAGACCCTTAATCTTTTGGCTATGGTCGATGCATTTTAAAGCATCACGGTCCTGCAGAAAAATAAACCATTATTTGAAACTAGGAATATTATAACAAATGTGTTACAAAGAATGAATACAATTTAATTTTACCGTTTTGTCCTGCACATGTCTGGCAGTATGTTTGGATATATAGGCAGCACCAATAAGTCAAACGAACCTCCTCCAAATTCCTCGGGTGTTTGGGGTGCCTGCGGTGCCTCGGGTGTCTCAATTTGTGACACCTATCTCCTATGGGAAGACGAAGGCAGAGATGCATTAGACCAAGAAGTTGGCGCTTCTGTATTAACCAGACTAAAACCGACAGGTGCTTGGGATGATCGAGTTATTTCCCTTTGAACTAATTCATGATGTGTAACTCTATTGTGCCTCAATCTATCTTGTTTATCAACCATAATGCCTATAAATAAACCACATAAGTATTATATAGATGAAACACAATGAAGTGAAGCCAAACGATGCAGACATAAAAAAATTATGAAATGTATCTCCGGATTCTATAAATAAATAAAATGTTGAAAAAAATTCAAAGATGCATTTGCGTAATGTTCTACAACTCAAATGAACGAAAATGGCAGAAAAGCAGTCCAATCTAACATCCAAAATAATGCATTGATCATTTAAACTATCTATCAAACACATTGTTTATTTAAATAACATATTTAAAGTACCTATTACATAACATAGTGTTATGTTTCTACAAATGTAAATAAAAATAAAAAGTATAGAAAAATAAAAAATAAAAACTTACTCAATGTAAGTTTAGTTTGATATTGAGTGAACTTTTTGATCGATTGGATGTTGATAATAAAAACTTTAAAATGAATTAAATGAGTTTGAGAGAATGTGAGTTATGACAGCTCGAGAGTTGAGAGATTTTGAAAATTTGTGTTTTAAAAGATTATTTTTGAAAAGTGAAAAAGAAAAAAGAGACTCTAGCGCATTTTTGATTAAAACCGCGTTTAAAGATGTATCTCTCTAAATTATATAGAAATACATTATCATAATTTTTCTTAACATAGTCTTTAGGTCTGACCCAAAATGAATGTGATTGATTTGAGAAATATAACCACTAGATTTGGAAACATGCAACCCATCACAAGAATCATAGTCGGATGATTTCCCCATCCATTTTCGCTTCATGATTCATATTGATTCACATTTCGTTCCTAATTATGAGGAGACCATGTAGAGTCTATAGGTCCTACATTTGAAAGGTGCTATGAGGTTTCTTTAATGTTGTGGATTTCTTAATCGTTGTGAACATGCCCAAAAGTCTTTGTATTGTGCTGCATTGTTTCATGGTTGAACCCACTTTTAAACATTGAAATCCTTTTTAATTTGGTTGAATGTCAAATCCTATTTTAATTACTTGATATAAATATATTTATAAGTTATCTTTATTAAAATATTATAAATTCTTTAAAAGAATAGTATATATGAATAAGCTCTTTAAAAGAATTCAATAAGCTCTTCCATTTTTTTTATAAACTCTTTTAAAAAAATTATAAAGATTTGGACTAAAAAATAAACTCAAATAAATTAATTTAAATAAAGTTTAGATTTAAATTGAGTTAAGCAACTTATATAAATTGCAGTGACCTAGTTGAGAAGAATGGCATGATATGAGATTATCTGACAAAGAGGTATAGGCCAATTATGATGTTATTGAATTGATATGTATACTTATTTTTTAGTAGAAAAAGTTAATGTGATTTTATTAAAATGTGTTTAATATAATATGATATTTTTAGCAATGATGGGAGGCTAGTTAGAGATGTGGCCACCTTAGCTAGGTTATGGGCAACCTCATTTGCTTGTATCCTACTAAACTCAACGCTACAGTTATTATAATAGGTAGAGAACAAACCACTATTGTGTCTAATGATGTTATCAAATTTTGTATAATCTTATTTAGGAGAAGAGAAATTATCCACCACAATTTTAGAATCTTGTTCAAAATCAACTAGATCCATATTGATCTCATGTAGCCAATTAATAGTTGAAAGTAAGTCAATAGCTTCCCCCATGCGAACATCACAAATTGGAGCAGTTCATTTGGTTTTTTCCACCACAAATGCACCATCATCATCTCTGATACAAACACATATTCCTACTCTATTATGAATAGTAAAAAAAAAACCATCCACGTTACATTTGATTCTTCTTATAGTTGGCTTGTTCCAATTAACACAAGATCTTATCTTAAAAGGTTAAGGGTCTCTTATCTTCATGGGATATTTCTAATAACGGAGATACCAACGGCTCTGAATATAACCTCCAGTTGTTGCTCTATAGCATTGCTCCATATTTTTTTCATTTCGTTGTTTTGACTTTCAATGGTGCTTTAATCTTTTAAATGAGATGTCAGTGACCAGGTCTTCTAAGAAAACTAGTAGAATAATCATCTGATAAGAACTTCTTATTGAATATTCTTCATTATTCTCTATGCCCCGAACTCGTCTATCTGCTATGACCGGATCAAAAAGTTCATTATTGGGAAAATTTCCTACAATAATTAGATATAACAAAAGAGGTGATGATATAAGAGTAGAACTATCACTAAGCCATTTTCATCCCAAATTGGAATATTTACACCATCTCCTATATATCATATTTACTTCTCTCAAAATAAATTTAGCATTGTTGTGAATCATATGTCTTTAAACAAAGTATAAACAGTTTCTTTATGATCAAGAAACACACAAGAGTTAAGGTTTAACAAAGATAACAAGGTAAAACAATAAGGAACAACAAGGATTGGTTATAAACTGCTATTTTTTCCTTACTCTTAAAACAAGATTACAAGTATACAAGAATAACAAAATAACCTCTCTCTCTCTCTCTCTCTTGAAATTATGATTTTATCTTCCTATTTTTCCTTATTCTAAGATTGAGAAACTAGCATCCTATTTATAAGAAAACTAACACACTAACCTAATGGACTTTTTAACAATTACCCATTACAAGCTAACTTAGGGTACAAGTTAACTTAAACAATTGGGCTTACAAGCAAGACCCAATTCAACATGCTAACAACCCTAGCAATATTGACTAATGCATGTTAGAACAAACTTCTACTATAACACGCATTACTCGGACAGCAGCATGCGAACATACTTCGACCTCATGCTTAATTCCTGTCGAACCAAAAGCTACCCTTCGACCATACTAGAGTTTGATCCAACATCTCACAAATCTCCACCTTGGAACAAACTCTATAACATCAAGGAACTAGCTTTCTTCATGTAGATTTATCAACTGCATACAGTGGAAAAACTTGCAACTGGGCAATGTCTTGGTGATCATATCAGCAGCATTATGATCTGTCGAAACCTTCAGCACTTGGACTTCTCCACGATCGATTACCCTTCTGACGAAATGTAGCCTCACATCAATATGCTTGGTTTGCTCATGATAGGCTGAATTCTTCGACAGGTGTATTACACTTTGACTATCTCATTTAACAGCGATAACTCGACCTTGAAGTTTTACCTCCTTTACAAAACCTTCAAGCCACAATTCTTCCTTCACAGCTTCAGTTAGGGAAATATATTCTGCTTCAGTGGTTGACAAGGCAATGACCTTTTGAAGTGTTGCTTTCCAACTGATTGTTGTCCCAAACATAGTGAACACATATCTAGAAATAGATTTTCTAGAATCCATACAACCTGCATAATCAGAGTCGACATATCATTCGATTGCTGCTTTACTATCTTCACCCAAGGCTCTAGCATAAATTAGGACTCTATTCAGAGACTCATTTATATACCTTAGAATCCACTTCATTGCTTGCTAGTGAGCCTTTCCAGGATTCGCCATGTACCTGCTTACAAGACTTACTGCATATGCTATGTCGGGTCTAGTACAGACCATAGTATACATCAAAGAACCCACTATATTAGCATATGTTTCGCTACTGCGAAAATCGGCGCCGGCTATGACAGAAGAGTCGCCACCATGCGTTATTTATCCCAAAAGAGGGAAAGGAAACGCTCAGAGAAAACCTAACGCAAAGAGGGAAAGGAATGGTCTCGCAACCAAATCCTGGATTCGGGAGTCGGTTACGCAAGGGGAAGGTATTAGCACCCCTCACGTCCTTCGTACTCAACGGGATCCACGCTTGTTTTCTATCTAAGGGTATGTTTATCTATCTACTCCAAAGGTCTGGTCTAAAAAGAAAATTAAATGACTCGGCAAAGTATCACACTTTATGCCTACGTATTCCCGTCTGAAACGAGAAATCAGAGTCAACGTAGTTCGCCTAACTACGGGTTATGGGGGAAGGTTGCTCGCCGAGATATCGCATCTCGTGCCTACGTAATTTCATACGACATGAAAGATCAGAGTAAACGTAGTTCGGGCTATGGAAGACACAAGTTTGTCTGACAGTTTTTTATCTCCTTATGAAAGGGTTTTCCAGATTAAGGGTCCAAGAGGACAAAAACAGAGTTTGAATGTTTGTTTGAGTCTTTTACGAAAAAACTGTTTTTTTAGGATGTTTGCAATCTCAGTCGCACTAGAGACTATGACCCAAGAGTGAATGCTTCATATGTCACCCAAAGGGTACCACACTAAACATCCAGATTACTGGAGAGAGACCCTCCACCAACCTTTTCCCAGATAGCTTAAGGCTCGTAACGTACGATTTCAATTAACCTTATTACTATATTTTTGAATTGTTTTGAGATGAGAAGAGAAAGACGCCCTAAGACTATGGTTGAAGGGGAATCTACCTACAGTTATCATGCATGGTTTAGAAACCTAATGTCTGTCATAATTCCCTCTTGCACAGAGGAAATCAGAGATCCTAGGGGAAAACAGCAAAAGAAAGCAAGCAGTAACAGTAAATAGTAAAATGCATGCTATGCAACAGTACAAGCGAGGCAAGGGAGTCCTGCTCAACCTCAAACCTAAGAAAACAACAGGCAAGGAGAGACAAGTTCCACCTCAAACCTAAAGGTAGGCAACACAAGCAAACAGACAACACAACAAAAGAAAAGCAGAGGAAGCAGCCTAAGCAGCAACAAGAATCTTCTATAGACAGCAACTTCAACCTTTAACAGCAGCTCTGGTCAGCAAAATTGAATTGACAGCAAAGTTGACAGCAAAGAGTCTTCATCTTCAAGTTAGCTCCTATCTTTATCTTCAATTCTTCATCTTCAAACTCTAGCAAGCTCCACAAGAAGAGAAATCATCATTGAGATCAAGTTACAATGCTAGGCAACCTGATGAAAACCAAAGGAATTCATCAGGAACCAACATGAAAAGAAAGTGCATCCTAAAAAATTCTACTCATTAAGGCATGCCACTCATCCCTCCAAAGGAGAGATGGGGCTTCCTTAAGAGGAATTTGCATCATGGGATGAGGATAGAAGCAAACAATCCATTCTATTTTTTATGAAAGAAAAAACTAGTTTTAATGGCTCTTCCTAAAACCCTAATCCTATAAGCTTCTAAAAAGCTCCTAAAAGAGAAAGAAAACTCCAAATTAAGCTCCACAAGCCAAACCACAACAGCTACAAGATGTCCAACACCTCCTCCAAAAAGGAAACCAAGCTCTTCAAGCTCCAAAGCCACCAACAAGATCAAACAAGGCAAGGCACCAAAGAAGGAACACCAAAAGCAACACATACTTGCAAATTCTATCTAAAATAGAAAACTAAGTTTTAAAAATCTAATAAATTTCCTAAGGGAACATGCATGTTTAACATTCTAGGGTTCAAATATCAAAGCCTAAATCAACTTCTAGGTCCACTAAATAAATCCTAAGTTGAATTGTGTCAAGATAAACCATAAGTTGGGAAGGCTCTAAACATCTCACCTAAAACAGAACCTACAATTGTTAAAAAATCTAATAAAAATCCTAGGGAGCATGCACATATAACCTATAACATACTCAAAAATCACATTCAGAAACCAAACCAAATGTTCAAACCAAAATCAACAAGGCAGATAGGCAATTATGCAAAATAAAAGAAATAACATAAAAGAGAAAAATGCAAATTAAATTGAAAAATGCATGAAAATGCAATTTATTGATCCCAGAAAATCACAAATTGAAAGAGGAACATGGACATATTTTTAAAATATTTTTCTGATTAAAGATGAAATTATTATGATTTTTGGAATCAATATGCATTAAAATAAAATCAAAATGAATTAAAAATGAAATAAGATAAAACAAAAGCCAGAAAATGTCATGAGCGTTGGATGAATTGACAAGGTATGTAGATCCAAGAGCAATGAGCGTGTCCATGCAAGCATCCCAGTCACACGCTGACTGGGATTAATGAAACGCTGCGTTTTTGGTTTGGAGCCAAATCCTCAGTTCAAATCGTGACCATCAGATGATCCTACCAAGTCTTCTCAATAAACTAATCCAACGGCAATGCATTATCGTCCTCGTTCAACTCCTCAGATGGAGGGAAGCCAGGTGTGGTGGCCGGAAAAGACCTCCAGTCGTCTTCTCCGGCGAGATGGTGGTCTCAGGTAGTCACAAAACATCAAACCTTACATCAAAATGCTCAGAATCTCACAAGGATCTCAGATATCCTATCCAAACTATCTAACTCTCATCAGGTTTTAAAACACGATCCAAGTTTCAGAAATCACATCCAAATTGATCATCACCAAATCATAATCTAATTGCATAGAAATAATCCTCACACTTACTAGGTTAACCTGATCTATCCAAATCACGTTGAAACCTTAAGATCAAGCTAAATCGTGTCCAAACAGAAATTGCACTTCAACCTAAATTGTCTCTAATTGCTTCAATTTTGATCCAGAAACGATCTATGTCTCTATTAGATCCTAACCACATGCACAACATGAACTACATCTCCCTAGAATTGTGAGAAATTTGGAGGTTACATACCTGGTGTAGATCTATGAACAGAGGTATCTAGAGCACGATTCAGCCTCTAAAAGTTTCCAGAATCACTTAAGGATGCAAGAGGAAGATGAAGAAACCTTCAATTTGATCTGAATTGGCTTGGAACTCAAAACCCAATCTGCACTTGCTTGCTTGAAAATTCACTTTCTCTTTCTGCTTCTACCACGAAATGAGCACCAAAATGATTCTGAAATCATCACATAACTTATATAGAGTGTGTCTATGGGCTTTTTGAGTCCAATCCAAGCCCAAATCAGCAATTCCAATTTTCTGTTTTCCCTTCAAAAATTGCACATGACAGTCACGAATTTGCCATCACAGCTTGCTCTAGAAGCTTCCTTTTGCTTGCATAATCACTTGTGAATGCAATGAGACTAAAAGGAACACTTGAAATGCCTTGGTGAGTGTTTTGGTCATGTAACTTGCATATGAAGAAACCAAATTGTAACTCATGAAAATCTGACTCAACTCAAAAATCTACCAATGTCATTGTACTTGAAATGATATTTCCAATCAAAATGAGCATTTACTTGACATGTTTTGGTCACTTAACCATTAATTTGAATTTTTCAACTTTGAATCATTTGAAAATCTTCCTTTTTAAGCCATTTCAAACCAAATTTTGATATGAGCCAAATCAATTCATCATGACTTCTTGGTTAGCCTATAAACCACATTTTAAACAAGTTCCATGTTGAACAAAAATCCATTTGACAAGTGCAAGTTGGAGATTTTGACCTATGATTGAAAATGGCCTATAATCTCACTTTCCCAAAATACCCCTGACTTGTAAACCTCATAACTTGAGTTATACAAATCAGATGGAAGACTTCTAATATAATTTAGAAAGATAAGATCATGAGGAACAACTTTCATGTTAGCCAAAAGTTCAGGTGAAACCTCCTTCTAGGTCAAAAATAGCTTTGAAGTCAGATGATTTTCACAGACAAATTTCAGAGGCATTTGAGAACTTGTAACTTGTCTGGACCATAACTTGAGTTCTATAGATCCAATGGAGGACTTCTAGTACTAAAATTGAAGGTATTGAGATGCTCTACAAGTTTCATGTTGGCAAAAGATTCATTTGACACTTGCATCTTGACTTATGTGATCTTGAAGTTAGGCACTAAATAGGGGATTTTACACTGAAACCCTAATTTAGCAACTTCCCACATTCTTGACTCTTCTTGACTTGATCTTGGCACAACACCACAAATGTATCAACATATCATCTCATGAACTCCATGACCTAAAAGTAGGCTTTGATACTCTTCAATTGCACAGTTGACCTAGGATTGACCCAGATGAAACCCTAATTGCTTGCACTTCAACTGTGGCTCTTGCATTTTACACAATGACTTGATTGAGCTCTCCCATGGCCCTCTAGGCATTCTATGAGCTCCATAAACATCCTCTTCTCATATTTAACACTTCACATCCCTCTGATGGTCTTCAATTGATCCTCAAGTTAGGAGCAAATCCACATGCAAGCATCTAAACCCTTAGGCACTCAAATCACCTCCTGATGACTTTGATAACTTTTCAATCTTGAATAAGACCTCTTGCTAGGCTTCTCATGATAAGAATCACACTTGATCCCCTTCTATATGAATGATATCATGATATGCAAATGATATAACTATGAAAATGTTAATGCAATGAAACATAAACCAAGTAAGAAAAGGTTGAGCAAATTTTGGGGTGCAACAGCTGCCCCTATTCAAACGGCTTGGACCCGACTGGGTGAAGAGCGAACAGCTTTCAAACAATCGAGGTAGAAGACGGTTGAATACCAAGAAAACCCAGAAATTTGCCAACCACAGAAAAATAAGCTGCGAAAACTGCTTGGGAACAACATCCATTACACTGAGCCCAATTGTTACGGCAACAACTGATCAATCATCTGATAAAACTTTGGATTTCAACATCAACCCCCTGTGTGACGCCACATGCATCAAATTAACTTTGCAAGAAACAACTCCGTCCACAACTAGACAAATTCGTCAACACGAGGAGAGACTCCATCAACACGGGTACAACTCCGTCCACAGCTGGACTAAATTCGTCAACACGAATAACAATCTCTGTCAATCACAGGTAACGATCTCTGTCAACACAGGTAACAATCTCTGCCAACACAGGTAACAATCTCGTCAACACGAGGAGAGACTCCATCAACATGGGTACAACTCTGTCCACAACTAGACTAAATTCGTCAACACGAATAACAATCTCTGTCAATCACAGGTAACGATCTCTGTCAACACAGGTAACAATCTCTGTCAACACAGGTAACGATCCCGTCAACACGAGGAGAGACTCCATCAACATGGGTACAACTCTGTCCACAACTGGACTAAATTCGTCAACACGAATAACAATCTCTGTCAATCACAGGTAACGATCTCTATCGACACAGGTAACAATCTCTGTCAACACAGGTAACGATTCCGTCAATCACGGGTAACGACTCCGTCAACACGGGTAACAATTCCGTCAACACGGATAGCAATCACCGTCAACACAGATAGCAATCACCATCAACACGGGTAACAATTCCGTCAATACGGATAGCAATCACCGTCAACACGGGTAACAATTCCGTCAACACGGATAACAATCACCGTCAACATGGGTAACAATTTCGTCAACACGGATAACAATCACCGTCAACACGGGTAAGGATCTCCGTCAACACGGGTCACAATCTCAGGATTTTCAAAACTGTTGTACGGCAGTCTGAAGAATACTTTGCTGGGGAATACGAGAAACTTAACCAAACCACTCTGTGGGGAAAAACTTCACCGGGGAAATCACTAGTGATAACTCCAAAAGTTTAAACCATGAAATCTTTTAACGCTGACGTAACAGCAACCGGAGAAAAATTCCGCTGGGGAAGAAGAGAAACTTAACCAAGCAACTCTGTTAGGGGAACATGCGATGGGACAAACGTTATCATCACCTATCTCACGTCGAGAATTTGAATATCTAGAAATCCTTCCGAGCAAGAATCCCACTCCTCTACAGGGAAAAACACCTGAAAACAAAGAGGTAATCAACCTGGCTTATGTTTCAAAATGCGTATGTTTGACAATGGCGTAATGCTCCATACGGCATGGAAATGTTACGCGTTTGGGTAGATGAAAATATGATGATATATGCACATTGCAAAGATGCCAAGAGGCGCTTCAGCAAAATAAATGCTGAAGACAAAACCAAATCCGCTGGGGATAAACGGGTATCACAAAGCATTCCAGCAAAATAAATGTCGGGAGCCAAGTCAACTCTGTCGGGAAAAGACCAGACATCACAGAATTATTCCAGCAAAATAAATGTTGGAACGGTGAGAACAACTTCTAATGGAAGGAAGAAAACAAACCCTGCTGGGAAAAGCTCACAAACTCGGAGTTACGAACTCTGCTAAGGATGATCATCCTGACAAAAGAATGACAACCTGCTGGAGAAAAGAAAAGACGGTTCTGTACGGGAATGATCCTTTCAACCTCTGATCACCTGATCATGCTTTGTGGGGATTAACCATCCTGCCGAGGACACTCACCTGGGAATCGATTTGGGTACTCTAATTGTACTCTGTGAGGCCTCTCTCTGGGGAGTAAATATGCTCATAACCAACCACTAGGAATGCATACTCCGCTGGGGATATCAATCTTGCCTCACTGGGGATGACTTTATCCTACCGAATAAGTCGATCTTGAATTGCTGAGGATAATATGATCCTGCACGGATTCAATCCCAACTCTTCTGGGGATAAAAACTTCAACTTCCATTTGCCAGGGAGGAAAAGCCAATTCCATCTGCTGGGGAGGCACAAATTCCCTGACTGTTTGCTTCAAAGGTGAGAACCCTACAAAACACAAACAAGACAGAACAAATCTACACAACAAGATCTATCCCGGTTAGTATCTGTGATATTCGTTCAGTCAATTCGAAGTTTTAGCAATTATTGGCAAGGGCCAACAAGTTTATGTACATGCAAGTTCATCAAAAACATCGGCGTTTTTCACAAACAAAACAGTAAAGAACAAGCATCAAATACTGAATAACATTCTTTATTGACAACGGGCTTGTAAATAGGCAAAATTTTGTACACTGGATGCAACTCCTGAAAAGAGGAAGTTACGCACAAACAAAATACAAATATCCAACAGCACAAAGAAAATTTTGTGTACATGTCGGCAACGTGGTACAGATGAATACCATGAGCTGATCCTCCTATGACTCGCCTGACTCTGACGCTTTCCCGATGCTCGACCTTCAGAAGAGATTGTTTCGGATATACGACCCTCAGGTACTCCCAAACCACTAAGCAACGCAGTATCAAACTCGGACCGCAGTCATTTGCTTTTTCAAATCCCTAACTTTTGCGTGAACCGCCCTTTGCGGGTTTTCAATTCACCGGGATACCCTTTTTTGCCGAAGTTGCCCTTTTCAGGTTTTCAACTTCGCGGGTGTACATCTTTTTTCAATTTTATCCCTAACTTTTGCCCGAACCTTTTATTCTTTTTTATGGTTCGCCGGGATGCCCCATTTTTGCCTGGACTCTCTTTTTCTGTCCAGCGGGTCTCTTTAAGCAAAGTATTTTTTAACTGCGTCCGAGTTCACAGGGGATGTAAAATCCTCACCATCCATGGTGGATAACAATAAGGCTCCTCCAGAGAAAACCTTTCTAACGACATATGGACCTTCATAGTTGGGAGTCCATTTGCCCCTGTGATCTGATTGTGGAGGGAGAATCTTCTTCAGCACAAGATCGCCCGTCTGAAAGATTCGAGGGTGCACCTTCGTGTCGTAAGCTTTCTTCATCCAGCTCTGGTACATCCGACCATATGCTAGAGAAGCCAATCTCTTCTCATCCATCAAACTGAGCTGATTCAGTCTATATTTTACCCATTCTGCCTCATCAAGTTAGACATCGTGCAAAACCCTCAAAGAAGGAATATCAACCTCCAATGGTAGGGCAACCTCCATACCATATACCAGTGAGAAAGGAGTGTCCCCAGTTGATGTGCGTACCGTCGTACGATAACCGTGCAAAGCAAAAGGCAACATCTCATGCCAGTCCTTGTAGGTCACAACCATCTTCTGAACAATCTTCTTTATGTTTTTATTGGCTGCTTCAACAGCACCATTCATCTTGGGCCGATAAGGAGAAGAGTTGTGATGTTCAATCTTGAAATTCTGGCACAATTCTTTCATCATCTTATTATTCAAATTCGAACCGTTGTCAGTGATAATCCGCTCCAGGATTCCATATCTGCAAATAATATCCTTCTTGATAAATCTGGCTACCACCTGCTTGGTAACATTAGCATATGATGTCGCTTCAACCCATTTGGTGAAGTAATCAATAGCTACCAAGATAAAACGATGTCCGTTGGATGCCGTGGGCTCAATCTTGCCAATCAAATCAATTTCCCACATGGAAAAAGGCCAAGGTGATGACATAACATTCAGAGGGCTCGGCGGCACATGAATCTTGTCCGCATAAATCTGGCATTTATGACACCTCTTTGCAAACTTGAAACAATCTGTTTCCATCGTCAGCCAGTAATACCCTGCTCGTAATAACTTTCTCGTCATTGCATGTCCGCCGGCATGCGTGCCAAATGTACCCTCGTGGATCTCTTCCATGAGCAACTTAGCCTCTTTCTCGTCCACACACCGCAACAACACCAAGTCGTGGTTTCTCTTGTACAAAACACCATCCGGATTCAAATAGAAATTGTCAACCAATCTCCTAAGAGTCTTCTGATCACGACTGGATGCCCCAGCCGGATACTCTTGGTTCTTCAGGAAGTTCCGGATATCATAATACCACGGCTTGCCATCGAAAGCTTCCTCAATGAAGAATATGAAAGCGGGCCTATCAAGGCGAGAGATAACTATCCTGGGAGCCTCATTCCAGAAGTTAACTTTATACATTGAAGACAACGTCGCGAGAGTGTCTGCTATCTGATTTTCTGCTCGTGGTACATGGTGCAATTCCACCTTGTCAAAGAAAGGTAACAACCTCCTTGCATAATTCATATAAGGTATCAGATTAGGCTGACGAGTCTCTCACTCTCCCTTGATTTGATTCACAACTAGAGCAGAGTCCCCGTACACATCAAGATTTTTAATTCTCAGATCAATAGCTTCTTCGAGACCCATAATGCATGCTTCATATTCGGCCTCATTGTTGGTAACCGGAAAGGTCAATCTGGCAGTGAATGGGATGTGCGACCCATGGGGAGTAGTAATGATTGCCCCTATTCCACTTCCATATGAATTAACGGCACCGTCGAATATCAATTGCCATTTGGAACCCAACTCTAAACCTTCATTAGGCAACGGCTCTTCACAGTCCTTCATTTTTAAGTACATGATATCCTCGTCAGGAAAATCAAACCTCATTGGCTGGTAATCATCAATTGGCTGCTCAGCTAGGTACTCTGACAGAACGCTACCTTTAATAGCCTTTTGAGAAACATACTGAATATCGTATTCTGTCAATACCATCTGCCATCGGGCAATCCTTCCGGAAAGTGCTTGCTTTTCAAACACGTATTTGATCGGATCCATCTTTGAAATTAGCAT
Source organism: Lathyrus sativus (assembly GCA_963859935.3). Classification (NCBI taxonomy): domain Eukaryota; kingdom Viridiplantae; phylum Streptophyta; class Magnoliopsida; order Fabales; family Fabaceae; genus Lathyrus; species Lathyrus sativus. Next base: position 467,101,631 of record OZ012740.1, read on the forward strand.
GGTCGTATGATTTAGCATGTATTGCCTCAAATGTTTGGCAGCCCAGGCTAGTGCACAACACATCTTTTCGAGTATGGAGTAACGAGACTCACAATCTATGAACTTTTTACTCAAGTAATAAATCGCATGCTCTTTACGTCCAGTCTCGTCATGTTGACCGAGAACACAACCCATGCTTTTCTCAAGAACCGTCAAATACATAATCAATGGTCTCCCGGCTACTGGGGGTATCAATGTTGGAGGTTCCTATAAATATTCTTTTATTTTTTCAAACGCCTTTTGACAATCTTCATTCCAGGTCACAGCCTGATCTTTTTTCAATAACTTGAATAATGGCTCGCACGTGGCCGTTAGATGAGATATGAACCGAGCAATGTAATTCAATCTCCCTAAAAAGCCACGAACCTCTTTTTCTGTTTTCGGCGTTGGCATTTCTTGTATTGCTTTTATCTTAGCAGGATCAACCTCAATTCCTTTTTCGCTAACAATAAACCCCAATAGCTTACCAGATCTCACCCCGAAGGTGCACTTGTTAGGATTCAGCCTCAGCCTGAATTTCCTAAGCCTCTTGAACAATTTCAGAAGGTTGACCAGATGCTCTTCCTCCGTCTGGGATTTGGCAATCATATCATCAACATAGACTTCGATCTCTTAAGCATCATGTCATGAAAGAGTGTTGTCATAGCTCACTGATATGTTGCCCCGACGTTCTTCAAACTAAAGGGCATCACTTTGTAGTAGAACGTTCCCCACGGGGTAATAAAAGTTGTTTTCTCCATATCCTCCGGCGCCATCTTTATCTGATTATAGCCCGAAAAGCCGTCCATGAAGGAAAACACGGAAAATTGAGCGGTGTTGTCGACCAGCACATCAATATGAAGAAGCGGAAAGTCGTCTTTTGGGCTCGCCCTATTCAAATCTCGATAGTCCACGCACATCCACACCTTACCATCTTTCTTTGGTACAGGTACTATATTGGCGACCCATGAGGGATAAGTTGTAACAGCCAGAAAACTTGCGTCCCACTGTTTCTGAACTTCCTCTTTAATTTTCACAGCCATATCTGGTCTAGTTCTTCTGAGTTTTTGCTTAACCGGAGGACATTCCTCATGCAATGGCAAACGGTGAACCACCATATCAGTATCCAACCCAGGCATGTCTTTGTAAGACCAAGCAAAGATATCACTATACTCTCGAAGCATCTCGATCAAACTTTGCTTGATATCACTTTGCAGTGCAGCCCCTATCCGGATATTCCTGACAACTTCTTCGGACCCCACGTTGATAATTTCAATTTCCTCCTGATGAGGCAGAATGATTCTCTCTTCTTGTTTCAAAAGTCGAGTCAGCTCTTCTGATAAGTCATTATCCTCAACAATCTCTTCTTCTGCTTGAAATATCGGGTGCTCGAAGTCGAAGTGAGTCATAGGAAGTTCGTGATCGGTGTCGTCTGAAATATGAATCCTGCAATGAGAATGGTTAAATGCTTTAAATAACGCAAACAAAGCACATGGCCACGTTGCCATTTTATTGTTAAAAGCAAAAACAGGAAAAACAAGGACCACAACATTTGCATGAAAAAAACGCCTTTATTAATGATTAAACAAAGCACACACATAAGCAGGTAGCCCTGAAAACAGAATCACTATGCCCCGGGTAGGACACAGGATTATACAATAATTGAGAAAACAAATCATTATTGTTTTGTAGTCACTTGGACAAGTTCCTGGATAGACCAGTTGCATAGGCTCTGTCCCGGCACGCCGGGCTTGATCCACGAGTCCATATCGCAGTCACTATCTTCGTCTTCGGTATCGAAAACAGCATTGATCATTTCAAAACGGACTCCACCTGGAGTAATCACCACTGGCCCTTTGAACTTTGGCACGCCTAATGTGGAAGATGACAACGTCGGGCGATACCCCAACCCAAACTTGTCCATCTTGACAGGAATTTCCAAGACTTTGCCCCATCCTTTGGTTTCTCCAGCCTGAACCACTGCCTGAGCGTCTTTGTATGAAGACATGGCCACCTCTAGCCCTTTATTGGGGACATGAGACTTGTCCTTGATCTGCAACCCTTCAAAGGCTTGGCATGGCGTCTCATGGATTTCCCCATCCACTTCGACGTACTTGAATGACGAAAGATGACTAACCAGAATGTCCTCCTCTCCGCAAATAGTAACAACACTGTCACCAACCATGAATTTAAGCTTCTGATGCAGCATGGACGTCACGGCCCCTGCAGAATGTATCTATGGTCGCCCAAGTAAATAGCTGTAAGCTGGATGTATGTCTATGATGTAGAACACAGTGTCAAACACTTCTGGCCCGACCTGGAGTGGCAACGTTATGGACCCAAACACCGACCTTCTGGTCCCATCAAAAGCTCTCACGACCAAGTCACTTGGCGTGCATATGATTTCTCGGATATCTAGCTTCATCATAGCCTTCTTAGGCAACACATTCAAAGATGATCCAGTGTCTACAAGAACGTGCGACATAACAGTGCCCCGGCATTCCACTGAAATGTGCAAAGCCATATTATGATCCCGACCTCTAGGCGTCAAATTAAAGTCAGTAAATCACAGGCTGTGTCTGGCATTCACATGCACCAGTACCCCCTCAAGCTGATTAACAGTTACTTCCTGAGGTACAAAAGATGTGTCCAAGATTTTCAACAAGGCATTTCGATGAGCCTCGGAACAAAGCAACAAAGATAGTATTGAAATTTTGGAGGGCGTCTGCTGCAAGTGCTCCACAATCTTATAGTCGCTTTTGCGAATTAACCTCATAAACTCTTCTGCATCCTTGATTAATGTTTCTTTCTCTTTCTCCTGGGAAGGTCCTCCTTCATTCACTTTGGCTTTGCCTTTAGCAATCCTCTCAGTCTCGATTTCAGGTGAAGTGAAAATTCTACCACTGCGGGTCATCCTCCCGCTCCAACAAGATTGCCCACTGCCCCTGCCGGCTGGCTATCCACCTTAATATTTTCCCCATTACAAAAAGCTTCCAACCCATAATTCCACGGAATGGCTTTCGTACTTTCATAAGGAATGGGCCCTGCTTTGGTTATCGTGATAGTTGGCCGCTTGGCGGGCGCTGATATTGTAATAGTCTTTCGTAGAATTGTAATTGTTGCGACCTCACCCTGCTTGTCAAATCTTGCCTCACCAGGCTCCTCAACAGCAGTACGGTCAAATTGCAAAGTTCCCTCATCAATCATGGTCTGAATACCTCTATTCAAATCAATACAACCCTCTGGTTGGGTCCAACAATCCAAACAGTACTCATCACATCCAGGGAAGACTCCTCCTTTTAACAATCTGCTTTTAACATAGCTTAAAGGCGTCTTCAGATCATTTACGTCCATAACCAAATCCAAATCTTCTTCTGTCAGAATAGCATTCGCTCCATGATTCGGCATTGGTTGCTGTACAATGTTGGGACCATCATGACTGAAGTTAACGACCTTACTATCAATCAAATCTTGGACTTTGTGTTTAAAAGCATGACAACTCTCGATATCATGTCCGGGTACCCCAGAATGAAATTCACAATGCTTACTAGCATCATACCCATAAGGAAGCGCTCTTGTGGGCGGATCCAATGTTCTCTTTTCAACTATATTCAAGCTTAACAGTGTTTGAAGCAGTTCTGCATATGTTGACGGAGGTGTATCAAATACCCTCTTTGGCTTCCCATTCTGAACCCTTCTCTGAGCAGGATTATGCCTTTGTTGTTGTTGTTGCTGTTGTTGTGGTTGTTGTCGTTGTTGAGGTATAGGAATCGTCACACTAGCAACCTGTTGTTGAATATACTGATTCCTACCTCTACCTCGTCCTCGACCACCATACACTGCACTAGCGTCTCCTTGTCTTCTACCACCAAAGACCTTTTTTGCACCTCCAGCTGAAGTCGATTCACCGGCTTGAATCTTACCAATTTTAATGCCATTTTTAATCCGTTCTCCCATGAGTATCATGTTAGAGAAACTACCCATCGAGCAATTGAGCAATTTATCATAATACATCCCAGAAAATGTTCCAACAAAAATATCAATAAATTCCCTTTCAATCATAGGTGGGTGTACCCTTGCCGCCAGATCACGCTAACGCTGGGCATACTCCTTGAAACTCTCCCCGTTCTTCTGAGAAAGACTCTGAAGCTGGACCCTATTTGGCGCAAGGTCACTGTTGTATTGGTAGTGTCTGACGAAAGCATCCGCCAATTCTTTCCAACTTCCGATCTGTGCAGGCTCTAGTCCCATGTACCATTCCAGCGATGGTCCTGACAAACTATCTTGGAAAAAATGCATAAGCATCTTCTCATCATCAGAGTAAGCAGACATCCTCCGGTAATATGAACGCACATGAACCCGTGGGCATGTATCCCCTTTATATTTATCGAAAGTAGGAGCTTTGAACTTCAATGGCACCCTCAGCCCAGGAACCAGCCCCATGGTGGCCATGTCCAAACCTGCAGAATTTTGATTGGCTATACCTCTTATTTGTTCCTCCAGCATTTTAATCCTCCGATCATTATTAGTGGGACCTTCAAAACCCATGCCTTGCCCTGAAAAGGCATCTTCCTGACGATCTCTATCCCAATATAGACCCTCATTACCATACCCGTCATAAGCAACATTACGACCATATCCTTGTTGATTAAAGTTAGGACCACGTCCTGTATTACCAAATCCTTGATTAGCCCCGGTGGCCCGAAACCAGCATTGAAAGGACCCATCCCAGCACCATTGGTATTCACATTGCCAAACCCAGCATTGTCGTAGCCATTATTACCATAACCTTGATTGTTATCACCAAACCCTCCGTTGTCGAAGCCCTGATTATTAAAGCCATCATTACCATCCTGATTGCTAAAGCCAAAATCCTGATTGTTGTCACCGAAACCCGTATTGATACCAACATTCTTGTTGGTTGCCACGTTCCCATTGCCATTATCAGCATTTCCATTACCAGCATTGCCGTTGCCATTGCCGGTACCAGTCTCACCAGCATTTGGTATCACTTCCTCCCTGCGAGGGGTCTCAACACGAACAGAGTTATATTCACTATTACCAACCGCTCGCGCCAGCAGCGGTTGCACCAGAGTTTGAAGATGTTTCTGGCCCTTGGCCACAACCTCCATAGCCTGCATGAATTGGGCCAACCTATCCCGGATCTCCTGCATCTCAACTTGTACCTGGTCCATGATCTTCTTACAGTTGCTTCTTGTAGTGTACCGGTGAGTTCTCTGTTCGTCAATCTTGAAACAACCTAAAAGATGCAGGAGATAAGATTCGAGCTCAAAAAAGGTACCTGTCATGCAATATGAAGATGCAAATGCACACATGTAAATATGCAACAAGTTAATTCCCCCCCCCCCCCCCCGATTCTAGTTTCGGAGAAGAAGCCATAACGACAATGGAGTCCCAAGTAAGCAAGCACAGAATCAGAAACCTCATACATAAACAAATGCCAAGAGGCAGAGTATAAAGGTAAAACCGAATACAACTGAAAAGACCTCGGCCAACAAGCATGGCGATGGTCAAAATACAAGCACGAATAACATACTACAAGAGGAAAACAAAGATAAATCAGGACAGATGGCGCGCCCGGACATCTCCCAATAGCCTCAATGTCTCCGGATGACCTGGTCTGGAGAGCAGCTCCTGTATCAGTAATGCATGTCGCCTAACAGTGGACCTCAGCTTTTTGGCATCCTCTACACAGGCTCCCTTGCCAAAACACTCATCAAGCCTGCATCTCTTGAAGCCAGCCTTCAGTTCACAACCCCTCATTTCTTTGACCATGTTGCTCACTCTAAACTCAGCGTCATGTCTAAGAGATACCTCTTCAGCAATCTTCGCATCCTTAGCGCTGAGCTGCTCCTCCAACCGGGAAATTTGCAGCTTCAACTTATCTTCACGCTCCTTCCGGCTAGTAAGCGTGGCATTCCACAAAAATTCCCATTTGGAAAGTCGAGAATAAGCCTTGTTCAGAAGATCTTTCTTAGTAGCAAGCACACTACTAACACCATTCAGGGCTACTCCCACCTTCTCTCTCCTGCTAGTCTCTTCAGTCAAATCTGAATCCAACCTATTAATCATCTCAGTCTACTTCTTCAAAGTGAAGGTTGCCTCACTCTTCTCATGCCGAAGCTGGAAATCTCTTTCTCTAACTCTTCATTTGCTCTTTGCAACTCTTCCTTTTCATCCAGCAGCTTGTTATACTTCTCAATCTCTACTGAAGTAGGTTCCTCAATCACCGGAAGATACAAAGGCTCTACAGCAGGATATGGCATCAAAGAGGTCCTAACTCTCTCATGGATCCAGAGCCGATAAGGATTATAAGCTCGACTGTTACTCTTGCCAAGCAATGTCTTTCCTCTTCTGTGAATATTACCCCAAGCATGCCTCAATCTGACCAAAACATCTCCATCTAATAAACCCGTGAGATACAGAGATTCCTGTATCTCGCCCTCAACCGGAGAATCCCTCAAAGCATAGCCAAACTGTCTCACAAGCAGAGAAGGGTTATAGTTAATACAACCTTTCCGTCCAATCAGAGGAACATTCGGAAAGCCACTGCAACTATATATAATATTCACTCCGAGTAGGTTCCGATCAAACCAAACAATGTTCTCAGCATACAATCCCATCAATCGGGAAGACCAATCTAAAGTACCAGCAGTATCAACAAAAGGTCCCGTCTTAGGAAGATGTCCTTGAAACCACCTGTATAGAAGAGGTACACAACACGAAACATTCTTTCCCCGACGCTTCTCATTCTTATAGTGAATAGAATGATAAACGTCACCCAAGAGAGTAGGCACCAGATTCTTCGAGGCAAGAATAAAGAAAGCATCTGAATGAACAAAATCATGCAAGTTGGGGAACAATACAATCCCATAAATGCAAACAGCCAGAATAGCATTGAAGACAATCCAACATCCATCCTTCGCACACTGCGTAGCCTTCTCAACCAAGCAAGAAAGATGAAAACCATAAGCTCCATTCAGCTTGACCAAACCTCCGGGGAACTCAGAAGCATCTAAATTGACAATCTCAACAAGCTTAGCCAACTCAGGCTTAGTATCCTCGTGAATAAAAGGCATCTGATCTAACACGGGAACTCCTAGCATATCAGAATACTCCTACAAAGTAGGGGCCAAAATAAAATCAGGGAACAAGAAGCATCTCAACTGAGGCTTGTAAAACTGCGTCAAGGTATACAATCCAGTCATCTCAAACATAGAAGGCCTGCACACCAAACTGAGCAGTTTCCCATAAGACTCTTTAAACTCAGCCCTCACTCTCTGATCTGCTAGAGCAACCAACCGCAATAAGGAAATGATATCTGGAGAAGGCAACTTGTAAGCAACTGTCCTCTTTATGGACTCCATGTCTGGCAAGAAGAACACTAGAATCTGAGGGGAAAAATAACACCTGCAACATAAATACCAGTTAATGAAATGCAAAACATGAAAATGCAAATGCATATGCAACAAGGGATCAAGTGAAATGATGAAGAACTGTGTTGTGCTGTACTGCAACTTGAGAACCATCAGATCTTCTCCTCAAACCAAACCAACCACAAAAGAACCCTCATAACCAATTCTCACTGACATAGACAAACCAGGTGTTCTGAGGCCAGAGTCTTCCTGCAAAAAGACCCACCTACCCCTCACAGGTATGTACTTAACTCGCAGATGAGGTACGGCATCCTATGCGGTCATCAGCGTCACAGACTTTCAAGAGCGATGATACGATACCCAGAAGGTGTGGCATCATCATCCCTTGAAGAGGCCTCACTTAGCCGAATCCCAAATGATAGGTCCCCATAGTCGACAACCCTCAAATCCAACAACATGTCGAGCCCAAAGGGCCAGGCAAGATGCCATCAAAGAGAATCTCGTCTGAGTGCAGATTTCGTAGCTAACTGGTGCGAGCAAAGCAAGTAGACTAACCACTACTCTCTACTTCTAAGTCTATGTGAACTCAAGCTCAGGTCCAGCTTATCTCTCAAACTAACCCTCTACCAACAGCACAACAACAATAATATATAGTACTGAAAGTAAAGACAGAAAGATAAATACATAGAAAACCCCAGACGGGAAAGCAAACGCTAGGATTGACTCGCATAGGGAACCGTTGGAGTCCCCAGCAGAGTTGCCAGTTGTCGCTACTGCGAAAATCGGCGCCGGCTATGACAAAAGAGTCGCCACCATGCGTTATTTATCCCAAAAGAGGGAAAGGAAACGCTCATAGAAAACCTAATGCAAAGAGGGAAAGGAATGGTCTCGCAACCAAATCCTGGATTCGGGAGTCGGTTACGCAAGGGGAAGGTATTAGCACCCCTCACGTCCGTCGTACTCGACGGGATCCACGCTTGTTTTCTATATAAGGGTATGTTTATCTATCTACTCCAAAGGTCTGGTCTAAAAAGAAAAGAAAATGACTCGGCAAAGTATCACACTTTATGCCTACGTATTCCCGTCTGAAACGAGAAATCAGAGCCAACGTAGTTCGCCTAACTACGGGTTATGGGGGAAGGTTGCTCTCCGAGATATCGCATCTCGTGCCTACGTACTTTCATACGGCATGAAAGATCAGAGCAAACGTAGTTCGGGCTACGGAAGACACAAGTTTGTCTGACAGTTTTTTATCTCCTTATGAAAGGGTTTTCCAGATTAAGGGTCCAAGAGGACAAAAACAGAGTTTGAATGTTTGTTTGAGTCTTTTACGAAAGAACTGTTTTTTTTAGGATGTTTGCAATCTCAGTCGCACTAGAGACTATGACCCAAGAGTGAATGCTTCGTATGTCACCCAAAGGGTACCATACTAAACATCCAGATTATTGGAGAGAGACCCTCCACCAACCTTTTCCCAGATAGCTTAAGGCTCGTAACGTACTGTAACACCCCCTTTCTATACCCCAAAATAATCACATATCAAATCATATAGTCACGAATACAAGTGTTTTTATTTTCCTCAGAGTGTATTTACATTAAGGTATAAAAGAAGTGCGTCACAATACTCACGAAACGACCACATGAATATTAATGTTAAAAAAAGAATTAACTCAAAAGGGGTAAATCTCAACTAAAAATAAACGCATGATTCTTCGAAATTACATATTCATGTTTTCTCTTAAAGCGGAAGACTAAAACATATATATATATTCACTTAAGACATGACAAAACGTAATTACATGCCATCTGGTTGTTCACAACTTCATTCACATACAAACAAAACATCATTAAGACATTCTACAAGCCTATCTACCCAAAGTTACATATCAGAGCGACCGACACGAGGGAAAGGAACTATACTCCAAAGAAAACCTCCAGCGAATCCTAATCTGCAATGCCTCGTAGGGCATTATAAAACAACAGAAGGGTGAGAAACATTATCATAATAATCAAGGCATAGGATATATATATATATATATATATATATATATATATATATATATATATATATATATATATATATATATATATATATATATATATATATATATATATATATATATATATATATATATATATATATATATATATATATATATATATATATATATATATATATATATATATATATATATATATATATATATATGTACAAGTACCGAATGCCTATACCTCATACTTATTCACTACAATGCATAACCATAGATTCTCACCGCATCAAATACACATAGACATAATCGCTCACACTTAACCGTCTATTCATCGGTCAATATCTTTCACATTTATTTATTTGCTAACGCATCTCATCAATTCCTGCACATAGGCACATTTACATATGACAATCGCGATCATACCATGCGATCCATATAAGACTCATTCACTACCCTCAATCCTCTTTCCGGACTATGGGTACGTCGCTTATGCTCTACCGGGAACAACGTCTCGGCTATTCTACCCCGGTAACTACCTCACTAGGAACGACGCATCGCCGTTCTACCCTAGTGAGTAGAATCTCTCTACATATACATCAACCTCATTCTCATATTTACCAGACGCAATAAATATATATATATATATATATATATATACATACACTAATACATTCTCAATGCATTATTTTCAATTCATCATTTGAAGATGATTATGCACTCATAGAGACCGACACCTCGACCCTTTGCAGCTACAACCCTGGTACCGACTCATTCGTCCGTCAGATTCTCTTAGAATTCACTCCTCTCGCACTTATATGGTTACACTATAACTCATCAGATTTTCCTAGGAATCACTTATAACTGTCGCATCAAGCGAGGTTCTGCAAATCCTCCAAGGGATCAAATATAAACATCGCTCACACCCCTCATGGGCACACGAGGTTCTGCAGATCCTACACGGGATCAAATATAACCATCGCATCAAGCGAGGTTCTGCAGATCCTACACGGGATCAAATATAACCATCGCATCAAGAGAGGTTTTGCAGATCCTACACGGGATCAAATATAACCATCGCATCAAGCGAGGTTCTGCAGATCCTACACGGGATCAAATATAACCATCGCATCAAGCGAGGTTCTGCAGATCCTACACGGGATCAAATATAACCATCGCATCAAGAGAGGTTCTGCAGATCCTACACGGGATCAAATATAACCATCGCATCAAGCGAGGTTCTGCAGATCCTACACGGGATTAAATATAACCATCGCATCAAGCGAGGTTCTGCAGATCCTACACGGTATCAAATATAACCATCGCATCAAGCGAGGTTCTGCAGATCCTACACGGGATCAAATATAACCATCGCATCAAGCAAGGTTATGCAGATCCTACACGGGATCAAATATAACCATCGCATCAAGCGAGGTTCTGCAGATCCTACACGGGATCAAATATAACCATCGCATCAAGCGAGGTTCTGCAGATCCTACACGGGATCAAATATAACCATCGCATCAAGCGAGGTTCTGCAGATCCTACACGGGATCAAATATAACCATCGCATCAAGCGAGGTTCTGCAGATCCTACACGGGATCAAATATAACCATCGCATCAAGCGAGGTTCTGCAGATCCTACACGGGATCAAATATAACCATCGTATCAAGCGAGGTTTTGCAGATCCTACACGGGATCAAATATAACCATCGCATCAAGCGAGGTTCTGCAGATCCTACACGGGATCAAATATAACCAATGCATACATATTCGCAAATATATTATCATGCATTCTTCACACATCAACACGTACAATTATCATGCACTCACAATGTGTATTATATTCATCATTCATCACAATTGCCATGCATTTTTATTCAATTCTAAACAATGCATAATTTGCCCAAGGCCACGATTCAAAATCACATTCACACACTAGGATTCACGCCTTACGGCTACCCACAGCACATCACAAACCAGTATATAAGCTATTAAATCAAAGACAGGTCGATCGCAACCGAAACCCCAAGCCACGACGGTACCACGCGACAGGGAAAATTCATCCTGCTACATTCGCTACACGCTCGCCTAGCGAGCTGCTAGCAAACGTTCGCCACCTTCTCGCCTAGCTAACTGCTAGCGAGCAAGAACAGAAGCTACAGACTTCGTTCGCTACCTCGTTCGCCACAGCGAACCCCCAGCGAGTCATTCGCTACTCCATTCGCTGCCAGCAAAGGAGACCAAAACACCATTATCCCAAGTCTGGGACCATTCGCTACGCACTCGCCTAGCGAGATGCTAGCGAACACTCGCGACCTGCTCGCCTAGCGAGCGTCTGCGGACTGAACTTTTCTCCCACTGTTCAGAATCCAAACACCCGATGAAATCCACTGATAAATCCCAACTTGTTTCCAGTAGCCTTAGCCCAACATCCCTCGACTAAATCCCACCACTTATTCTCATTTTCAATCATTAAAACTCGGCTTCTACCAATCGAATCAATTTCAACCTAAAATGGAAGCTTATGGAAAACTCTCCAAAACACTAACCAATCAACCATACACATACATAACTAAACATATTGATTAAGATAGTAAGATTTCACACCCTTACCTTGGATTAATCGAAGCTTTGAGTCGCTCTTGATGATTCCACTCTTTTCCTCTTCTTCTTCTCTTTTCTCTTCCTTTTTCCTTCTTCTCCCTTTCTTTTCTTTCCTCCTTTACTCTTATATCTTTTCTTTCTATTTCTATCCTTTATATTTCTTTCCATTCTATTTCCTCCAATACACCTATTATTCCAATCAATTTCCATAAACCATCCACTTAACCATTAATTGAGACTGTCCGAAATATTTTCCACTAAACTTTCCAAAACTCTACAATGATAAAATAGCATAATATGTAGACTTAACATATTATCACACTATCCCATAATTAAAATAATTCCAATAACTAAATTAATTAGTTAAACCGAAATTGGGCTGTTACAACTCTCCCCCACTTTAGGAATTTTCGTCCTCGAAAATGTTATCCAATTCAAACAACTCGGGATGTGACTCACGCATCCCAATCTTCCCAATCCGATTCCATCTAGTTGATTCTTCCCAAATACCTTTACCAAGACAATCCCTCTTTCCTCGAAGTTGCCCCAGTATTCAAATTCTCTCTCACTCACACACCATCCATCCAGATTGATGCGCTTCCTCAGCTTAGACACGCGAACACATCGTATAGTTTCCTCTAGTGACAGCGGTGAAACAATCTAACATGTTATTCCCCACGCTTCCGCTGCACTACTCTGATACAGTTACAACGAGTCACGGTGTGCTTCCGAGACTTCAAGCTCGACTACACCAGTTACTATCGTAACTCTCAAAACACGTCTTTTCTTGGGTCCTCTAATCTCTTCAGTCGTCTTTTTCACAAACCTCAAGCCCGAGTACCACACTCTCGCCTGAATCATATTAATACAAATGAGCCTTACACCTCCTGCCATACAAGGCTTCGGGTTCCCATCCGACACAATATTCGGTGATACTACATACGGTCTTTATCACTTCAGTGATATCCATCACAACTAGTTCCAACATAGAATGATTCATCTTCTTTGACAGGAAAAGGGTCAATCCAGTCATTCCATCCAGAATCTCATCAACAAAATCATATTCTCACATCCTTCGGAAAACCCCACGCAAAAATCATGGAATTACCCTCCGATCTCAACTCTGGAATATACAACGATCACATTAGACCTATCAATCTCAGACGTTCATTCTTCGACTCTCGACAAGTCACACCAGCACATACAACTGCTGCTTTCTCCATCTGTGGCTACCAAAATAATTCTTTCAAAATACTCTCATCCAATCCCCTTTATTCGGACTCTTAGACTCTATCACAACATCTCATGTCACCATCTCCACCAATCCAAACATCACTCATTCGATTTTTAATTCGTCAAACTCAATCACCCTATTAACTCCAATTAGAATTCCAACCTTCTCGAATCTCGTCGAGAATACCAATAATCAGTCTCATCACCTAAGGTTCCGCAATTCGTTGCCGTAGCATACACACCAGACACAAGTTTCCAAAACAACTCAATCAATTTTAATCCTTTTACCATCTAAGCAGACATACCATACGGAGCTCTCAATATCTGACTAGTTTCCGCAACTAAGTCGATTGCAACTCCACTTCACGTCCTGGTTGTACAACACTTATCTTGTCAGGATAACTCTCGGGCAACAGCAATCAACCGGTAAACTGCCAACTTTCCACTTTCATTAATACTCAAAATTTCCCTCAAAGTTAAACATCTTAAGCTCTCAAGGCCATTACTCGCCTCAAATCTCAACTAAACAATTGAAGCTCTCTAACTCTGGCACAAACACACAACAAATGGTCCGATCGGGTTCGACATAACCGACACACAAGTTGTTAACGGTTCTTCCAAAACTCCTTGAACTTCTTCGTAGTGACATAACATTGCTTTCTCCTCCAACACGGATAACACCAGCTCTTGATGTTCAACAATACACCTAGATACAGATCCACACTTGTAGCATCTTGGAGAACCACAAGTTCTCCCCCTCTTGGATCATTCCTACATCTGCAGACAATGGCTAAACAACAAACACGTACCGACAGTGTCTTCACACACATGTCGTGTACAAGGGAACAACCAACATTAGACAACTTGGCCGGATGGACCGACCTGCTCTGATACCACTTTGTAACACCCCCTTTCTATACCCCAAAATAATCACATATCAAATCATATAGTCACGAATACAAGTGTTTTTATTTTCCTCAGAGTGTATTTACATTAAGGTATAAAAGAAGTGCATCACAATACTCACGAAACGACCACATGAATATTAATGTTAAAAAAAGAATTAACTCAAAAGGGATAAATCTCAACTAAAAATAAACGCATGATTCTTCGAAATTACATATTCATGTTTTCTCTTAAAGCGGAAGACTAAAACATATATATATATATATATTCACTTAAGACATGACAAAACGTAATTACATGCCATCTGGTTGTTCACAACTTCATTCACATACAAACAAAACATCATTAATACATTCTACAAGTCTATCTACCCAAAGTTACATATCAGAGCGACCGACACGAGGGAAAGGAACTATACTCCAAAGGAAACCTCCAGCGAATCCTAATCTGCAATGCCTCGTAGGGCATTATAAAACAACAGAAGGGTGAGAAACATTATCATAATAATCAAGGCATAAGATATATATATATATATATATATATATATATATATATATATATATATATATATATATATATATATATATATATATATATATATATATATATATATATATATATATATATATATATATATATATATATATATATATATATATATATATATATATATATATATATATATATATATATATATATATATATATATATATATATATATATATATATATATATGTACAAGTACTGAATGCCTATACCTCATACTTATTCACTACAATGCATAACCATAGATTCTCACCGCATCAAATACACATAGACATAATCGCTCACACTTAACCGTCTATTCATCGGTCAATATCTTTCACATTTATTTATTTGCTAACGCATCTCATCAATTCCTGCACATAGGCACATTTACATATGACAATCGCGATCATACCATGCGATCCATATAAGACTCATTCACTACCCTCAATCCTCTTTCCGGACTATGGGTACGTCGCTTATGCTCTACCGGGAACAACGTCTCGGCCATTCTACCCCGGTAACTACCTCACTAGGAACGACGCATCGCCGTTCTACCCTAGTGAGTAGAATCTCTCTACATATACATCAACCTCATTCTCATATTTACCAGACGCAATAAATATATATATATATATATATATATATATATATATATATATATATATATATATATATATATATATATATATATATATATATATATATATATATATATATATATATATATATATATATATATATATATATATATATATATATACATACACTAATACATTCTCAATGCATTATTTTCAATTCATCATTTGAAGATGATTATGCACTCATAGAGACCGGCACCTCGACCCTATGCAGCTACAACCCCGGTACCGACTCATTCGTCCGTCAGATTCTCTTAGAATTCACTCCTCTCGCACTTATACGGTTACACTATAACTCATCAGATTTTCCTAGGAATCACTATATAACCGTCGCATCAAGCGAGGTTCTGCAAATCCTCCAAGGGATCAAATATAACCATCGCTCACACCCCTCATGGGCACACGAGGTTCTACAGATCCTACACGGGATCAAATATAACCATCGCATCAAGCGAGGTTCTACAGATCCTAAACGGGATCAAATATAACCATCGCATCAAGCGAGGTTCTGCAGATCCTACACGGGATCAAATATAACCATCGCATCAAGCGAGGTTCTACAGATCCTACACGGGATCAAATATAACCATCACATCAAGCGAGGTTCTGCAGATCCTACACGGGATCAAATATAACCATCGCATCAAGCGAGGTTCTGCAGATCCTACACGGGATCAAATATAACCATCGCATCAAGCGAGGTTCTGCAGATCCTACACGGGATCAAATATAACCATCGCATCAAGCGAGGTTCTGCAGATCCTACACGGGATCAAATATAACCATCGCATCAAGCGAGGTTCTGCAGATCCTACACGGGATCAAATATAACCATTGCATCAAGCGAGGTTCTGCAGATCCTATGCGGGATCAAATATAACCATCACATCAAGCGAGGTTCTGCAGATCCTACACGGGATCAAATATAACCATCGCATCAAGCGAGGTTCTGCAGATCCTACACGGGATCAAATATAACCATCGCATCAAGCGAGGTACTGCAGATCCTACACGGGATCAAATATAACCAATGCATACATATTCGCAAATATATTATCATGCATTCTTCACACATCAACACGTACAATTATCATGCACTCACAATGTGTATTATATTCATCATTCATCACAATTGCCATGCATTTTTATTCAATTCTAAACAATGCATAATTTGCCCAAGGCCACGATTCAAAATCACATTCATACACTAGGATTCACGCCTTACGGCTACCCACAGCACATCACAAACCAGCATATAAGCTATTAAATCAAAGAAGGGTCGATCGCAACCGAAACCCCAAGCCACGACGGCACCACGCGACAGGGAAATTTCATCCTGCTACGTTCGCTACACGCTCGCCTAGCGAGCTGCTAGCGAACGTTCGCCACCTTCTCGCCTAGCTAACTGCTAGCGAGCAAGAACAGAAGCTACAGACTTCGTTCGCTACCTCGTTCGCCACAGCGAACCCCCAGCAAGTCATTCGCTACTCCATTCGCTGCCAGCGAAGGAGACCAAAACACCATTGTCCCAAGTCTGAGACCATTCGCTACGCACTCGCCTAGCGAGATGCTAGCGAACACTCGCGACCTGCTCGCCTAGCGAGCTGCTAGCGAGCGTCTGCGTACTGAACTTTTCTCCCACTGTTCAGAATCCAAACACCCGATGAAATCCACCGATAAATCCCAACTTGTTTCTAGTAGCCTTATCCCAACATTCCTCGACTAAATCCCACCACTTATTCTCATTTTCAATCATTAAAACTCGGCTTCTACCGATCGAATCAATTTCGACCTAAAATGGAAGCTTATGGAAAACTCTCCAAAACTCTAACCAATCAACCATACACATACATAACCAAACATATTGATTAAGATAGTAAGATTTCACACCCTTACCTTGGATTAATCGAAGCTTTGAGTCGCTCTTGATGATTCCACTCTTTTCCTCTTCTTCTTCTCTTTTCTCTTCCTTTTTCCTTCTTCTCCCTTTCTTTTCTTTCCTCCTTTACTCTTATATCTTTTCTTTCTATTACTATCCTTTATATTTCTTTCCATTCTATTTCCTCCAATACACCTATTATTCCAATCAATTTCCATAAACCATCCACTTAACCATTAATTGAGACTGTCCGAAATATTTCCCACTAAACTTTCCAAAACTCTACAATGATAAAATAGCATAATATGTAGACTTAACATATTATCACACTATCCCATAATTAAAATAATTCCAATAACTAAATTAATTAGTTAAACCGAAATTGGGTTGTTACACGTACGATTTCAATTAACCTTATTACTGTATTTTTGAATTGTTTTGAGATGAGAAGAGAAAGACGCCCTAAGACTATGGTTGAAGGGGAATCTACCTACAGTTATCATGCATGGCTTAGAAACCTAATGTCTGTCATAATTCCCTCTTGCACAGAGGAAATCAGAGATCCTAGGGGAAAACAGCAAAAGAAAGCAAGCAGTAACAGTAAACAGTAAAATGCATGCTATGCAACAGTACAAGCGAGGCAAGGGAGTCCTGCTCAACCTCAAACCTAAGAAAACAACAGGCAAGGGGAGACAAGCTCCACCTCAAACCTAAAGGTAGGCAACACAAGAAAACAGACAACACAGCAAAAGAAAAGCAGAGGAAGCAGCCCAAGCAGTAGCAACAATCTTCTATAGACAGCAACTTCAACCTTTAACATGAGCTCTAGTAAGCAAAATTGAATTGACAGCAAAGTTGACAGCAAAGAGTCTTCATCTTCAAGTTAGCTCCTATCTTTATCTTGAATTCTTCATCTTCAAACTCTAGCAAGCTCCACAAGAAGAGAAATCATCATTGAGATCAAGTTACAATGCTAGGAAACCTGATGAAAACCAAAGGAATTCATCAGGAACCAACATGAAAAGAAAGTGCATCCTCAAAAGTTCTACTCATTAAGGCATGCCACTCATCCCTCCAAAGGAGAGATGGGGCTTCCTTAAGAGTACTTTGCATCATGGGATGAGGATAGAAGCAAACAATGCATTTTATTTTTTATGAAAGAAAAAACTAGTTCAAATGGCTCTTCCTAAAACCCTAATCCTATAAGCTTCTAAAAAGCTCCTAAAAGAGAAAGAAAACTCAAAATTAAGCTCCACAAGCCAACCCACAACAGCTACAAGATGTCCAGCACCTCCTCCAAAAAGGAAACCAAGCTCTTCAAGCTCCAAAGCCACCAACAAGATCAAACAAGGCAAGGCACCAAAGAAGGAACACCAAAAGCAACACATACTTGCAAATTCTATCTAAAATAGAAAACTAAGTTGTAAAAATCTAATAAATTTCCTAAGGGAACATGCATGTTTTAACTTTCTAGGGTTCAAATATCAAAGCCTAAATCAACTTCTAGGTCCACTAAATAAATCCTAAGTTGAATTGTGTCAAGATAAACCATAAGTTGGGAAGGCTCTAAACATCTCACATAAAACAGAACCTACAATTGTTAAAAAATTCTAATAAAAATCCTAAGGGAGCATGCACATATAACCTATAACATACTCAAAAATCACATTCAGAAACCAAACCAAATGCTCAAACCAAAATCAACAAGGCAGATAGGAAATTATGCAAAATAAAAGAAATAACATAAAAGAGAAAAATGCAAATTAAATTGAAAAATGCATGAAAATGCAATTTATTGATCCCATAAAATCACAAATTGAAAGAGGAACATGGACATATTTTTAAAATATTTTTCTGATTAAAGATGAGATTATTATGATTTTTGGAATCAATATGCATTAAAATAAAATCAAAATGAATTAAAAATGAAATAAGATAAAACAAAAGCCAGAAAATGTCATGAGCGTTGGATGAATTGACAAGGTATGCAGATCCAAGAGCAATGAGCGCGTCCATGCAAGCATCCAAGTCACACGCTGACTGGGATTAATGAAACGCTGCGTTTTTGGTTTGGAGCCAAATCCTCAGTTCAAATCGTGACCATCAGATGATCCTACCAAGTCTTCTCTATAAACTAATCCAACGGCAATGCGTTATCGTCCTCGTTCAACTCCTCAGATGGAGGGAAGCCAGGTGTGGTGGCCGGAGAAGACCTCCGGTCGTCTTCTCCAGCGAGATGGTGGTCTCAGGTAGTCACAAAACATCAAACCTTACATCAAAATGCTCAGAATCTCACAAGGATCTCAGATATCCTATCCAAACTATCTAACTCTCATCAGGTTTTAAAACACGATCCAAGTTTCAGATATCACATCTAAATTGATCATCACCAAATCATAATCTAATTGCATAGAAATGCTCCTCACACTTCCTAGGTTAACCTGATCTATCCAAATCACGTTGAAACATTAAGATCAAGCTAAATCGTGTCCAAACAGAAATTGCACTTCAACCTAAATTGTCTCTAATTGCTTCAATTTTGATCCAGAAACGATCTATGTCTCTATTAGATCCTAACCACATGCACAACATGAACTACATCTCCCTAGAATTGTGAGAAATTTGGAGGTTACATACCTGGTGTAGATCTATGAACAGAGGTATCTAGAGCACTATTCAGCCTCCAAAAGTTTCTAGAATCACTCAAGGATGCAAGAGGAAGATGAAGAAACCTTCAATTTGATCTGAATTGTCTTGGAACTCAAAACCCGATCTGCACTTGCTTTCTTGAAAATTCACTTTCTCTTTCTGCTTCTACCACGAAATGAGCACCAAAATGATTCTGAAATCATTACATAACTTATATAGAGTGTGTCTATAGGCTTTTTGAGTCCAATCCAAGCCCAAATCAGCAATTCCAATTTTCTGTTTTCCCTTCAAAAATTGCACATGACAGTCACGAATTTCCCATCACAACTTGCTCTAGAAGCTTCCTTTTGCTTGCATAATCACTTGTGAATGCAATGAGACCAAAAGGAACACTTGAAATGCCTTGGTGAGTGTTTTGGTCATGTAACTTGCATATGAAGAAACCAAATTGTAACTCATGAAAATCTACCTCAACTCAAAAATCTACCAATGTCATTGTACTTGAAATGATATTTCCAATCAAAATGAGCATTTACTTGACATGTTTTGGTCACTTAACCATTAATTTGAATTTTTCAACTTTGAATCCTTTGAAAATCTTCCTTTTTAAGCCATTTCAAACCAAATCTTGATATGAGCCAAATCAATTCATCATGAATTCTTGGTTAGCCTAAAAACCAAATTTTGAACAAGTTCCATGTTGAACAAAAATCCATTTGACAAGTGCAAGTTGGAGATTTTGACCTATGATTGAAAATGGCCTATAATCTCACTTTCCCAAAATACCCCTGACTTGTAAACCTCATAACTTGAGTTCTACAAATCAGATGGAAGACTTCTAATACAATTTAGAAAGCTAAGATCATGAGTAACAACTTTCATGTTGGCCAAAAGTTCAGGTGAAACATCCTTCTAGGTCAAAAATAGCTTTGAAGTCAGATGATTTTCACAGACAAATTTCAGAGGCATTTGAGGACTTGTAACTTGTCTGGACCATAACTTGAGTTCTATAGGTCCAATGGAGGACTTATAGTACTCAAATTGAAGGTATTGAGATTCTCTACAAGTTTCATGTTGTCCAGAGATCCATTTGAAACTTTCATCTTGACTTATGTGGTCTTGAAGTTAGGCACTAAACAGGGGATTTTACACTGAAACCCTAATTTAGCAACTTCCCACATTCTTGACTCTTCTTGACTTGATCTTGGCACAACATCACAAATGTCTCAACATATCATCTCATGAACTCCATGACCTAAAATTAGGCTTTGATACTCTTCAATTGCACAGTTGACCTAGGATTGACCCAAATGAAACCCTAATTGCTTGCACTTCAACTGTGGCTCTTGCATTTGACACAATGACTTGATTGAGCTCTCCCATGGCACTCTAGGCATTCTATGAGCTCCATACATATCCTCTTCTCATATTCAACACTTCACATCCCTCTGATGGTCTTCAATTGATCCTTAAGTTAGAAGCAAATCCACATGCAAGCATCTAAACCCTTAGGCGCTCAAATCACCTCCTGATGACTTTGATAACTTTTCAATCTTGAATAAGGCCTCTTGCTAGTCTTCTCTTGATAAGAATCACACTTGATCCCCTTCTATATGAATGATATCATGATATGAAAATGATATAACTATGCAAATGTTAATGCAATGAAACATAAACCAAGTAAGAAAAGGTTGAGCAAATTTTGCGGTGCAACAATATGGAATGTTGTTCATATAAGTTCTTTCAACATCAATGTTGGGACACTGATCTATACTCAACTTGAGTTGAGGGTTTGTCGGAGTCACAACAGGCTTTGAATTTGACATACCAAACTTTTCTAGAATCTTCCGTAGGTATGCCTCTTGAGACAAGCATAATTTCGACTGCTTTCTATCTCTTCGGATGTTAATCCCAAGAATCCTGGATGCAGCTCCCAAATCCTTTATGTCAAACTCCTTATTGAGTTCAACCTTTGCTCTCATGACATTTTCGACATTTCCTATTCCACTGTAGAGGAGATTGTTTCAGTCCATATAAGGATCTATTCAGCTTGCACACATAATTTTCCTTCCCTTTTTCGACATACCCTTCAGGTTGCCTCATCAGGATTGTTTCATCTAAGTTACCATACAATAACGTAGTATTCACATCCATCTATTCCAGTTCAAGGTCGAATTATGCGACTATGGCAAGCAACATTCGAATGGATATGTGCTTCATAACATGAGAGAACACATCATTGAAGTCGACACCTTCTTTCTGAGTGAACCCCCTAGCAACCAATCTTTCCTTGTATCTCTTCGACGCCACACCTTCGATTCCTTCCTTAACTTTGAAAATCCATTTAAAACTGACTAACCTGGCTCCAGCAGGTTTCATAATCAGTTCCCAGGTGTTGTTATCATGAATATATTTCATCTCATCATCCATGGCCTTCAGCCATTCAGTTTTCTTTCGACTCCTCAGAACTTCCTTATAGTCTCTAGGTTCTTCGTCTAGAACCTCACTTGTAGAGATTAAGGCATAAGCTATAAGATCTGCATACCCAAGTTTTTGAGGTGGCTTGATGGCTCTCCTCGATCTGTCTCTTGCTAGTATGTAGTCATTAACAGTCTCCTCATTTTCGACAACATCTTCTGTGTCTTCTTCGACTTCATATGGGGTACGCAATTCAGCATCAACATGTTCCAGTTCAACAGGAATCTCTCCTTGTTCCAGCTCTTCGTCAGCATCATCAGTTTTCTTGAAAGTCATCTCTGCTTCATAGGAAACTAGATCTCGACTGGTGACACACCTCCTGTGACCTGGCTCTAGGTACCATAGCCTATAAGCTTTGACTCATTTAGGGTATCCCATGAACATGCATTTCAGAGCTCTAGGTTCGACCTTGTCTTGCCTAATATGAGCATAGGCCATACAGCCAAATACTCTCAATCTGTCGAGACTAGGTGGATGTCCCGACCAAACTTCTTCAGGTGTCTTCATTCCCAAGGCAGTCGAGGGACATTTATTTATCAGGTAAGTTGTTATCGAAATAGCTTCCTCCCAAAACACCTTCTTCAATCCAACACTAAACAACATGCATCTAACCCTCTTAAGGATTGTTCGATTGAATCTCTCAGCTAAGCCATTTTGTTGAGCAGTACCTGTTACAGTATTATGACTTTCAATCTCATACTCAACACAGTAACTGTCAAATGCTTTGTTGCAAAACTCAAGGCCATTGTCAAATCTCAACCTTTTAAACTTTCTGCCAGTTTGAGTTCGACCAGAATCTTCCAACTTTTGAAATTCTCAAAAGTTTCATCCTTCGTCTTCTAAATGAATACCCATAGGTTTCTGGAATAGTCATCAATGATGGATAGAAAATACCTTGCACCTAAGTGTGAAGGATTTCTTGCAGGTCCCCAAAGATCAGCACGAATGTAATCCAGGTATCCATGTGTTCTTTGCTTGTCTTTGTTAAACTTCGCCCTACAGGATTTACCAAATACACAAGATTCACAAAACTCTAACTTTTTGACTTTATCACCTCCTAGTAGGTTCTGCTTCCCCAATTCAACCAGGCCTCTTTCACTGATATGGCCCAATCTCATGTGCCATAATTATGTCTTCGACACAGGTTTCATGGATGCAACATTTATTGAACCACTTACAACCTCAACCTCAAGGGTATACAAGCCTTGTTTCTTCACGTCTCTCAAGAATTCCTTCGACCCCTTCATGACTCTTAGGATACTTTTCTCTCCTTGAAAAACATATCCCTTTCTGTCGAATTCACCAAGAGAAATCAAATTTCTCTTCAAGTCAGGTACATACCTGACTTCAGTCAATAACCTTATTGACTCATCATGGAGTTTGAATCTGACAAATCCAATACCTATAATTTTGTAAGATTTTTTGTTTCCCAGCAGCACAGATCCACCATCTTGATCACATAGCTCCTCGAACAATTCTCTGTTTGAAGTCATGTGCCAAGTGTAACCTGAATCCATAATCCACTCTTTTCTCGAGTCACCACTTGAAACCACAAGAACATCAGATAAGTCGAAGTCATCTTGAACAATGGTTGTGTTGCCATTACCTCCATGATCTTTCAGGCGTTTAAGGCACTCCTTTATTGTGTGACCCTCCTTCTTATAGTGATAACATCGAATACCAGATGTTTCGTCACTATAAGATTTCTGTTGACTTTTACCTTTCTTCTTGTCGAACTTACCATCCTTTCGCAAGAATTTTCCCTTAACAGCCAAACCTTCGCCCACCGTTGAAGGTTTATGCTCCTTTCATTCGTTCAAGTCCTTAGACTACAAGGCTGATTGAACTTCTTCAAAGGTCAAGGACTCTCTTCCATACAAGAGAGTTTCTTTGAAGTGAACATGTGTTATGGGCAAAGCACACAGCAACAACAGTGCTTGATCTTCATCATCGATCTTCACATCAATATTTTCAAGATCAAGAATCAGCTTGTTGAACATCTCCAACTACTCAGTCAACACTTTGTCTTCACTCATATTGAATGAATACAAATCTTTCTTCAGGTCGAGTCGATTCACCAGAGATTTGGTCATGCACAAACTTTCAAGTTTCATCCATAATCCCGATGTTATAGTCTCCTTTGATACCTGTTGAAGAACCTTATCACCAAGGCTCAACAATATTACGCTGTGGGCTTTCTCAATCATGCCTGTCTTTTCTTTTGCCGTTAATGTAGCATCCATGGCCGCCTCTCCCTTCAACGCTTCTAAACAACCCTGCTGAACCAGTAGGGCTTTCATCTTCAAGCGCCACAAACCGAAGTCGTTCATTCCGGTGAACTTTTCAATCTCATACTTTGTTAAAGGCATCTTCTCCACGCTCACCACACCAATTTGTTGTGAATCGGATGTCTTTAAACAAAGTACAAACGGTTTCTTTATGATCAAGAAACACACAAGGGTTAGGGTTAACAAAGATAACAAGGTAAAACAACAAGGGTTGGTTATAAACTGTTATTCTTTCCTTACTCTTAGAACAAGATTACAAGTATACAAGAATAAAAAAATAACATATCTCTCTCTCTCTTGAAATTAGGATTTTATCTTCCTATTTTTCCTTATTCTAATATTGAGAAACTAGCATCCTATTTATAAGAAAAATAGCACACTAACTTAATGGGCTTTTTAACAATTACCAATTACAAGCTAACTTAGGGTACAAGCTAACTTAAACAATTGGGCTTATAAGCAAGGCCCAATTCAACATGCTAACAACCCTAGCAATATTGACTAATGCATGTTAGAACAAACTTCGACTACAAGACGCATTACTCCGACAATATCATGTGAAAATACTTCGACCTCATACTTAATTCCTGTTGAACCAGAAGCTACCCTTCGACCATACTAGAGTTCGATCCAACATCTCACAAACATTATAGATGTTACGCCATACAAAGCTCAGATGAGCCAAATAAATATGTGCAAGGGAAGTAGCGAGCTTTGAAGAATTATGATATAAGACTTTATGGATCATTAGAATATGCCACTCTTGTTTACCAAGTACATCAAGATTGAAAGCAGTAAGATTTTTAAAACTCACGCCTCTACCATTTTTGTGCATTGCAAATTTATCCCAAGACACCCAATGTATCTCTTTTGAGGTAGTACTTGATTTTCCCTACCATAATTAATTCATCATTTTTTTTCTATTTCATCAATTAGGGGAAGGTATAAAGACTATGCTCATAAAATAGGTAGTGATAGATTGAATCACTGATTTAAAAAGGACTTATCTCCTTGTTCTCAAAAAATATTTGTTGCTCTATGAGTTAATCTTCTTTTAGACCGTATCTTTGATAAATTTAAAGATTGCCTTCTTACCCCTGCCAAAAATAGAAGGAAGCCTCGAATAATTCCTTGTAACAAGAATAGCCTGTACACCATGAACACCAGCAATAGAATGTCGAACAACATGTAGAGTATTGCGGCTATAAAAGAACTCAAATTTTTTAAAATTGACTGTTTGTCCTGATGCCCCTGCATAAGTTTCAAGAATGTTTTTCATGGTTGTGGCTTCATGAGTATTGGCAATAAAAAATAAAATCAATTATCAGTAAATAAAAGATGAGAAATGATAGGTACATTGCGATAAATCTTGACACCGTGTACGTCTCCATTATATTCCTCAATTTGAATAAGGGATGAGATTCCTTCTGCACATAAAATAAACATGTTTGAAGAAAGACGGTATCCTTGTGTTATCTCGGATTTTCGACACAAGCATTAATGACATATGACAAAAAAGCATGCAATGGAGTTGAGAAGTCGAAGATGGTTGATCAAGACCATAAGTTTGTTTGATGAATTCGACTTATCGAAAGCTGAGGTTGGCATTGCCGAACAATATAGTGAGAAACCAAGGAGCCTTAATTGGGTTTTGGACTTGGTAAAATTTCCAAATATCTAAGTTGGTTATTACATTTGTCGAATGAGTTGGAGTTGGATAAGGTCAGGTAGTTACTTAAGGATACATGCAGGCCTGTCGAAGACGATGGCTGCATGGAGGCAAAGAGGTGGCATGATATGTTTAGTCGACCGTTGCAGGCGGTTATTTTAGAGTAGTATATAAGTAGATATTTTCATATGTTCTAAGGGTTCGCAATTGTACACTAAATTCTACAAACTCAAAGTATCTGTGTTATTGGGAAACGAGTGAGAAATGTACGTATGCGTTCCACTTTTATGAATATAAGTCTTTTTATATTCAAGTCATTTTCTGCATTTAAGTTATCTTCAGCCATTTTACTCTTAAATCCTTTACATTTTGATTTTTAGTCAATTTAAGTTCTTATCTCTCAAATACTGAATTTCGATTTCCATACCAATATGTTGTTCAAAAGTCACGATTCACAAAAATATGTTTTCAGATCTTTTCGAGTTTAATCTCTTAAGTATTAATTGAAACTTGTTTTTTTACTAATTTTTACAGTAAACACCTTGATGCATACCTTTACTAGGTGTTATGGAATCAACAATGTTATTGTTAACAATGACTGAGTAATCAACCTTAACCCACCTTGTCATAATAGCGCACAAATACTCCCATTCAATTCGGTCACAAGCCTGGTTGATATCTAGCTTGAGAGCAACCTAAAAAAAAAATCTTTTTTTTAGAATTTATATAGTGGATGATCTATATAGAGGTTATGGCATCATCTAGAATAGATTAATCAGGCACAAAAGCTTATTGGTTTGCTAAAATGCACTTATCGAGGACCATCTTCAATCGATCAATGAGAAATTTATAGATTAATTTTTAATATGACATTACAAAAAGCAACAAGACTCCAATCTCTCATAGAATATTGTTCTTCTCCCTTGGGTATATGTGCAATATTAGTAAGATTAAGAATGGAGAGAAAAATACCAATATCTAACTATTCACAACAATCTTGAAAAGTCTCTCAACTACACAAAGGCCAAAAATGTTGATAAAATCCAGGGTTAAAACCATCAGTCCCTAGACACTTATCAGACTTCATCGAGAACAAAGTTGCTCGAATTCCTCAATCAATAAGGGAGATGCGAGTGTGGTGGTGTCTTTACCATAGATAGAGTGGCTTATAACATCAATAACATGAGCTAAAACATCGTCCTATTTTTTTTAACAAATTAATAAAATAATCAATTATAACATTACATAAATTAGATGCTTCAATGTGTCTTATGTCATTATCATCCACAAGAGTGTTGACCCGATTAACTTTCCTTCTAGAAGTGGTCACGAGATGAAGAATCGAGTATTAAGATTTCCCTCCAAGAACCAATGAACTTTGGAAGGTTGACGCCAATTGGTTTCTCCTGAACTAACAAGTGAGTCATATGTTTCCTCAAAGTATTAAAATAATTAACATTATCGGCATGAACACATCCTCTTATTTGATCAAGTCTCGTCTTGCATTTGTCAGTATCCCGTTTGAGCGTGTGAAAATGATTATATTGCCAAATTGAAAGGTCTTTTGCACGTCTACCCAATTTAGTCATAATTTGTTGGTCGCATTGCTTACAAACATGTGTATTGAAATCAACATCCTCAAACCAAACATTTTCAAATTTGAATCTCGAAGAAGTTCTAATACTAGAACTAATTGGTTCATAGCAAAGAAGAATGGGATAGTAATATGTATGTGTACGATGATATTGTTGTGAAATGATGCCCAAGAAAACAAAATATGACTGGTTACTTGACTAACAAGAAAACAACAAAGTAAAGGAAAAGATAGAAGAGAAGAGAAAGACAATTCAAAGTGGTTTAAAATTAGATTCTTGATTCAATTATACATTAGCAAACAATGTTTATAATTAAATCTCAATCACACCACTTTCTCTCTATGATTAGGATTATAAGAGATTAATATAGAAGTGATGACTAATATGTTATTTATTGAAAAATTAAATCCTAACTTTCAATTAACATACTAAACAATTGGTCAACAGATTGGCCAAATTCGACCTGCTAACTTAAACAACAAACTAACATAATTAAAGAGCTATATTAACTCTTCGACTTCGACCAAACTCTTCGATTTCAATAGAATTTGATATGACACTTCCTTATAACCCATAAACTACAAATATTAACTAATTATTTATTGAAGTAAAGTTGAATCTACTCAATGTTTAAGGATCCGACTATCTGTCAAGGCCAAAGTAGAGAAAGTAATAATTTTTCTTTACCCAAAATATTAGTATTAACTTTAAAGTTCTCTGTTGCAAAACGATGCAATCTGTCATGCTCTAATCACACAATCATAACGAGTTATCAAATTTAGAAAACATAATGATGCAATATGATATACAAACTTTTAAGTTGCAAACAATGTTTCTGTTTTTGTAACAAGACTGTGATATATTCTGTAAGCTCTAACCCCCTTAACATTTTAACACGTATATATCGTTATAGAATAATTCTTTACAATCAAATAAATTTTCTCAATTATCTTCCTATAGGCTACATCTAATAATTGCATACATCAACTGTTTCAACACACAAACAAACTCAAACCTTAATCAAAACTACCTGGAATCTCTACAAGTCCACGAAGAAGCTGTATACAAACTAGTATCCTTCCAACCAAGCCTTAACATGCCATCAACTTGAGCAACACTATAACCATGAGCTGGTGAAAACATGTTCAATATCAACTGTGCTTGCGCCATTGAATTACCACTCATTGGAACTTGCTCAAAACTATTTCTTCCTGCAAGTTCACTTCTCCAAAGCCTAAACTTTTCTTCACCACTCCTCTTAGGTCCTCCTATGGCCAATATGTTGTTAATCTCTTTAGATAGAAGATCATGTTCAACAATGTTCCTGTTAGAGTCATCACTATGCAAATATGATCCTAGAGAATCAAAAAGGGTTGAGTAGTAGTGTAACGAACCGACAAAACGGTCCAAGAATGACCCTCCAATGTTAACATCTTGTTCTACCAGAGTTATGATTCTTGGTTCCAACTCCTCAACAAGTCTCAATGTTTTCCAATCAGGTCCAGTTGAATCATACAAAGAATGTTGCAACCAATGCACTGCAACTGTCTCATTAGGCCTAATTTGCAACATGGAAACATCAACAACTTCACCAAACTTACATGCTAGAGGGTAAAACTCCAAACACAAGCCAAGCCTTCTCGCGAAATTCGAGAGATTCTTCCCCGTCTCAACGAGAAGCTCCATCGACGCTCCCATCCCTGTCATCCGAACCGTAGGTCGACCCTCCATCCGTGTCGCGAGTATGTGAAAAAAAGCCGGCCATTGAAGACCTTGCATGATATCCAAATCAAGTATATGAATTTTCTCACAACGATTCACCGCTTCGAGAATCGCTTGGTTTGAAGTAAAATGTGAAAACTTAATGAAAGGCGAAATATTGTTGAAGACTTGGAGTGCAGAATGAATGGTTCTATGATCAATCAAAGGAGAACAAAGTCCAAGCCATGAATTCATGACTCTACTGATCATTGCCTTTGCAAAATAAGCAACAACACGTTCAGCACATGATGTTTTATAAGGTGAAGCTAATTGTGTTAACTCTAGTAACATTCTATGAGCTTCACCAAGATTCTCAACTGAAATTGCCACTGCACATTCCATTAAAAGGGTTATCAAATTCAACCCTTGATCACATTCATAATCAGTACTACTATGGCTATGATTATGAACTAAACCTAAGGTGTTTGTTTGAGTGTGAGGATTATGAATATTATGATTATGAGAAGTGTTTTGTGGTAAGTGATCATCAACAAAGTGTTTAGTAATGTGTTCAACCCAATCACATATCTCATTATTTTCTGTTAGTGGTTTTGGATAAGGGTTTGTTTGACTTGGAGGTGGCAATAATAAGTCATTTGTAATGATTGTGTAGTCCCATGTTTCATGCATGTGTGGATGATGAATCATGTTTGGATTTGCATGAAGGACTTCAAAGCCTAGTTTCATCATAGAGAAAGATATATGAAAAATGGAGGAGTTTGGGGGTGTGAATGGGAGAGGGAGGTTTGAAGAAGAAGTTTATGTTAGTTTTTAAAGGGTGAAAATTAGTGAGGAAATAATTGATTAAAGTAAATTAAGTAGAATAGTGGTGTTGTCAATGGCATTGCCAATTCAAATCCTGTTGATGGCCGGCATAATCAAGACATTAAGAAAAAGACAAGTCACTAGAAGCTAACCATTACACGTCGATTTGGCAGTGATTTTTCCATTATATTAATGAGCCTAATTTTATTAAACTTTATTTTTAAGACAACTTTTAATTTTGACACTTTTTTTTGGACTGAAATACTAGAAAATTTAATTAAACATCTGTTTGTTGCATTTACTATTCTCCGTTACAATTTTCAAATATTAATAAATGTTAATTGAAATAGTAGAAATTCAATGAATAAATTTGCAAGATTAGCACTTCAATATCTAAATAAATTAATGAGTGAAAAGTAATAGGAAAGAGAAAAATTTGAATTCATGAAAAACATGCGATTTGATCTTTATATAGTATGGGCGGGTTAAAACCGTCCACGTGTGACTCGGAGTCTTGTGCAGATAGTTGTTTGATTAAATATCAATGGTGAAGATGTGATAGCGTGATCGTGTGCCTTGACAAAGACCTTTAGTGTCTCCTCTTTAGTGTTGGTTATTGGATCTTCTTTGTGGGCTTTGTGGATGATCCAAAACAGTTGCCTCCAAGAGCTTTACCTACGTCATAAAGGGAGGACTTTATCGGTTTGAGGCTCTGGTGAAAAGGGACCAAGGAGTATTGATGGTGATGATGTCTTCAGGAAGATGTGCATTAAATTCCTTCCTTGTGATTAGCAACGTTTTACAGATACGTCATATGTCTCTATGTCTTACGACAATGATTTTTTCTAGTATTATGGTTTTTAAGTGTGCCATTGAACTCATATGTGCGCTGAAATCTTGATCGTTGGTGATGCAATAGATCTCATGCGTAGCATTGGCCCTCAGAGGATCGCATTGCAAGTTCTCTTCAATTCGGAATATCATGTCATCTAGGACTTTAGAATTTGTTGTTTTATCGAGTTGTATACTTTATTTAGTATATAGGATGCTCCTTACATGCCTAGTTTGTCTTGTAATTGTTGAATGTTTAGGAGCATCTCGTGTCCAAGTATCAGTGATTGTGAAGGAGGTTGTTGCAAAGATTGGCCTTAGTAAAACTATTGAACAGGTTGGAAGAACGGCAAGGCTTTAAACATTCCCTGATCAATTCTTGGAGGAGCAGGATCTTTTTGCGCAAGAGCGGGGAAAAAGGTCACTAATACTGGAACATTCTCCAATGAAAAAAAAGGTGGAGTTTTGTTAGCCTCAGAATCCATGGCAGCGACATGACGTTGAGCGGCAGATCTAGTAACCTTTGATGTCACCGTATCTTCAAGAGTTCGTTCTTTGACTTGTTTGAAAAAGAGGTCGGTGTTTTGAGGGAAGTGTACTAGGATATGTGAGACGAAGATTAGTGATCTGATAGGAAAAGATTGGTGATATATGAGAATAAAATTGGTGATTTCTAAGAAGAAGAACATGGAAAAATGTGGAAATCCAGAGTTATTACCCATGAATAGTGTCACTCTTGTGTTTGGGAACCAAAAATGTGTAATTAAATGGTGAAATGAGGTCTTGGTACGCTAGAGCAAGTTTTATATACGACGTGGAAGAGTCTAAAAAATTAGCACTTCAACGGTTAAGTCAGTTACTAGATGAAAAATAGTATAAGAGTGAAAATGAATTGAATACTAAAAAAAGTGCGATCCGATCTTTATATAATATGGTCGATTAAAACTCTCCGCTTGTAAATTGGCGTCTTGTGCAAATAGTCGTTTGATTAAATATCAACAGTAAGAGATATGATAGAGTGTGTGTTCGTGCACCTTCGACAAAGATGAATGTCCATCTATTCGATGTGTCTTCCTCTTTAACGTTTGTTATTGGACTTTTTCGCAAGTCTTGCATCCAGTCCGAAACAAAGATGAATATAAAATTTTGAAGAAGTCCTTTAAATAAAAATTCCTTCAAAATGTGAGATAAAGCCATATTTCATTTCTCAATTTTCTCTTAAATATCAGAAACTTATAAATCACTATTTTTCAAATTCATCTTCATATTTTCAGTAGTTTATCTATTAATAAATTCATGAGCTTTTTATTTTGATTAATTTATTATAAATTTTTAAATTATTAAATACTTATGTTTGAGTTAAAGTTTTAATACTTTTAATGAATTCGTTAATTACATATTTTTGTTTCTTTAAATTCTTTTTTATGTAATATTGGACTTATTTAAACTAAACTTATTTTTGTTTTATTTTACATCTTTTATATTGTTTTGAATTTGGTCGAGACGTTTGTTAACACAAGCTAGAGATACCAAACCACATAAATGTTTGCCTGTTTTCTTATTATTGTTGTCTTCTGTATCTAAGATTCTTGGCGTACACAGATTCTATATATCATAGATTGTGCTTTCAACAGTATAAATAAAATATTTTAAATTTTAGCTTGATTGAAATAATTAAGTTACTTAATATATTGTAAATGATAAACATGACAAATAACTTTCTCTTTAAAATTACTCAAGAAAAAAAATCTTAAATTTTTTTATAGTTTTTTAATCAATTAATTAATATTTGTATTATTAATATATATTTTATCTAACTCAAAAGTTAATTCATCAAATATAATTAAAAATATTATAGTAAATTTTACTTTTGTACATAAAATTAAAAACATTAATTATATTTAATTAACATTTTTAATAAATATGAAAGTAGTTATTTATAAGAGGAGTGTTCAAAATTAAATTAGTTTAATAGAAAACTGTAAATCGAACCAAATCAAATCAAAATTATAAAAAATCGTATTTTATTCGAATGTGTTTGGGCATATTTTGAGAAAATCGTTTGTTTGGTTTGCACAGTTTGTATTTTGCAAACCGAACCAAACTGTCCCACATTATTGACTTTACGATTATGAACAATTTTCTCTACCCCACATTTAGGGTTTCAGTTTTATTATTCTTAAATCTTTCATAGAAGTATCAGGTCTTATTCGTCATATACTTATTGCATTTTCTTCTCTAATCTCTACTATCTTATATTCTTTCTTTTTCACCTTCTCATTTTTATGTTACTCTTCTCTCTTTCAATTTCGTTTTTATCGCATCTCTTCTTTTATAATCTCTACTCTCTTGTATTCTTTCTTTTTTTTCATTAATCTCTCATCTCCTCTATTTTTTTTATTTCATTATAATATTTTTAATATTGTTTTATGTTATCATTTTATGTTTATTATTTTACATTTGTATAATATGATTTTTATATATTAAATGAGAAATAGTTATTAAAATATGATGAGTTTTCTTGTTATTTGATAATATATGAATGATTAAATATAAAGTTATGTTGTTATTTATGTATGTATGTATAACTCAATATTTTTTTAAAAATCGAATCAATCGAACCGAATAAAACCGCATTGATTTAATTTAGTATGGTTTAGTTTTATTTTTAAAAGTCAATCCAATCAAATCAAAGAGCACTTTTTTTTTTATCTTATTGTTCAAATAATTTTTTTGTGTAAAAACCATCCAAAATGTACTGCAAATAATTATTTATACTTATAGTTGTAACGAGAAGATGGAATAATTAATGGCTTAATAGTTAACATTTTAAGTTGATTTTTAAGATGGGATGAATAACTTTAACGTTTCGATTTCTAAACATTATTGTTACTATTATTACGAACAGTTATCCTACATAACCTGTTACATGAAATATATATAAATATATATATATATATATATTAAAAAAATATTACAATAAATTTTTTACTAGAATAAAACTATATATAAAAGTTTATAAATAATTTACTTAGGAAGTATGAAGGTGAAAGTAAATAAATTTTATATTGACTGCTTTAATATTATTATTTTTTAGGTAATATGGTTGATTATGTTGAATGAAATTCAACATTTAAGATTAATTTTATTTGTATTTATATTTATATTTGAATTTAGTTTGTATTTCATTTGATTTTAATGTAGGTGAGTTTATATAAACTCAAACGAAAATGAATGTGCAACCGAATGTAACACATTTTAAGAATTGTAAAAAGTTATATATATATATATATATATATATATATATATATATATATATATATATATATATATATATATATATATATATATATATATATATATATAATCTTTTTCATTTTCTTGTGCATTGTTAATGAAGGTTCATTGTTGAACTTCAACAGTTTATATCAGAGTCTGATTCGATTCACAGGGAAACACGTGTGTTGTGAGGTGTGTAATTGATTTCAGTTCTGAAATTTGTGTTGAATTGAAGTTTGAAATCGAAGAGAATCACAGATCTCGATTCTTAGGGTTTAAGAAACACGAATGTTGGTGAGAACTGAGTGATTTGCACAAGAACGAAGATAAACGGCGAAAACACTCTCTTGAACACTAAGCTTCCAGTATTCGACGAAAAGAATTAAAATCGGTGGTTGCTTCAAATGTGCATGACGTTTAGAGCTCAATATGTTCTTGATATCGTCAACGGCAGTTACATGCCAGTTGTAGAAAATACAGTTGAAGAGCAAAAAAATGTGCAACGTGAAACGAGGAAGAAGGATCAAAAGGTGTTATTATATATCCATCTGTGTGGATATAAGGTGTTTGAGAATATTGTTGATTCAACGACGGCGAAGGCGACGTGGGATACACTAGTGCGGTGATATGATGGTGACGCATCAGTGAAGAAGGTCATGTTGCACTCACTTTGCAAGCAATATGAAAATCTCAACATGAAGAACAGTGAGAATGTGCCTAATTACATCTCTAAAGTGATTGTGATCACTAATGAGATGAAGTTTTGTGGAGAAACGCTTTCTGAACAAGTAATCATTGAAAAGGTAATGAGATCACTTACTCCTCAGTGCTATTACATGGTTGTAGCCATAGAACATTCTAAAGACACTAACATCATGAAAATTGAAGAGATTCAGAGTAGTTTAGAGGCATAAGAGTTGCGTCTTACTAAAAGAAACTCTCAAAAAGAGTTAGAACATACTTTGAAAGCTCAAACTCGGATAGTTTCTTTTGACAAGAACCAGAAGCAAGCATAGCTAAAGAACAAGAAGAAATATGGTTGTGGTGTTCAGAAGTCATAACTCTCCAATTTGGATAAGAAATATCTTAATGTTCATAAGGGAAATGAGAAGTTTTACAAGAGAAAGGTTCGATGTTACAGTTGCAACAAGTTTGATTATTTTGATGTTAATTGTTAGTCCAAAAAAATTGGCAAAGTTGAAGAAGTCAACATACCTAGAGAAGATTTTGATGATGAAGTTGTGCTATTGATGACATTTGAACATATGTTATTGTTGGTCAAACAAGGTTAGTAAAGTTAAAGAAGCCAACATAACCAGAATGTAGAAACAAACAATGGCTGGTTGATTTTGACTCTAGTAAAATAACCAAGATCAAATGGGTTTGTGATGAGTACTTGAATGCTAAAGGAATGGAAAATATGAGAGTTAAGTTGAACAATGAAAAAACTATATTGATTGAAGATGTATGGTATGTTTCTAGCATGAATAGCAATCTGATGAATGTGGGTCAATTGATTGAAAAAGGTTTTTCAGTAACCATGAAAGATAGTCTCTTGAAGTTGTATGATTATAATCAGAAGTTGATTATGCAGTCTGAACTGGGAAGAAACAGAACATTCAAAGTGAATGTTGCAACAACAAACACTCAATGTCTTAGTGCAAGAAGTAGCAGAGTGGGAAGTGAGTTGTAGCACAAGAGATTGAGGCATCTGAACTATAGAACATAGGGCATCTAAGTTCAAAGAATTTGGTACATGGAATTCTAAGATTGTGGCACCAGAGAAATCATGTGATGTTTGCATGAAAGGCAAGCAATTAAGATTGTCATTCTCATCAGAAATTCCTCCAAGAGTAACTCGTGCTTTGGGTGTGGTGCATTCTAATGTGTTTGGTCCATTTGTGGTACCTTAACAGGTTTTGAGAATCATAAAAAGTTAGTTACATCTTTTTCTCTCTCTATTCTCTACAACTATTCTTTCATCTCCGTCTTCTTCACTTTCTTGTGCATTGTTAATGGAGGTTCATTGTTGAACTCCAATGAATTATATTTGCTTTATAACTTAAAGTGACTTGATTCAAATTTTTCTGAAAATAAATGGGATAATGTTGAAATATTAAGCAAGGTATATATTATGAGATTAAATATTATACACCTTAAATTTTATATTACATATACATTAAATTAAATTATATAAAAAATGTAATTTTGATAAATTATTTTTTAAAATATCTTTAAAAATAATGAAATCTAATTCGTTACATATAATTAAAATTATTAAACTTTAATTTTTATTATAATTAATTCTAAAGACATGTTTACAAATATTACAATAGATTAGTAGTATAAAAATTTTCACAGGAGCACGACAACTATTCACTAAATAATATTCTATCTACTCCTTTTTATAATAATAAGAAATTATTATTAAGATTCTCTAATATGCATTATTGATATTGATCTGACCTGATCAGAAGGGAATCAATTGACCACCACGCGCCTTTGATCTACAGCATGTTCACTGGTGGTAAGAAGGGGGAGGGGGTGTACCTGCAAGACACTCTGATGCCAAAATGAGAAAGGACCAGAGTGAAGCAAATATAGAGAGAAGGTGTAGAGAATAGAATACTTGACCCTCTAGTGAAAGAGGGTATTTATAGAGAGACCCCAGCGCAGGGCCAACGGTCACTTGTGTTGGGCTG
Source organism: Lathyrus sativus (assembly GCA_963859935.3). Taxonomy (NCBI): domain Eukaryota; kingdom Viridiplantae; phylum Streptophyta; class Magnoliopsida; order Fabales; family Fabaceae; genus Lathyrus; species Lathyrus sativus. The sequence goes on from OZ012740.1 coordinate 467,138,844, forward strand.
GATTGTCAGGCCCAACCCAGGTGACTGTTAGGGCTTACGTGGCGTAATAAAGACCAGTATGTGGTTTTCTCCCTAGTTCAATCGTCTCGTGATCTCTGGAAGGTGGTTCGACCAACTCTCGCAGAGGTGGGTGGTTGGATGAGGACGTGTCCCCACAGAGGGGAGCACGTGGAGAACGTGTGGAGGACACGTCGTTCTGCCCATCGAGGGCGGCGTCTGGTCGACGGGGACCCTTGTGCTCGACGTAGGGGATGTGGACCTGCTTGGGCCTTCCCCAAGTACCATTGGGTTGGGCCTGCCCGGTCAGACCGGGGTCCAGGCCAGAACAGAAGCCCCCCAAGTCGTAGCTCCGAGGAGAGGGAGCGAGGACTTGATGACGTTGTCGAGGCAGGAGGTATGCGCATGGAGAGATCTCGCCCGTGCGTGTTTCGTGAATATGGGCGAGCATGGGCGTCTTCGGGCGGTCGGGCGTCCAGGTCGAGGACGTGTCCTTAAAAGACGTTAGTAGCGGAGAGACATGAAAGGACGCGACTGTCAGCCTACGCCACGTGTCAAACGTTGGACGGGCCGTGTGGGGCAGCTACCCTAGGGCATTCAAGTGCCTAGGGGCGCTTCGAGTCCCGCACCGAGGTATAAGTAAGCGAGCACCCGTCCATTCCTCATTTTCGCTTCTGCTTTCTCCCACACGCGACGATTCTCTTGCTCGTGTCTGTTCGTTACCACCGCCGCAACCGCCGCCGCGTATTCCGCCATTACCAGTAAATCAGTAAGTTCCCTTTCCTTGTTCTTTTCTTATTTCGCGTGTTTAAGCCAGGGTCAAGGCGTGTTGAACGCCCCGAGGAGGGAGACTAATCTCCGCCGCGATAGGCGGTGGTTTTCTAGGTTTAGAATGAATTTTCCGAGGACGAGCGAAGTGATAGTTTGAATCCCCCGGGGACAGATGCTAGTTTTTTATGAACGTTCTGGGGACGAACGATAGGACTACATGAGTGCCCCGGGGAGGATATGTAGGTTAGACGACTTCCCCGGGGACGGATGGTAGGGGCCAGACGAATTCCACGGGGATGCGTGACAGGATCGTGGGTGTTTCCCAGGGACGATGAGGGATGCAGGATGATCTCCCGAAGATGGCTGCCCGGGAGGCTTTTGTAATTGTTGCGGGTGTTTTTCCCGTCTCCCTTTCACTTGGCCTGCGGTGGAAGGGTGGATTTGATCTTGGACATCGAATTCACTGTTTCCTTCTGCTTTTCAGGTGTTAATGACGTCGTGGGTACCGGGGACCATGGATGTTGGCAAGGAGCCAGAAGTCCCCAGAGTCGAGGATAGAGTTTGCCCTGTCGCGGAATGGGTGGCCGAGGAGCCTCTGACTATGCCCTCGTATTTTGCAGACGACCAGACCAAAGCTTATGCCACCGTAGAGGACAGGCGTGAGGACGAACCCTTAAACTGGCAGGTGTATCGGCCTCGCGAGGAACACCACATCTGCTCGGCGTTTGGGAAAATGCGGTTCCCTATGTACGAGTTCTTTTTTCGGGAAGCCGGGCTCAGACTGCCGTTCACGGACTTCCAGTTGGGGGTCTTCGATTGGTTGCGGTTAGCTCCCTCGCAACTGCATCCCAACACCATAGCTTTTGTTCGAGCATTCGAGCTCGTGTGTAGATATCTGGAGGTCGGGCCACGCTGCCGCTTTTCTTACATCTTTTTCATCTGCAGAGGCAGACGTTGAACGGTCGACACGGCTGGGTCTCGTTGAAGCAGACGAAGAAGCTTTTTCTGGCGTACATGGATTCTTGTCTGGGATTTCAAATCTCGCTTCTTCGTTGTCAGGCCGATGTCTCATGGAGCATGTTCCTCGTTGTACAGGAGAGGGGAGCGAATAGTGAACGGGCAGCGGGAGTCCGTCATGATACCGAAGGTGCCCTTGGAGTGGACAGAGGAACATTTTACGAAGGGTACCGACCGATATATAGTGCGGGCGGGGACCCTGGACGAAGAGGATCTGGCCGGTTACCAAAAGATAGTCTCGTTTGTGGCCAGCCTGCCCCCGTCGAACTTGGTGACGCCCGATGGTAGATATATTCGCGATAGTGAAGGGCGCATTTGTCAGAAGCAGAGGCTGATCAGCACGAAAGCTCTGCTCGAGTGTTCGTCGGAGGAGGAGGCCCTTAGTTACCTAGGTGGTGACGGTCTCCCCTTCCCTTGACTCACTAGTTTTTTATTCTTTTGCTGATATCTTTCTTTCGTTTTGCAGGGAGCATGTCTACTGCCAAGGAGAGAGTGAAGAAGTTGTCCGCCTCGAGGATCGCTGCTAAGGTCGAGAAGACACGGGTTGCCCAGGTGGCCGGGCAAACTGCTGCCGATCAGGGAGGCATGGGTTCCTCTTCGTCGCCCCAGAGCAGGCAGTCCCCGTCGTCTCAAGGGGCTGCTAAGTGGGCCAAGATTCACCAGCCCGAGGGTGTCGTCGACTTGATGACAGGGTTTGCCGAGGAGGGATTCCTAATCTCGTTGTGCCATCAGCATCCTGGCTTATTTCATGGTGCTAGGTCGCCAGCCGTACCGGTCGGGGAGGCAAAGAAGGTCCTCGATTTGGACCGGGCTACTCGGAGGCAGGTTTTGACCAAGGATTTGACTGCCATGATGTGGGTCTTCTCGACGGCCTTGGTACTGAGTGATGAAAGTTGCTCCTCAGCTGAGCTGGCCAAGCTGCAAGGTGATCTCACTTTCGTGCAGTCGCGGCTAACCAAGATGGGCGCGGAGTTGGAGAAGAGTCAGGAAGATACCGCCGCGCAGCGCAAGAGGGGGGAACGTGCTGAGGAGAAGTTGAAGGCTGCGGATGAGGAGGTGCAGGCGCTGAAGGCCCGTGTGGGGGAGCTGGAAGGCTATCTCCGTCCTGCCGACAACGAGACGGATGAGGACAAGCTTATGGTCACCCGTGCGGATCTGCTGAGGAGGATCCGGGAGTTGAAGAGTGATTGCTTGGAGGCATTCGAGGTTGGTTTTTCCAGCGCTGTGGACCAACTCAAGGTGGTTAACTCCGCGGTCAGCCTGGTCGTAGATGGGATGGGCCCTTCCATCCGATCGTTGATGGACGGGTGGTCGATCCTGACTCTAAAGCTGTTGATAATTTTGCCCCTACAAACGAGCATGAGGTGGATTGTTCAGAAGATATGTAGATTTTTCCGGGCCTGCATGCTCGTGGTTTCTGGGCCTGTGCGCCAATACTTTGCTATTTTTTGCTTAAGTGTTTTTTTCGAGCCTGCGTGCCCTTTTTGGCTTTGTAATTGACTATTGGGTTGGTGCCCGCTTTGATAATACAATATTTTGTTTTGTTTAAGTGTGCGCTCATTTATGTTTGCATGATGATATGCCTGTTTTATTTCTGCATGTTTGTATGCTCGAAATGTATGTTTAATATGTTGTCTAGTAGTTTTGGGGGGAGTAGCTCGACAATAATTGTGCCCGGTAGTGTAGGGAACTGGCCGGGTGACCGGAGTGGTTACCTGGTCGGAGAAGGGGTGTTTTATCCTCGCGGCGTGAACGTCCCATCGCGATTTGGGTGTTCTGTCGAGCATGGTACAGCAACGGGGAGTCTCGGTCGAGGGGTTCTCCATCGAGCAGAACCTTCTGCCTGCACACACAAAGGTAGAGGCTTGTTATGGCGTTGGCTTCGAGAAGGCGCGATGGTACCGTGTCGTGCCCCTGTGGTCGCGACACTTGTCGTCGCGGGCAGTGTTTAACTGTAGTATTTTTTCAGCTTCTCAGCGTTCCATGGTCGAGCTAGTTGGTCCCTGTGTAGGTTTTCGAGGTAATACGCCTCGTGCTCCGTTTTGTCTCGAACACGATAGGGGTCTTCCCAATTTGCGGTAAGTTTTCCCTCGTGTGAGTCCTTTTGGTTTCTTCGTAGGACCAGGTCGCTGACCTGGAACTCACGCTTTAAGACTCTGCTATCGTGGCGAAGGGAAATCTTTTGTTTTAGCCTGGCCTCGCGGAGAGCGGCTCCTGACCGGATCTCCTCGACTAGGTCGAGCTCCTCACGGAGAGCTTCGTCATTGGTTTCTTCTTCGAGGGGCGCCTCTGTCCTTCTGGATGGTTCCCGGATCTCGACTGGGATCACCACCTCAGTTCCGTACGTGAGGCGAAATGGGGTTTCCCTAGTGGTCGAATGAGGCATTGTGCGGTACGCCCACAGCACACTGTGAAGCTCCTTGACCCAACCTCTCTTGGCGTCGCCGAGTCTTCGTTTTAATCCCCGGAGGATTACTCTGTTTGCAGCCTCAGCTTGGCCGTTTGTTTGTGGATGTTCGACCGAGGTGATATGGTGTTTGGTTCCGAGTTTGGTGACGAAGTCCCGGAATTTTTTGTCGGTGAATTGTGTCCCGTTGTCGGTGACTATGGCGAGCGGGACGCCGAACCTGGAGAGGATGTCCCTTTTGTAGAACCAGAGTATGTTGTGTGTTGTGATTTTGGCGAGGGCTTCGGCCTCGATCCACTTGGTGAAGTAGTCGACGCCCACTATCAGGTACTTGTTCTGATATGAGCCTAGGGTGAATGGGCCGAGGATATCCATCCCCCACCAGGTGAACAACCAAGGGGAGGAGAGGGATTTGAGCTCGCTTGGAGGGGCGAGGTGCATGTCCCCGTGCCACTGGCACCTGTTGCACTTCTTGACGTGCTCTTTTGCGTCTTCTTGCATCGTCGGCCAGTAGTACCCAGCTCGTAGAGCTTTCCTCGCTAAGGATCATCCTCCGAGGTGTTGCGCGTTGATGCCCTCATGGACTTCTTGCAAGATGATCGCGGCTTGGGTTTGGTCGACGCACTTGAGGAGAGGGATCGAGAAGCCTCTTCGGTATAGTTTGTTGTCAAGAAGAACGTACGAGCAAGATTGTCGTTTGACCGCGCTGGCATCTTTAGCGTCGAGGGGGAGTCAGTGGTGCTTTTGCCCTTTCTGTGCTTGGTTGCTCGAGGATCTCTTAGATGACTGATTTGTGCTCTCCCTTCTTCTTGGTGCTCGCCAACTTTGAGAGGATGTTTGCTCTTGTGTTATGCTCGCGGGGGACGTGTTGGACCTATGCAGAGTCAAAACTTTTCATCTGTTCCTTGATGAGGGCTAAGTACTCGGCCAGGTTGTCGTTCTTCGCCTCGTATTCGCCTCGTACTTGCGAGGTGACCAGCTGGGAGTCCGTAAATATTTTTATCTCCTTGGCTCCGAGATCTTCTGCTAGGCAGAGGCCAGCCAGGAAGGTTTCGTATTCTTCCTGGTTAATCGTCGTCAGGAAGGTCAGTGTTAAGGAGACTTCTATGGCAGTGCCTTCCTCGTTTTCGAGGATGATGCCCACGCCGCTTCCTAAGGAGCTCGAGGCACCGTCGACGAAGATGGTCCATTTCTGAGTCCCCGGGGTTGATTCTGGCGCGGGGGTCATCTCGGCGACGAAGTCGGCCAGGACTTGGGCCTTGAGGGCTTTTATGCCTTCGTAGGTGATGTTGAACTCGGAAAGCTCTAGCGACCATTTCAGCATGCGCCCCACCATGTCGGGTCGTCCGAGCAGCTGTTTAATGGGCTGCTCGGTTCTGACTACGATGGTGTGAGCCAGGAAGTAATGTCAGAGCCGTCTAGCTGCGTTGACGAGGGCCAAGGCGACCTTCTCGATCTGTTGGTTCCTCACCTCGGGGCCGTGGATGGCTTTGCTCGTGAATTAGATCGGTTTCTGTCCCTCACGGGTTTCTTGGATCAGTACGGCGCTGACGGCTTCGTTCGCCACAGCCAGGTACAGGTATAAGGTTTCTCCGGCCTCTGGCATCGTCAACACGGGTGGCTCTGACAGGATGTGTTTGAGATGGAGGAGGGCCTGCTCGCATTCCTCTGTCCACTCGAAAGCGTCTTCCTTTCTCAGCAACTTGAAGAAAGGGAAGGCGTGTTGCATGGATTTGGCGACGAAGCGGGACAGTGATGCGAGTATCCCGTTGAGGGACTGTATCAATTTCTTCGAGCTCGGCGTCGCGATCTCGGAGAAGGCCCGACACTTGTCCGGGTTTGCTTTGATCCTCTTCTCGTTCAGATAGAAACCGAGGAACTTCCCCGCGCGCACCCCGAAGGTGCACTTCTCTAGGTTGAAACGCATCTGACACTTCCTCGCTGTCTCGAAGACCTTCTTGAGATGTGTCGTGTGGTCGACTTCCGTGTAGGACTTGATGATCATGTCGTCCATGTAGACCTCGAGCATGTCGCCAATCTCCCCTCGAAAGACCTTGTTCATCATCCGCTGGTAGGTGGCACCGGCGTTTTTTAGGCCGAAGGGCATTACGTTGTAGTAGTAATTGTATGACTCGGTCATGAAAGTCGTGCTCTGTTTGTCGGCCTCGGTCGTGGGTATTTGGTTGTATCCCGAGTACGCGTCCATGAAGGACAGTAGTTTGAAGCCCACCGAGTTGTCGACAAGCTTGTCAATGCTGGGGAGGGGGTATGCGTCCTTAGGACATGCCCGGTTGAGATCTGTGTAACCAACGCACATCCTCCATTTCCATTATTTTTCTTAACGAGTACAACGTTGGATAGCCATGTTGAATACTGGGCTTCAAAAATAAAATTTTCCTCTAGGAGGTCTTTTACAACTTTTTCAGCCGCCGTCGACTTTTCGGGGGACTGCCTACGCCTAGGTTGAACTACGGCCCTAGCGGCCGGATTGACGGAGAACTGGTGGTAGGCAACCTCGAGGTCGAGTCCGGGCATCTCGGCGTTCTCACGGAGGCAGGCCTCTAGTTGCTTCCTCGCCAGGTCGGGCAATCCCGCCCCAATCTTCATGGTCTTCGTTGTGTCTGCCCCGAGGGTTTTGAGCTCGAAGTCCCCGTCTGGAATGGGGAGCGTTGGGTGGAAAGGATGCCCGTTGGTTTCGCCGGATTCTTTCTCGTGGTTAGGTTCTTCGATGAAATGGCAGTCAAGGTCCACGGCATCGACATGATCCTTCGGTTTGACCTCTCGGGCAGAATGTGGCTTGGTTGCTTTGGTCGGGGGACCGATTGTACTGAGGCCCTTCATCGCTGCTTCGAAGCATCGACGGGCGGCATCGATATCCCCGTTGAGGGTAACAACGGCTCCAAGTTGGGTGTAGTACTTCATCTTTAGGTGGACGTTCGATGGTACCGTAGTAAGTTCGGACATAGTTGTCCTGTCCAAAATGCATTTGTATAGAGACGGACATTCGACGACCCGAAAACGGACGTTGATTTCCCTAGCCGTTTCCTTTTCCCCGAATGTGACCTTGAGCTCCACGTACCCCCACAGTCTTGTCGTCGTCCTGTTGAAGCCCTGTAGGTTGGAGCCTAGGTAGGGGGATAAGTTAGATTCGTCGAGCTGAAGCGTCACGAAGAGATGGGTGTACATGATGTCCACCGAGCTCCCCCTGTCGACCAGGATGCGTCGGACGTCGAAGTTAGCCATCTATGCTCAGATCAGTAGGGGAATGTTTGAGTTTGGAGATCCCCCGGGGAGCTCCTCGAGGTAGAAAGTGATCGGGTTGGAACGACCTTGGAACTTGTCGAGGGTGCTCATCTTGTCGGAACTGTTGTTCATGAGCTCGTCAAACTTCTGCTTAACTGATCCCACTGAGAGTTTGCTCGGGGTCCTGCCGGAGATGACCGTTGCTCGGGGTCCTGCCGGAGGCTGAACTCTCTTAGGGCGAACCAGTCCTCTGGTCGGCCGACGGTGAGGGCTACCTGGAGGCCGGAATCATCGTGAGGAGGGAGGTCCTCGACTTTCTTAGCCTCGGGGGCCTCCTGTCGTGGTGGGTCCCCTCCCCGGGTGTACCTCTTCAAATGTTCGTCCTTGATCAGAATTTCGATCGCGTCCTTCAGATGGACGCAGTTTTCCGTCATGTGGTCGTGGCTTTGGTGGAAGCGACGGTAGTTTGATTTGTCCACATTGGCTTTGGTGAGTGCCGGTTTTGGAAAGCGGACACCTCCTCGGACGAATTCTGAGTTGGCGCACTCCGCCAGTATACGCTCGCGGGAAGCGACCAGCGCCGTATATTTGGTGAAGCGCCCGACGGGGCCCCGTTGCTCGCGGGATTCTCGGGGGCGGTCTTCTCGTCGTCTGTCCCCCCATGGCGTTTGCCCGAGGTCCCTTCTTCTCGGGATCTCCGGGGAGTTTCTTTGTTTCGGGTGTCGCGGGCAGTGTTGACGGCTTGCGTCTCCTCGAATCGGATATAATGACACGCTCTGGCGAGGAAGTCTTGAAGGGATTCTAGCCGGTGGATCGCCACAGCCTCGTAGAATTTTGAATCTCGGCGTAGCCCCTGCTCCATCAGGTAACGTTTCATCTCGTCAGAAGTGGTCACCTGGACTGCCTCCCTCGTGAACCTCTCAATGTAGTTCCTGAGGGGCTCGTCGGGGGCCTGGATGATCGCACCCAGCGCTGCCTCTGTCTTCGGGTGGCGTCTAGATGTCGTGAAGTGTCGCGAAAACAGGTCATTTAGGACCCTCCACGATGTAACAGACTCGGGTTCCAGACTTTTGTACCACGTCATAGTGTCTTTTCTTAGGGTCGTTGGAAAACGCCTGCACTTGATGGCTCCCCGGACGTTTCGGTAGTCGAGCATAGCATCGACGTCTTCTAGATGGTCGTTCAGATCCGAGGTTTCGTCGTACGTCGAGAGCATGAGCGGTTTCTCCATCCTGTGGGGGATGGGAGCTGCCATGATCTCCCGGGACAGCGGGGTCCTGTAGTCGTCCTCGTCGCTGAGGACCGGGGACTGAGGGGGCGAAGGCCCATGCCGAGGAGGAGGCTGGTTCCGTACCCTCGGTTGCCGGACAAGGGCCTCGGGTCTCCCTGTCCTCGATTCCTGAGAACGTCTGTCCTTCTGAGTCGGCGACCTCGCTCCCTTCTTGGAGGCCACGGGTTAGGGCCTCTCCAATTGTGGTCGGCGCTTGCGTGGTTGGGGAGAAGAGCTCCAAGAGTTCTCGCGCTGATTTCTCCGCGGAGGAGAGCGGGATGAGGTGTCATGTTCCAACGCGCATATGCGCTCGTTCTGCTGGAACAGCATCTGGTTCTTCTGGTTGATAGTCGCGAAGAGGGCGACCATCGTCGGGTCCGCGTCGGTCGGAGTGAGGATGAGCTGGAACACTGCCGGACTTCTTGCCCGAAGAACGTCGTGGTGCGGCGCGTCCTCGAAGGAAGTGGAGGCAGTCTGGCCGTCCCTAATGTCGGTCTCACGGAGTTGAGATGTCCCTATGTGACCGTCGCCGTTGGCAGCGGGGACAACGGAGTTGTGAACAACGTCGTCATGGCGTGGGCTAGTCATGATCCTGAAGTTGAAATGAAGTTTTGGTTCTCTGCTCGGAGGAACGGGGAAGCTTGCTTCCCACAGACAGCGCCACTGATCTGACCTGATCAGAAGGGAATCAATAGACCGTCACACGCCTTTGATCTACAACCTGTTCACTGGTGGTAAGAAGGGGGAGGGGTGTGCCTGCAAGACACTCCGATGCCAAAATGAGAAAGGACTAGAGTGAAGCAAATACATAGAGAAGGTGTAGAGAATAGAATACCTGACCCTCTAGTGAAAGAAAGTATTTATAGAGAGACCTCAGCGCAGGGCCAACGGTCACTTGTGTTGGGCTGGATTGTCAGGCCTAACCCAGGTGACTGCTAGGGCTTACGTGGCGTAGTGAAGACCAGCACGTGGTCTTCGCCCTAGTTCAACCGTCCCGTGATCTTCGGAAGGTGGGTTGACCAACTCTCGCAGAGGTGGGTGGTTGGATGAGGACGTGTCCCCGCGGATGGGAGCACGTGGAGAACGTGTGGAGGACACGTCGTTCTGTCCGAAGGAAGGAAGGTTCTGCCTGTCGAGGGCAGCGTCTGGTCGACGGGGACCCTTGTGCTCGACGTAGGGGATATGGGTCTGCTTGGGCTTTCCCCAAGTACCATTGGGTTGGGCCTGCCCAGTCAGACCAGAGCTCAGGCCAGAACAGATATAAAAAATTTTACACTATCAATCCATTATCATTATTTATTTACGTTATTTTACAAATACATAAAATAAAAATCAAACTTCTTCCAATATCTGACTTTTATGATTAGTTGAAAGTGTAGGTTCATTATTTTTTAACTTTATTGATTAATCAATATATTTTATTCTATATAATTATTTAAACTTTTTGAATAATCAATATTTTTATATATAGATCAAATATACTAAATATCTAATAAATTAAAAAATAATTTATTTAATATAAAAAACAAAATCAAATGTAGAATGAAGCACCGAAAAATATTTAACTACGAGTGTATTGTTTAACGAATTACAATTATGATCTAGGGAATATTAACATTAATACCAGAAATTTTTTCCCTTTCCATGTGTTTGATAAACTATTGGATTTTCCTAGAATAGTTACAAAATATATTTAGATTAAAATTTTTAAGTTGAAATAATTTAGAGTGAGATAATGAGTGATTATCTCTTATTTTACGATAATGTAAAATTTTCACTCTTTTGCATAGGAAAAAGAAATAACAAATTTATGAGTAATTTATATTCCCAAAAATAAAAAATATGAGATTACAATTTGATAAAACCTATAATAAATGTGAGACGAGATTTCTAGCTTTAGGTGAGAATAAAATTTGAATCCATGGAAAATTTGAGTTTCTAGCTTTATGAGTAATTAAGATATTGATGTTTGGAAAAGAAATACTACTAGGTTGACACCTTCTGTAGGGTTAGCCTTTGATTGAACAGTTAATCTATTAATTAATAAGGTTAATATTAAACCACCTTATAGTGAAAGTGATGTTCATTAGTCTATCTTAATTTATTCTGGCTGTAGGAACTTTGAGCGACCATCCGAGTTAATTTATCAAGCTACAAGGACAGTTTAATATACAAACCTTATTGCTTAGTCTTTATTCAAATGTCTCTCTCATGATCAGTAAACATATACTATTGATTGATTTGTAAGCTTGCCGACTTGTATTGTATTGTTGTGTACTTCTTAGTCAGAGGTTCATATCTTTTCACTTAAAGTATGCTTTAAACGACACGGCACAAGAAAAAATGGTATCAGGAATCCAGGGCTTCTAGTTCTTTATGTCATTTTGACATTTTCCAGATTCAGAATGATTCATACAAACATTAAATATATCCAGAATCATTAATGTAAAAGAGCACATGAATAAACATAGTATATCCAGAATTCATTGAGACCAAGTATCTTTTTACAGTGTCTAGCATATTTGATAACGAACATTACGAGATTTACAATTCAATATTTGTGCTTGACAGAAAATACTCGTCCAAGCAAGCTTTCACTCTGGACACAGCACTTTCTTCTTACCTTCTCTCATAACCATTAATTAATGACCGAGATAACAAATCTAAACATGAAAGGCATAAGTTATGATATATGCATGAGATATGACTGGATAGATTAGAGATTGCATTGTTAGGATTTATGAGAAAGATTCCTCTCACTATGAGATGCCCCTAACCTAGGTGGCAAGAGGTTTAAAAAGCTTCCTTGAGCAGGCCGATCACTTTGAGACTTATCAGAAACCTCAGTCGTCTCTGAATCGGAATCTGTCATATATGTATGTCAGTCAGTGTAATTAGATGAAAATATTTAGGCTTAATATCCTTTTCAGTCTCGAATGTTAATCTTGGGGTTCATTTTAATCCTTTAACTTAAAAAAAGTCCATATTGGTCCATTAACTCTTCAAAACGTACCATGTTAGTTATTTTCATCTAATTAGCGACGGAAAAACTCAGAAATTGATCGCTAATTTCTACATTAATTAGGCGAAAATGACTTACATGGTACGTCTTTAATATGGTACGTCTTTAATAGTTAAGGGACCAATATGAACATTTTTTAAATTGAGACAAATATGAGCCTCGAAGTTAAACCAAATATTTATGATTACATACAAAAAACAGATATACACATGATAACACGAACTAAGAAAACAGTTTGAAAGAAACAAATAGTCACAAGATTTAAGAGCCTACCAAATAGCGACTTAATAGATGGCCTCTTTGATTTGGAGGGTTTCTTCTTCAGTTCAGCTGAAATGCAAAAGGAAGGCAAAGTCAACACAAAAAAGCAACATACCCATGAACTTCCAGAACATTCTTGTGTAAAATGCAATCAGCAGCATCCCAAACAAAACAAAAAGAAAAAGATTTCGCCAATTTATTTTCCACATCCCTGCCTAAAAATCATTGATGTGAAACTGTGGTTTGATATATTGATCCAATAATCTATCTTGGCCTTACATCAATAAAAGATGAAGTAAATCCTAAGAAGATCAAATGTCTACATCTGGACCAAGTTTTGCACATAATGGTTGTCCATGTAGTCTTGTAGATTAACTAGTCTCTGTTGGCATTTAGGTTCGATTACCAGCTGATATTTTATATAGTTTCGTTCAATATTAGGAGGACTCATGCCCATCGAATTCTGTAATTGTTAGAATATCTTTAAAACATCTTACCATATCATTATTCTATCATAAAATATGTCATTTATCTTTGATCATCCTTAAGGATTAAGTGGAACATAATATTATTATTGATTTCCTAATAGGACACCAAGGTCCAGTACATTTGATGACCCAATCATTGGGCCCAAGCCACATGTGGTCCAATACACTTGACACTGTTACGATGTTGAGTTTCCTAAAATATGGAGCTTGTTGTAATAATGCCATTATCTCCATGATTATCCCAGGTGCATTGGTTATCCCGGACGTAATCCAGCCTGAATTATCTCCCATGAAATTTAGTCACAACAATTGCAGATATATACTAGCCCCAAGTTTTGACTGAATTGTTTTGTATCAGATTTTGTGGAGTCTATTATAATTTTTTCATTGCAAAGGATTCATTTCTAACAAGCTTAAATCTTGGTAAGCTTTTATCTTGAGAGTGCTGTTACAAAATTTGAAAAATATCACTAAAACACTATTCATCATAAAATATGTTGCAGCATCTTAGATTATCTCTTATGATTAGATTGCATATGTCCTCATAACTATTTGCTTCCTCATTAAATTAGGATTACGTGTATTCTGTAAAAATAGAATATTTACATTGACTAATACAATTTTGTCATTCTAAGTATTTACTTGTTTCTTTATATCTAAAAGAATAAACCTAGAAAATACCTTTGTCCCAAAATATAAGACCCTCTTGAGTTTTTTTTTTTTTCTTCCTTTTTTATAAGACCCTCTTCAAATTTCAAAGTGGATTAATAATTTCTTTACTTATATACCTATAATTATGTTACATATTTTCTGCATACTGCTGCACTAAATAATTTTACACTAACATTAAATAATTATCTCTCCTAAAGATAAACTTGTAAAATTATACAAAATAGTCAACAAACTTATTACTCCAACCAACTTTCTTAATTCCCGTTATTTACTCTATAGGGTCTTATATTTAGGGACGGAGGTAGTATTAGTTTAACAGAAACCTTTACTCTTTAATATACATTATCCCAGACGAAAGTAACATTTACTCTTTAATATACTTTGTCCTAGACGTAAGTGCATTCAAAGGAGATATATTTTCACAAACCGTTTATCGGCTTAAACATTCCTTCTTTTGGTTTATGCATCTATATGGTAAATCTTCACTAAGAGCTATTCAATAGTAATTCTCTCAAAAATAAGAAAATAATATATCTATCCCTCTTACCATGAAAAACATCAGTCAAATAAGCATAATAGCCATGACTGTGGCTAAACTGGAACCTCGTAGCAAACATATTGCACAAAATATATGCATGAGTGGAAAGGGAAAAAATAAACGTACCCATCCCAGGAACTTGATAATCGTTTACAATTTCAAAGTTCTTGTATGTGTATCCAACAAAATTTAAGTCCTTAGATGAAAGCATCTGCAACATCCCCCGTCAAACAACAAAAGAATAAGAAAAATGAAATGATTAGAGGTCGAGAATAGTTGTTGGTAGCACGTCAAAAATTCAAAGATTGAGCACTATTCTTGTAAGCCAGTGTGAAAAAAAAAATACTTGAATTGTGTTGTCTAATATGGTTCACAAACAAAATAACCAACAATTAGAACTTGGGGATGATATATTTGTTTGACAGTGCTAAAAGCAAGTTAAACACAATAACTTGAGTTCTGTTGAAGATTTATTTGAGACAAACAAAAATATACAACTCTAAATCATGAAGGTGATTGCTGACCTAGCGTGAACATTTTAGCAAGCTCAATAATACATGCTCTTAAACCCTAGTAGAGTGATAGTTCGGGCTTCTTAAGAATTCAAAGAGCAGTGTATTCTCATGTATTACTATACCATCGTTCGGGCTACTTATCACAATTAACCATGATGTTGAACATCATTAGCCATAACTTTAATTTTGCTTAATGAATATCATGTATATTTGACCACTTATAAATCATATATATTTGAGCACAATATGAAAGGTTAACTAATGGATATAAATATGATTGAACACTAGAAAATTGTGGTTTGTGACGTTCAAAATTGGGGTTAAATGTAGAGGTGGCAATTGGATCCATTAAGGCAAAATTCATCCAATCCATCCACCACATAAAAAATAAGTTAATGGATTGGATTAAATACATCTATTTATATGCATGGATGAATTCGATCCATCCAACATATTTTAAGGATCCAATGGATTATTTTTATTTTCGTTAGATTTATTTTTTTTAAAATAATTTAAAATAGATTTTTTAAAAGAAAAGAATTGATTTTTTTCAATAAAAAAATCGGAATTTTTCCAAAAAAAAAAAAATCAAATTTTTTTTCGAAATAAAAAACTGATTTGTTTTTCGAAAAAAATCGTTTTTTTTCCAACAAAAATAACCGATTTTTTAATTAAAAAACGGTTTTTTTTCGAAAAACGATTTTTTTCGTAAAAAAATCGATTTTTTGCCGAAACAAAAAATATTTTTTTTATAAAAAAAATCGATACTTTTCAAAAATTAAAATATCAATTTTTTTCTTGAAAATACAAAAAAAATTCAATTTTTTTCATTAATATATTAAAAAACAATTTTTTTAAATACAAAAAATAAATTTTTCGAAAATAAAATCAAATTGATTTTTAAAAATAAAAAAAATACATTTAATTTTACGAAATAAAAAAAAAGTTGGATGGATGGATATCCATCCATTAAAAATATGTTAATAATATGTTAATGGATGGATTGGATGGATTTTATTCTTAATGGATGGATTGGATAATTTTAAAAAAAATTTAGTGGATTGTTAATGAACTAATGAATTGTTTTAATCCATCCATTAACAATCCAATCCATATCCATCCAATTTACCACCCCTAGTTAAATGTAAGTTGTGCTCAGTAGATGATTAGTGACTTGCAACACCTTAATATATTCATTAACCATCGACTGAACATAACCACATATTTTAATTGTTAACCATCAAACTGATAATGGAATTTAATGTCAATTGTGTCAAAATATAATCTATAAAATTATTCAAGTGATTTCAAAATCCAAAATATGCCTAAAAACGAAAACACAGAGGCAAAAAAAAATCATATATGGGAACCCCAAGCTTGTTCCAGAGCTTGCAAGACATTTCTTACTACACGGCCATGCCTGTGCTTTATACCTTCTCAACCACTAACTCGACTCATAACAATTATGAATTATCAACAACCTACTCATGGACATGCAAGTCAAAAGAAACATTTTAAAAACAGAAGAGACATGCCAAATTTCCATATAAGTAATTCCAAGTACAAACAGTGATAAACTGATTGGTTTTCTTTTCCCTTACTTGTATTGCAAAAAATTAGGGATTCAACTTGATCATCATCATATCAACCAATAAAAGGGTATTCAAACACTAATTCAACATATAACTTGATGACAATTTCTAGCAGAAGGGAACATCAAACATTACCTTCCTCCATGGACCAGTTTTTGAGGACGGTCGGACTTGGCTGTCAGACTACAGGTGCAAAAGGTGAAATGAGAAAAAAATGGACAAGAAAAACGGCACAAAAATATTCATACAAAATAAGCAAGAAAATGATCAACTAATATACCTCATCAAACTTTTCAAAATTCTGAGTATCTAATTCATCATTGACCTCGGGTATAAATGCAGCTTCAATTTGATATAGTGTATCCCATTCAACACCTTTGAAGAACCGATGAGCCTGAAGAGGAATTTATCACCAAAGTAAACTCAATATCCAAAATATATAATATAATAAATCTAAAAATTTAAAGAAGAACACACCATACAACACCTTTATTTCATCTGCACCTTTTGATCCCAGCCTCTGGTTGACATTACATAAAAGTCTACTAATAAGATCTTTAGCCTCTGGCGATAGATTAGCTTCCTCAGGAAATTTCAAGTGAGATTTCCAGTTCACTATCTGCAATAAAGAGAAACCAAGATAAAATTATCATGCTCTATAAATTTTATATAAAAAAAAAAATCTGAGTATGTTTGGTTTCTGTTTCCATCTTTTCATAATAATCTACATTAAATTATTATGTGTATACGATTTGGTACTCTAAAGAGAAGGTTGCACTTTAAAGCATTGTCATTTTAATATCCACAAGTCTACTAATAAAGTAGGATCCACTTGTCACTTAATGGAAAGTGTACACCTAGCATTTAGGGAAGCTTAAGTCAAGTTTACAATTAAATTGTCAAAATACATAGATGAAGAATTAAAAAATACCATGCTAAACTTAAGTGGGAAATAGGTGATGTGGTGAAAAAAGCTTTGGAGGCAAGAGGAAAAGAAAGACATTGTTATGTTTGAGTTTATCTTGTAAACTCAGCCAAAAAATAAAGGACTAGAGGAAGAGTTCTGCCAAAGACATTAAGGACTAGAGGAAAAATACTTTTAGCCTTATCATCATTATCATATTTGATATGGCACCCACTTTCTTTTTTACACATTGCAATATGAGAGAATTTTTCATCTCAAATGTGATCCCTGGCATCATGGAGATCTAGTCCAAAGAAGTTGAGAACACTGAACATGTCAAGAGATTTAAAGCTGAATCTCTCAACGGGTCTAAAAAATCTAACCACCAATTTAATGTAGAATGATAGACTGACAGAAACCACAAATAAAAAGAGGAGACAAACATCTTAGCTGAAAATTAAAAGTCAAATGCAATAACTGCGAAGTGCCATAATCAATAGTAAGAGTGTACTGTAGAGGGTTATAAAAACATCTGTAAATGTTAAACAACCGTAAGTTGGAAGAATCATTTGTATCATCAGAAAGATTACCTTCCTACATGTTGTCATTGGATCATCAGAATAAAAAGGAGGATATCCCACCAACATTTCATACATGATAGCGCCAAGTGACCACCTGTGAATTTTAAAACAACCATGGTTCCGTCAAATAAAGCATTTAACCCCGACCTTATTAGAGTTTATTCACAAGTCCAAGTATATATAGCAAAACCCAATATGTTGGATTGTTTTCAAAAAAAAAAAAATTGTATAGGAAACAAAAAAAAAAGGAATACGTCCCAAACCCAAACAAATAATGAAGTGATAATAGGGTGGAACATACTGAAAATATATCACTCAGTTATTAATGAAAAGAAGAACAAACTCAGATGATATGGTATACATGCGTCAACATGCAGAAAACTCACCAATCACATTCCATCGCATACCCTTTCTTCAAAAGAACTTCTGGAGCAATATAATCCGGTGTACCAACAGTAGAATAAGCCTACAACATTTATGCATTCACAGTTACAAGCACGCACAGGAAAATGTAAAGGAAGTAAGGAACAGTATTTCCCATACAGATACTCTGAACAATAGAAATCAGCCATTTATATTTCTCTCTTTTTTCCCATTTTTGGTTGGGTAGGTGGAGTGGGTTTAACAGGTACAGTATGTAAGTACATGATTTCAATACTTACTAGATCACGAGGAAAACATTACATCAAGGTTTGCAATTACATTACACTCAATAAATAAAGCAAGATTGAAACATAATAGCAGTGAGCTTACAAGTGTCCTCCTGTTTTTTTGCCAGTTTTGAAGTTGTTCTTGTTGTGTGCGTTTTGGAGCAGAGCGCTCCTCATTCTGTGTAGACCCATTCCCATTCTGACCCATAGAAAAATCCTTTTCTTCAAGCGTACTACAATCTAATGGTTTACAAAGTCCAAAGTCAGACAGTCTCAAGTGCCCATATCTATCAAGCAATAAGTTGTCAGGCTTGATATCCCTGCAAAACAAAGTATTGTAAAGGTAAACATATACTGTTCGGTGATCAAGTTGCCTTTATTACAAACATAAGGGCATACAGATAAGTAAGACTAAATACAATGAACATTTTCCAGCATTGGATGATTTTGCTGCCAATCATGAAAGCGTAATTGTGGCATGTTCTGGAAATTAACTTAAAGTCATACAATTTCCATTAGAAGATAACCCTACAAAAAATATATATATACCTATGTATATAATTGTGCTTGTGTATAGATTCAATAGCCAGAACAGTTTCTCCAACATAAAATCTGGCTTCGTCTTCAGTCAATGTATCCTTTCTCATAAGAAGAGTCATCATGTCTCCACCCGGTAGATACTCCATAATAAGATAAAGATACTCATCATCCTGGAAAGAACAATAAAGTTTGACAATGCAATTGCTGTCGACCTCTGCGAGTACATTCCTTTCTGCTTTGACATGTTCAACCTGAAAAATTCACAAAAGAGGGGATAAGTATGAATCATGATGACTTTATTAAACTCAAGCATAAAAATTGCTACTCTCTTGAATAACATCAAGCAAAACAAAAGACTGTAAACCTGGCCTCTGCGAAGCATCTCTGATTTCTTTAGCTTTTTCATTGCGAATACATGATCAGTAGTCTTCTCTCTGCAGACTCTAACCTGCAACAAATTCAAATTTTAGAAAGAGCCAAACTGTTTTAGACAAAGACATATACAGGAAAAATACAAAAGAAAAACAAAAGCAGTTGGGAAGTTCTGGCAGCTTTACACAGAAAAATATAAGAATAAACTTGTGGTTCAAGAAAAAATTGGATGTCTCAGTAAAAAAACAATCTACAGACTCTGTTCAGGACTGCTGAGCTAGATGTATTTGGAGTTTTTGTAAGAAAGAGAATGGAGAAAATAAACACTTCCCTTCATAATACTTTAAACCCCATTCCATCAAAGCAGGTCATAATATATTGCAAAAGATGGGTGGCTCCTAGATCAATTGTAAGCTAAAATGTGAAATCCAATCGAAAAATTATGACTAGCATTAGGATGTTGGCAGTCTTGGCCATCTACTAAGTAGTAATGATGATTCTCCCAAATTAATCTCACGACACTATACTACCAAATCCATGATTTGTATAGGGAAAACATATTGAGATCCCAACAGAAAGTATTAATGAAACGTCATGAAAGCCTTAGGCTTTTTGTAGCCCACGACACTGATTACAATTTAAAATATGTTATTATGTATATATCTCTTCAAAATCACATTAATGGTAATATCAATATGCATTTAATGAATCAGGAAAACAAAAAAAAATGCATATTATATACCCAAAGTACCAAACAGAAAGAAAAAAAAATTATTTTTAAGATTGATGAACAGAGACACTATAATACAACCCACCATTACATTTCAATTTTATACATAAAGAAAGTAATCACAAACCAGATTCCATGATGTCATATTATACAATCATAACATACCTCTCCAAATGCACCTTTTCCGATCATAGTCAATAACTCAAAATCATCAACGCCCATCTTGGCCCTCTGAAGGCGCATATATTCGGTTTCCTTTTTCTCTAAAAATTTAATTAAGTTGTTTTGATCCTCCTCAGACACATCGGCATCAGCCAACTTCTTTTCCAAGACGGTCCGACTGTTATAGGCAAGTAAGGTGTTATAAAATTTTAGGAGATGTTGGTAAAAGCAACTACTAACACAGTGCACATTTACATTCAAGAGAAAAAAGCATTTCAATTTCCAGCAACTTAATCATGCTTTGCCCGAACCATGTGTGGGAAAAGAGGCCATATTTATCACTATAATCATCTCTGGGTGCACCTCAACAAAAAATTAAGAGAGAAATTTACCTTTCACAATACTACATTTCAAGTCTCTTAAAATATACAGAAAATATTACTTACTATTTGGGTTGTGTAACTGTAAGTATCTTGCAGTAATTTATACTACGTCCATCCATAAAATATAAAAACATCAAGAGAACTTTTCTTTTCCTGACCCTCTTTAAATTTTGAATGACATTAATAATTCTTTAAAACACTCCCCTATTTATTTAACATCTTTTTCTGCAATCAATAATAAATACTGTGAGAAGAATCTAAACCAATTCTCTCTCTTGAAGGGTGAACTTGTATAAACAATGTCAATTATCAACAAATATAATATTACCACCAGCTTTTTAAATGCTCGTGATTTTGTCACAAAGGTCCTATATTAGAGACAGAGGTAGTAATGTCTTAGATTTATCTCTTAGGATTGTTTTCCATACTTCTCTATATATCATGATTTGCTTTCATATTTAATTATTTTTAGTGGTCTAGTGACTCTCATGATTAATTTCTTAATTTAATTAATAACAGGAGACTAGTATCAATATGCATGACAGGAGTGCTTAGACTTTTGTAATAGAGAAGAATTAGCTGTGATTCATACACTCCCCATTAAGAATCATACAATGGTGATTTATCTTATCTCAATGTGGAATCATGTTGTGACGAACTATCCATGGTTATATATACCAACCTC
The DNA here is from genome assembly GCA_963859935.3 of Lathyrus sativus. NCBI lineage: Eukaryota > Viridiplantae > Streptophyta > Magnoliopsida > Fabales > Fabaceae > Lathyrus > Lathyrus sativus. The sequence continues at coordinate 467,159,644 of OZ012740.1, forward strand.
GGTTTCATTTTCAACCTATTTTCTTGTGGTTTAAAATTTCCAAATGATATTGTTGGCTGATTTAGATTACTTTTAGTTCTTGGTGTGTACAACTGTACCAAGAAATTTCCAGTGACAATAATTACAATGAGTCTTTTCTTCCTTGGCTGTGCAATATTCCAACCAGATCTTTAGATCGGTGATCATTCCAACCATCTTGCTGAGTTGTCTTTCTAACAACACTCATCTCTGACATCTTCAACACCCCTAAATTGTTTATCCAGCCATGTATTTTGTAACAAGCTTAAAGCTAAGTAAAATTTAACGTGAAGATGAATGTTAAGAATGTATGCAATTATTTCGTAACATGTTGATTGTATCTTGGTATTTAGAAAATATTAAATTATCCATTAGGATTGATTTCCTTTGTTCTTAATATTTCATGAATGAATTTGTCCTTACTCGACTAGAATCAAGAATCTAGTATTTGTATCAGGGGCATTTGGAGAAACAACTTAATTAGTGTTATTTATTCGATAAGTGTTATCCGTATAAGAGCATGTGTATAAGTTGATTTGACAATAGAAACAGGGTTAGGTTAAACTCAGCATAAGCTCAAAAAACAGCTTACGACAACAAGCTATTTAGAGGAGAATATAAAAATAAGTAAAAACACAACAACTTTGGACATATCATAAACTATTTTAATAAGTTGCTCCAATTCCAAACATTTATGCAGGTGGTAATATCGTAAGATAAGATAAGCACGGATAAGCTCTTCCAAGTGCCACCTAAATAAGGATTAGTGTTTAGTTTTTTGTTAAATTGTGAAAAAAAAAAAAAAAAAAATTATCCCTCTCCTCATTTCTTATTTAGAACCCTATAACTTCAACACAATCCACTAAAATAATAGAACTTTATAGTTTCTAATATCTATAGTACAACAGCTAGTGATATGATGAGGCAATTCCCTCTTGAGAACAGCATAATAGAGTGATATCTTCAATCCATCCACATGCACATTACCAGCAAGGTTTTTTAAATTTACAAAAACGATAACTTAGCGAATCACTCTTCCTATGGATGGTTCTCCAAAAATCATCTAAACCTCAAGCCCTCAAGGGAGGAATAATAACAATACCCGTCAAATTTGAGTTTATGCTAAAATGTTCTCAATAAACAGAACTCAAAATGAGGCCACATAAGCCTCATTCAATTTACAGACTCAACTCTCCAGTTGAATATTCATCCATGGCCGTTGAGAAAAGCCGGTGTTAGTCTTTGACCCATATTGTGAAAATTTATTCTAGGAGGAGGCCATGGGCAGCAGTTATTTAACAAATAGGCAACAGTTATTCAGTAAAATAATTATAAATAAGGGGATACAACAAATAGAAGGCATTGGGTTCTCCAAACTTCACTTCTATTGAGATTTTTTTCCCTCATAAGACTACGAAGGCAGGCAAGTATCATGACTCATGTTTTCCGATATATATAAAAAACTGAGTATCTATCATAACCCTACATAAAATGAATCATACCGCTCCTTCCTCTCCTGAAGGTTCTTCATTTGCTCCTTGTAATGATTTTCAATATATTGCTTTGCCGCTGCAACCTTCTGTTTGGTGACATCAGAAAGAGCTGCTTCATCCACAGGCGAAGTCAAATCTCCATTTCCATCATTATTACCATCTACATCCCTCTTCTTCACCTTTGTTTTATCACGAGGCTGCAACTTCTGAAGCCAACTCCTCGCAGAATCCATTTCCTTGTCTCAAAAATTAACACCCTTCCTTGTTCCTTCTATGCATACTCAAACTTCAAACCCCTAAAAATTTCCAATTACAAAAAATCTGCATCAACAAGATGTAAGACCGAAAAAACAGATTCGTTTCCCTGCAATTTCTCAAAATTTAGATAAAAACTAATCAATTCATAAAAAAACCGCGTACCTCATGTTCTATGCTTCGGGCATTTCGCAAACGGTAAAATCGAAGATTGTAACGTGAGAGAAGAAAAGGATTTTAGGGATTCGGAATGTAGAGGAATTGCGGTTGTACGGAGAACTGAGAATTCGGAATACGGTTTAATAAATAGTAGTTGTGGTGATGTGAAGAAGATTATGAAACCCTAGAGATATAGATAGAGAAAAAGATGGGATTTGGGGATAGAATGGCGAATGAGAAATGAAAAGGTGTCTCGTCCAGTGACATTGTGCGCGTTATTTTCTGTGCGATGCTCTTCCCTTTTCGTTCTGGTGTGTATCTATCAAAATGAAAATGAGTTAACGTTACAGGTTTCTTTTTTATGCCATGTTTCCAACCATACTCCTTTTTCGTTTTATTGTTTATTATTTTATTTTATATTTTTTTTTTAAGATAAATTTTTAAGTGTCCATCAAGTAGTTGAATAGGATACCATAGAAATTAATTTAAAATATTAATTCATTTTTAAATAAAATTTATATAAAAAACGACATGTGTTAAATGTGATTGTTTTATTTGATGAGACTAAATTTAAAAGTATCATACTGTTAAATAATAAACTTACCCCTTAACTTTAAATGTGATAAGAATTTTTATCCATTTGCATAATTATTTGAAGAGTTTGTGTACATTAAGGTGACAATAAAATTCATTTACATATTATCCATCTAATTCATCCAATAATTTATTTATTCATAAGACAAAAAATAATTTAATGGATTTAATCCAATTCATCCCTCTCATTTTATAAATCCATTGAATCTTATCCATCTCATTTTATAAATTCATTGGATTTTATATTATCACTTATAAAATTAATTAAATAAACTATTTTTATAAAAAAATATTTTAATTAAATAATTTTTCTTTATTTTAAACACAAAAAACAAAAATATTTAATTTCTTCTTTTCTTCCTAAATTTTATTTAGAAATTTCTTTTTAAATTTTACTTAGAAATTTCTTCTTCTTCAAATTTCTCTTTAAACTAAGAATTCTAATTTCTTCCCCAAACTTTTTCTTCTCCAAATTTCTGTCTAAACCAAGAACTCTAATTTCGTCCCCAAATTTATTCTTCTCCAAATTTCTTCTTTCCTAATTTCTTCTTCTCTCAATTCCGTTTTAATATCAAGCACTAGAAATTCATCTCAACGTTTCGGTGCTTTAATCGTCATTCATCTCAACAATTGGGTGCAACAATTGCAAGGTTTCGGTGCTAATTTCTTAAATAGTTAAGAAGAATTCAAAAAATAATTAAGAATGATTACTTAAGATTTGTATATATTATAAAAATAATAAAGTCTTACTGAAAAGAATAATTATTTAAAAGATTTGCTTTTTTATGTATGTATATATATATATATATATATATATATATATATATATATATATATATATATATATATATATATATATATATATATATATATATATATATATATATATATATATATATATATATATATATATATATATATATATATATATATATATATATATATATATATATATATATATATATATATATATATATATATATATATATATATATATATATATATATATTCTTAATTGGAATGTGAAGAGAGAATATTTTTTTTTTACAATTAAGAATAACTAAAAAAATAGTTAAGAATATTTAAAAAAATGATTAAGAATATTAATTTTTTTTGTGAAGTTTAAATTTTTTAAAGAAATTTAAAAAATAATTGAGAATATTAATTGTTTTTATGAAATTTAAAAAATAATTCAGAATATGGATTTTTTTGTAAATTTTTTTTTTTTTATGAAATTTAAAAAATAATTAAAAATATTAATTTTTTTTTGTTGTAAAATTTAAGTTTTTTTATGAAATTTAAAAAATAATTCAAAATATTTAAATTATGTTTCTATGAAATTTAAAAAATAATTAAGAATTTTTAAATTAATTTTTTGGATGGATGGATATCCATCCATTAGAAATATGTTAATGGATGGATTGGATGGATTTTATCTCTTAATGGATGGATTGGATTGGATTTTTTTTAAGAGAGTTAGTGGATTGTTAATGGATTAATGGATTACTTTGATCCATCCATTAACAATCCAATCCATATTCATCCAATCCATCCATTTTGCCACCCCTACTATATAGTGTATTCGGCCTTCTTGGATTTGTAACTCAGTTTTCATAATTTTATATTTCACATTCATTGTAAATTTAAGTTTGTTTTTCCGCCATGGCTCTGCATCATCTTCAACCTCATGTACCTCGTGTACTATAATATGGTATCAAAAGACTATAACACCCTTTCTTTTTCTGTCCTCGTCATCCTTTTCAGCTCTAACTTCTAACCATTTACCCTCTTTTCTTTCATGGCTTCTAAAGATGACAATTCTTCTGTTAAAGAAACCCCTACAAATTTTAATTCTTCCAAAAATGATCCACCAGATTCTATCTTAAACCCTCACAACCCCTTTTACCTTCATTCCGGTGAGAACCCCAGTGCCTTGAATAGTTTCTTCGGCTGCTTGAGGGAGGCCCAATTGTGCTTCCCATGCGAAGTCTGTCGTTGAAGGTGGAAGCAACGAAAGAACAGAGGAGTTGTGGCGTTGATCTCTAGGTACTGACACATGATCTCAAAGGCTCGGATGAATGCGATCATATTCGGGTGCAGGTGTGAGGGGGCTAGTTCTAGCCGATAAAAAATTCCCATTTTAAGACCGTTGAATGGCAGAGCCTTGACTCTTTAAAGGCGTACTACCGTACATGGCTAATCCGCGGTCGCTCGCGGATCAAAAACGAGTAATTTTAGGAAAATGCAGTACAGCGACAGTGACTCGGAATATCGTCTCACAAGGATTCTTGTAGGAATAATCAAATACAGTAACGAAATATGGGGGGTTTTGATTAAGATAAAATAAACGAAAAATAAGTGATTAGAAAAAGTGATTGTAGTAATGAGTTGAAACGACTAATCTACTGTTTTCGTTTCCCAACTTATCATCGATCCTAATAATTCCCAATTCCTAAGCGGATTCTATCCCCTTTCCGATTATAATAACAATCAACAAGCGCAATAGATATTATACGATACACGTTCCTAATTTCTGAATTAAGCAAACAGATAAAATAGTAACCGTGAATTAAGCAAACACGAGAAACATACGCGGATTAAGCAACCGCGATTAAAGTATAAGAACATGCAATCATCGAAATAAATCAATCATACCTAAGATAAATCGAATTAAGCAAACAAAATATCATAGAGAAGAATTGAAAGGAAATAGATTTTATTGAAAATTAAAAGAACCTCAAAGTGTTGGCGGGAACCGATTACAGCAGATTAATCCGAAGGAATTAGTTCTCCATAATTCATACAAAGCTCCAACCAAAAACTTTCATGAATAGTGAATAGGATATTTAAGGCTGTACGGCCAGACCTAAACTAAAAAGAAAAACAATGGATACAGTTCATAACCCAACTGGGTCGAAAATATAACCCAGGCTCAAAACATGACCCAAAACTAAAACAATTTCCTAATGCTGCAACTTCTACGAATATTCTGGGAAAATATGTTCTGAATCTGACTTTGACTCCAACACGAAAGTCGTAGCTCTCTCTCTCTTAGCTTTCCGACGATTTTTAGAACGCCTCAAACGGATTCCCGGAACTCCAGTTATGATCGTTTCCGTGCAGACTGCTAAAGCTGGAAAATAGTTGCGATAATTAAATTAAACCAAAAATAAAATAAAATAAGAAAACATAATAAAATATAATAATAAACAAAATAAAATAAAGAAATGCCTAAGTAAAAATGTAGGAGAATGTGCATAAATATGCACTGATCAAATTCCCCTGGACTTGAACTTTTGCACTCCGAGCAAAATTAAAACAAAACAAGGGAAGCACACACACATCAATAGTTACTCATTCCAGGCTGTAAGTCTTCTTCGGTTAAGTTTGCATCGATAGGTACTAATCTTACACACTAAGGATATCGTAGGAACACTAATCCACAATTGTGCAGACATAAACCTCTTGAATATACAAATCAACTCGAATCATGTTATTATGTTGAAGCCTAACTTACTCTTCCTCTTTTTTGCTCTTTTTCATTCAGGCGCAATCACATTAAGCCCGTTATCTCCACACACTCATAGCAAGGCGACCGATTAGTGACTCTGATCCTTTTTGTTTGGGGTTCTAGTACTTACATGGCATAACCCTTTGTCGACTCAATTGTAGTTGCGGGGGATCAGACCGTAATCCACCATACCAAGTTCAGCACCAAAAACCGCTGAACCAACTAACGAGTAATAAAAAAATTTCAACTTTTTCTTTTCTTTTCTTTTTCTTTTTTTCTTCTTTTTATTTTTATTTTTTTTTAATTTGATCACTCACTTATATTCATCGGCTTCCCTACGTAGAATGTGTATGAGATGGTGCTGATTGCTGAAATAAACTACTCAAGAGCTGTCAGAGAATGAAAATTCAAGGCTAAACCATAATAAGAATTCAAATCAATTTCCATATGCAGGAGACTTACGGTGTTAAGACGATACCGATCTTGTGAATTTTTTCCAAGTCTCCGCAAACTAATCTCAAATTAGTCTTTAGCCTAGAACTTTCAAACAGATGCATTTTTTAAAAAAAAATTTATTATTATAACTGAAAACAAAACAAAACAAAATATAAAGCAAAGGTTTCCCTCCCCCAGACTTAAAACAAGCATTGTCCTCAATGAAAGGACATAAATATAAAATAAGAGTGAGGGAAAGGAAAGAACACACCCGACGAGTCAAGGTGGATAAGTGATCACATATGCATCCTTTCCCAAAGAGAGATTTCCTGCAGTCTCCTCTTCCAAAGTGGGGAGTAACTTTGGATAACATTCATCGCCCTTGAAATTTGTATTAGTGCCTTCACCTTTTATTCCAGGATCAAATAAGAATCTTCGATAAATAAAAGTGTCGAATGGGCACGTGAATTTGATATCCTTTTCCACAACATCAGAGATCAATGGGTTAAGGGGTTGCTTCACTGCTTTTCTTCCCACTTCCATCGAGGTCCATCCAATTCCCTTCTTATGTTTCTTCAAAACCTGTAAAAGTTTATTATCTTCATCAAAATCAAGGTTAGAAGAAATTATAACTGGAAGCTTTTTATCCATATCTGAATAAGCATAATTCAGATTGGTTTGAAGTGGTTTAAGCTCCAAGGGGGGAGGTTGTTCAATGGATGGTGAGGTTGGGGCAGCCGTGATGTTAAGAGTTTTAGCTACATAAATAACTTCATCTGCATGAAAAACATCACCCTGTACGGCAGCATTAATCTCAGCACAAACAGAGCAAATGTTAGTGTCGGTACATGAATCACAAGAGTAAGTATCATCAAAATCTGCTAATGATGGAAAATCAAAATACAATTCAGAATAAGTATCATCAACTAAATTAGAAGGAAACTCTTTTGGATTCACTACTGTTTGGGCAGATGGTTGGTTTGAATCTTGAGCTTGCTGCATGGCATTCACTATAGTGACAAGCTGTTCAATCTGTGTCTGCAAAGCTTGAAGACTTGAATCTGTTTGTTGCTGAAACTGAAGATCATTTATAGTCATTTGATTGACAAGGTCCTCTAGTGAAGGTTCAGAAGGTGTAGAGCACACAATTTGGAATTCATTCATATGCTTATTCGGATCCTCACCTGCAAGTCCATTAAACCTTGACAACAAGTGTATTAAACCAGACTCCGATTCGAAAGGAACAACAACATCATCATATTCAATACACAAGCTATTATAATTTACATCAGGGGCAACTAATTGTCTTAAGGTTCTATTATCAGCCATTTCAAAATCAAGTTCAGTATCCGAAGCAAACAAGTTATGCAGATACTCAGACTCAGACTCAAACACAATGATGGAAAACAATTAATTAAATTTCAAAAAAATAAAATAATACCAGAATTAAACTAATTAAGTAAAATAACAATTATGAGAATTTTTTCGACTCTATAAAAACAGTAAACAATTCATTAAAAATAAAAAAAAAAATGATTTTTTTGCGATTCTGAGGGTGGATTCCAGGTATTCCTTTGGAATACATGGACTAATGACCGGACGATTTTTCTGCTTCTCGTAGGAAAAACAGTTTTACGATCGGACACAATTTTTCCAAAAACAGATTTTTTACGATTTGGACTGTAAAACGCGAATTGGACGAAACCGCGAGGAAACTAAGGTCTAGACTCGAGGATACTAACTAACCCTATGACTCTAAAATTGATTAATAACGACAAGAATCCCCGGCAACGGCGCCAATTTAATCTGCGGTCGCTCGCGGATCAAAAACGAGTAATTTTAGGAAAATGCAGTACAGCGACAGTGACTCGGAATATCGTCTCACAAGGATTCTTGTAGGAATAATCAAATACAGTAACGAAATATGGGGGGTTTTGATTAAGATAAAATAAACGAAAAATAAGTGATTAGAAAAAGTGATTGTAGTAATGAGTTGAAACGACTAGTCTACTGTTTTCGTTTCCCAACTTATCATCGATCCTAATAATTCCCAATTCCTAAGCGGATTCTATCCCCTTTCCGATTATAATAACAATCAACAAGCGCAATTGATATTATACGATACACGTTCCTAATTTCTGAATTAAGCAAACAGATAAAATAGTAACCGTGAATTAAGCAAACACGAGAAACATACGCGGATTAAGCAACCGCGATTAAAGTATAAGAACATGCAATCATCGAAATAAATCAATCATCCCTAAGATAAATCGAATTAAGCAAATAAAATATCATAGAGAAGAATTGAAAGGAAATAGATTTTATTGGAAATTAAAAGAACCTCAAAGTGTTGGCGGGAACCGATTACAGCAGATTAATCCGAAGGAATTAATTCTCCATAATTCATACAAAGCTCCAACCAAAAACTTTCATGAATAGTGAATAGGATATTTAAGGCTGTACGGCCAGACCTAAACTAAAAAGAAAAACAATGGATCCAGTTCATAACCCAACTGGGTCGAAAATATAACCCAGGCTCAAAACATGACCCAAAACTAAAACAATTTCCTAATGCTGCAACTTCTACGAATATTCTGGGAAAATATGTTCCGAATCTGACTTTGACTCCAACATGAAAGTCGTAGCTCTCTCTCTTAGCTTTCCGACAATTTTTAGAACGCCTCAAACGGATTCCCGGAACTCCAGTTATGATCGTTTCCGTGCAGACTGCTAAAGCTGAAAAATAGTTGCGATAATTAAATTAAACCAAAAATAAAATAAAATAAGAAAACATAATAAAATATAATAATAAACAAAATAAAATAAAGAAATGCCTAAGTAAAAATGTAGGAGAATGTGCATAAATATGCACTGATCAATGGCAAAGCGATTTTCTGGGAAACGAGAGCAGATTCGATCGTCCTGCCTTCCTCAACAATTATGAACGCGCCCTCTAGAAAACCTGCGAAACGCAAGGCTATCCCTCGGGGTTCTGGCCCGATCCAAGCCAATTTAGGATTGATGATGGTGTCGACCAGGTGGAGTCCCTCAGCGCTGTGAGTCATAGAAATTTGAAATGAAGAGGACCATAATGAATTCGACGATCAAATCAAATTCACCCTTCCACTGCAAATCAAGTGAAGGGCGAAGAAAGGCACGATGACGTTGCCTCGACCAAAGCCCTTACTCAACGATGGACGAGGAAGTCGCGAGGATTCTCTCTTCGAATGAGGTCTTAGTCGACCCACCAAAAGTCACGAGGAAAATCCTCCTCGATGCGAGGATTTATCAGAAAATAAACGGATATTCATCATAAAATCCATGAGCTTCACGCGGAAATCCCTCCTCGACGCGATGATTCATCAGAAAATACACGGATATTCATCATAAAATTCATAAACGTCACGAGGAAGAGCCTCCTCGATATGAAGCTTCATCAGAAACTCATGAGCTTCGCGAGGAAGACCCTCCTCGACACAGGATTTCATCGGAAAGTTCATAAGTTCCACCGGCGCAAGTCCTATTCACCGCCTAAACTTTGGCGTCGGAGTGGTTTTCTACTCAAAACCAAGCTTTTCTAGCATAATACTCTCCCACTGCCGGTGTTTGAAAACGGCCAAACACCACCAAACACCAACACCCGCTGGAACCCAACATGCATCCTAAAATAACCTACATCCTTGAACTAATATACGTTCTAAAACTAGCATACAAACTGAAGATTAGACGAAGAATGCTTACTTGATTTGAAGAGTAGTTGAAGTTGATTCGAAGATAGTTGGTGACAGTGGCGGCGATAAAACGGACGACAAACACTCTAAAGGTCGAAGGGAAGTAGAGACAATAGTGCATGCGAAATGTGCAAATGGTCCCTCACTCTTTCCTATTTATAAACCAAATGCGGAGCATAGGTAGACGTGTCGCCGCCTAACTCACTAGTACCCCCTACTCATAGGCCATGATTATGCATTAAATGACTCTGACACGCAACTCGAGGAGACAAAATGTTCTCTCTTTAAGTCCTATAGACCTTGTCTCGAGGAGACAAAACGTTATCTCTTCAAGTCCAGTCGACCGTTGCCTCGAGGAGGCGAATCGTTGTCCCACCCCATGTCGGACACATGCGACGAACTTCTGCATCAATTCGCGATCATGGTTGCGGTGAAAAATTTGAAGCAGACTTATGAGCAGCTTGACAACGCGCGGGTAAAGCCAAGCGCTACCGGTCACAGTTCCTGCATCGAAGATGAAATTCAACGAGTCGTGAGCAAAGCATCGACAGTAGGCGCGAACTCACGAACAACATCCCTGGCGGCGCGAGCTCATAATCGCGAACCCCAAATAAAAGTTCTCCTCGCGCAGAGCCCATTGCTCTTCCTCGACACACAGGCTGACTCTAAGTCATTGACCCCATGTCTACGAGTAACGACTTGGGGGATCCTGTTTTGAACTGGACATATGATTGGCCTAACGTCGAGCACAACCCAATCTAGTTCTACATCGAGTATGGCCCAAAGTGCTGGCTAAACCCGTTAAGGTCAGTGGAGAGCACGTTCCCTGCGTGCCCTTCATCTGAGGACACGTCACTAACTGACCCACACGCCCCGTGAAACCATTATGTCCTTCGTAACGGGCAAGTTCATCCACTAACCAAAGAATGCGAAGCGGTTAACTCAGGACGATGAGCACGAGCTGCTCATGCCTACTCTCACGTGGAAGTCCTGACAGTCTTCCGTTGTGGGCCTGGACACTCAGCCTACAACGGAAACCATTGACCATGCGTTGTGGACTCACTATAAAAACTGTCATCTACAGGAAGCCAGGTATTCTATTATTTACGCTTTTCTGCTCATCTCTTCACCTGAACTAGATTATTGGCTAAATCAACAAGAATCTCCGGCAACGGCGCCAATTTGATCCGCTGTCGCGCGCGGATCAAAAACGAGTAGTTTGGAAATGGTAGTTTAGCGACAATGTCTCGAGTCGTATCGCAAGGATTCTTGTAACGAAATAACCAATTACCGTAACAAATTATGGGGGGGTTTAGTTTGATGTAGGTTTCCGATTAAGAAGAAAAAGTACTTAAAATAATTGATTATTAAAATAAGTTGTTGTGAAATCAGTGATTAAAGTAACAGATCCACTGCCTCGGTTCTTACTAATCATCGACCGATGAAAATACAATTTCCCAAGCGGGAATTCTATCCTATTTGATGAAAAACCAGTCAACAAGCGTGGTTGATTTTATGAGAACATGTTCCTATGGCCGGATTAAGCATACGGTAAATGATAGAGCAAATTAACAGTTAAGCAGAGTTAATCTACTATTAAAATTGGGAACGCAGATCAATCAAATTGAATCAATTACACTATATGATAATTGAATTAAGCAAACAACAATCACATGATATAATTGAAAGGAATAGAAATTAAACTGTAATTATCATAACAATCTCAAATTTTGAACCTGAGTACAGTGAATCCGTCCAAGGAGGATTAGTTCTCCATGCGCTTACAAGCTTTCCCAATAGTTTTTTTTTCGTGAATAGTGAATAGGATTTTTGGCTGTATGGCCATACCTAAACTAAAGAGGATAAAAATCAGAATTCAGGTCATAACCCAACTGGGTCGAAAATATAACCCAGACCCAAAACATGACCCAAAACTAAAACAAATTCCTAATGCTGTAACTTCAAACAAAATTCTGGAATTTTGGGCTCCGAATCTGACTTCGACTCCAACACGAAAGTCGTAGCTCTCTCTCTTAGCTTTCCGGCAATTTTTAGAACGCCTCAAACGGACTCTCGGAACTCCAGTTATGATTTTTCTCGCGAAAGCTGTTAAAGCTGAAAAATAAATACGAAAAATAATTAAATGCAAAAATAAAATAAAATATAAAAACACGTTAAAACATAAAAATAAATAAATAAAATCAAAGAAATGCTTGAGTACAAACATGGAAGAACGTGCATCAAAATGCACTGATCAAATTCCCCCACACTTGAACTTTTGCTCTCCGAGCAAAATGAAAATAAAACAAAACAAAGAAAACACAAACACATCAACAGATACTCATTCCAGGCTGTAAGTCTTCTTCGGTTAAGTTTGCATCGATAGGTACTAATCTTACACACTAAGGATATCGTAGGAACACTAATCCACAATTGTGCAGACATAAACCTTCTGAATATACAAATCAACTCGAATCATGTTATTATGTTGAAACCTAACTTACTCTTCCTCCTTTTTCCTCTTTTTCATTCAGGCGCAATCACATTAAGCCCGTTATCTCCACACACTCATAGCAAGGCGACCGGTTAGTGACTCTGATCCTTTTTGTTTGGGGTTCTGGTACTTACGTGGCATAACCCTTTGCCGACTCAATTGTAGTTGCGGGGAATCAGACCATAATCCGCCCTACCAAGTTCAGCACCAGAAACCGCTGAACCAACTAACTAGTAAAAAAAATTTCAACTTTTTCTTTTCTTTTCTTTTTCTTTTTTTCTTCTTTTTATTATTTTTTTCTTTTCAATTTGATCACTCACTTATATTCATCGGCTTCCCTGCGTAGAGTGTGTATGAGATGGTGCTGACTGCTAAAATAAACTACTCAAGAGCTGTCAGAGAATGAAAATTTAAGGCTAAACCATAATAAGAATTCAAATCAATTTCCATATGCAGGAGACGTACGGTGTTAAGACGATACCGATCTTGTGAATTTTTCCCAAGTCTCCGCAAACTAATCTCAAATTAGACTATAGCCTCAAACTTTCAAGAAGATGCGTTTTTTTATTTGACTGAAAACAAACAAAACGAAACAAAGAAATTATTCTCTCCCCCACACTTAAAACATACATTGTCCTCAATGAAAGAACAGAAATATAAAATAAAAGTGAGGAGAGATAGGAAAGGACACACCCGAGGAGTCAAGGTGGATAGATGATCGCTTAAGCAGCATTTTCTAAAGAGAGCTCTTCTGCAGTCTCTTCTTCCAAAGTGGGACTCTCATGGAGTAGCTTTGGGCAGTGACCATTGTTTTTGAAATTTTTAGTGATGTCTTCGTCTTTTATTCCAGGATCAAAGAAGGTCCTTCGATACGTAAACGTGTCGAATGGGCACGTGAACATGATCTCATTTTTCACGTCAAGAATAAAAGGACTAAGGGGTTGTCTCACTAATTTAGCTCCTTCTTTAAGCAGAATCCGATGCATGCACCTGAAAGGGCTAATACCGGGAATGTCCGCCAAGGTCCACCCTATTTCCTTTTTGTGCCTCTTTAAAACCTGAAAAAGCCTACTTTCTTGATTAAAATCAAGGTTAGCTAAAATAATAATAGGAAGCTTATCATTTATGTCTAAGAAGGAATATTTGAGATTTTCTGAGAGAGGTTTGAGTTCTAAAGACGGGGGCTGCTCAATAGATGGGATGGTCGGGGCAGCAAGAACTTCCAGAGCCTCAACCGCACAAACCACTTCATCGATAACCTTATCCACCTGCAAAATATCAGTCCGCAATGCAGCATTTATCTCGGCACAAGTAGAGCAAACATTAGTGTTAGTGCACACATCACAGGAGAAAATATCATCATAGTCTAGTAAAGACGGGAAATCAGATAAAAACTCGGGAAGTGTATCGTCTACTAAGTCAGAAAGTAACTCAATCTGAAACACTGAATGCTCTTCCATGAGATGTCTCATTGCATCAAAGATTATGGCCAGGATTGCAAATGCAGCAACAAATCCGATAATTCCCACAATATCCCTATAGGTCAGAATCAAACTCAAAGAAGGAAGATGGTTAAAATAAAATCGAAAAAATTTAAAAACACAAAATTTAACCTAATTAGATCAAATAAGAAATTTGGAATTTTTTTTGGATTTTTTTTGAGATAGTGAAAACAGTAAAAAAATTAATTAAAAATAGAAAAAATAGGAATTGGCGATTCGAGGGGCCAACTCCTATAACTCTTTTAGAGTTAAGGACTTTTGATCGCACGATTTTTCTGCTTCAAGTTCACGAAACAGATCTAAAAAAGAAGGCGATTTGCCCAAAATCTGTTTTTTTTTACTTGGTCTGACGAGAAACAAGACGGTCGGACGCGAAAACGCAAGAAAATGCACAAAAATGCAGAAAATTAAAACAAACAAAACCTAAAACTAGATTATTGGCTAAATCAACAAGAATTCCCGACAACGGCGCCAATTGATCCGCTGTCGCGCGCGGATCAAAAACGAGTAGTTTGGAAATGGTAGTTTAGCGACAATGACTCGAGTCGTATCGCAAGGATTCTTGTAACGAAATAACCAATTACAGTAACAAATTATGGGGGGGTTTGGTTTGATGTAGGTTTCCGATTAAGAAGAAAAAGTACTTAAAATAATTGATTATTAAAATAAGTTGTTGTGAAATCAGTGATTAAAGTAACAGATCCACTGCCTCGGTTCTTACTAATCATCGACCGATGAAAATACAATTTCCCAAGCGGGAATTCTATCCTATTTGATGAAAAATCAGTCAACAAGCGTGGTTGATTTTATGAGAACATGTTCCTATGGCCGGATTAAGCATACGGTAAATGATAGAGCAAATTAACAGTTAAGCAGAGTTAATCTACGATTAAAATTGGGAACGCAGATCAATCAAATTGAATCAATTACACTATATGATAATTGAATTAATCAAACAACAATCACATGATATAATTGAAAGGAATAAAAATTAAACTGTAATTATCATAACAATCTCAAAGTTTGAACCTGAGTACAGTGAATCCGTCCAAGGAGGATTAGTTCTCCATGCGTTTACAAGCTTTCCCAATAGTTTTTTTTTTCGTGAATAGTGAATAGGATTTTTGGCTGTACGGCCAGACCTAAACTAAAGAGGATAAAAACCAGAATTCAGATCATAACCCAACTGGGTCGAAAGTATAACTCAGACCCAAAACATGACCCAAAACTAAAACAAATTCCTAATGCTGTAACTTCAAACGAAATTCTAGAATTTTGGGCTCCGAATCTGACTTCGACTCCAACACGAAAGTCGTAGCTCTCTCTCTTAGCTTTCCGGCAATTTTTAGAACGCCTCAAACGGACTCCCGGAACTCCAGTTATGATTTTTCTCGCGAAAGCTGTTAAAGCTGAAAAATAAATACGAAAAACAATTAAATGCAAAAATAAAATAAAATATAAAAACACGTTAAAACATAAAAATAAATAAATAAAATCAAAGAAATGCTTGAGTACAAACATGGAAGAACGTGCATCAAAATGCACTGATCACAGTCTTCCGTTGTGGGCCTGGACACTCAGCCTAGAACGGAAACCATTGACCATGCGTTGTGGACTCACAATAAAAACTGTCATCTACAGGAAGTCAGGTATTCTATTATTTACGCTTTTCTGCTCATCTCTTCACCTGAACTAACTTAGGCATCGAAGTGTTTGCAGGTACCTCCCCGCTTTTTCGCTGACCGTTCAAGTCCACTGACGTGTTGTTGGCCACTTATCTATTCTGATCGGCAGATTTTATATATATATATATATATATATATATATATATATATATATATATATATATATATATATATATATATATATATATATATATATATATATATATATATATATATATATATATATATATATATATATATATATATATATATATATATATATATATATATATATATATATATATATATATATATATATATATATATATATATATATATATATATATATATATATATATATATATATATTATGAAGATTGCACTAGGCTCGGCAAGTGATTATATGCTTTTGTTAGTTGACTTATGTATTCTCAGACCTACTTCATAGAAAGAAAGTAAGAGGTATAGACAATTACAATGCACAATGTTACTTACAATGTTTGTATTTTTATTTAATCAAGTAAAAGAATAGAATCGCACAACATATAAGGAAGATTTCACATTGTAAGCTTTCTAGTTCACAAGTTCCTATCCTAAACTTCCAACTTCTCATAACCAAAATTTCCCGCAAAGCTATTTAAAGGTTAGTTAAGGGAAAGAATATCACCCTTTCATTTTTAACTGATCAATCCAACAATTGATCACTCACACAAGATTGTTTCATTTACGAGCAAGAGCAAAAGACAGTCTCACACAATACTGATAATAAATTGAACCAATTCCAACATGATTTTAAATTTAACTCGATAATTAAATCGTTAAATTAAATTTATAAAACAAATTATTTGAATATGAACAAAAATATTAAATTTGTTAACTAAATTAGTTAAACTTAAACTATAAATAATTTGACTTGTTAAATTCATGAATAAATTTGATTATATATGAGAAGAGTTATATTATTGACTCTAAAATTAGATTTTAATATTTACTCCAAATTTTAACCCTATAGCTTATTTTAATTTAACGGTTTTAATTAATCATTTATATTCTCAAATGAATAAAATATTTTCAAAAATAATTATACAAATAAAATTAACATTACAAAAATAATGTTTTTTGATTAAGTTTTGAATTAGATTTTCAAATGTATTTTTTAAAAGTTGTGTAGTTTTTGAAGAAAATTTTGAGAGTTAAATTTCAATTTTGTAATTTTTATTTTATTTTAATATTTTTTAAAATTGACTTTTAAATTCGTGAAACAAGTTTGCTGAACCTAACAAGATGTTCGTGAATTTATAATAAATTGAGTTGAACTTAATAAAAATTCTGTGACAAACTCGAGTCGAGATTTAAATCAAATCAATTCCTATCGAGTTGAACAGAGGCAAATTCGACTCAACTCGATTCATTTTTATCTCTATCCTAAGCAATTTTATTGCACACTTAACAAATTATAAAGCTATGATTTAAGCATGCTTCTTTAAACATATATCAACTGCAGAGAAATACATAAAAGAAATAAGCCGCTAAAAGCTCTTCAATTGGAGCTTGAAGGGAATGATATAGCTATATATATGGGAACATTACACATTTAATCACACGACTAAGACAGATAGAAAACCTAGCCAAAAAATTATTTGGTGTTGTATAACCATATAAATGGAATGACGATTCGCACTTACAGTACATATTTTCGCCACTCAAATTATTTTCATAACCAATTGGTGTCGATAGAGACTATCGATAATATGCCATGTGTCTGGATGAAAAGAATGGAGAGCTCGCGAATGAATTCCCTTGAGCATTAGATGTATTGTTGACGGGTTTCTTCTTTTCAATCTTTGTTTCAGCACGGAGCCAGGACTCAACAACAGATAGTAGATTAGTTGAAGACTTCAACTCATTAACATCTGATATTTTTTCTGCTTTTCTCAGTTCACCTTCTTGTATGTATGCCAAATGAGTTGCCCATGTCTCTAGTCCATCAAAAATGTGAGTTGCATATACAATTGTAGCTTCTCTCTGCGTCAAATAAAAACATAAGAAAATAGTTATATTGTTTTTGAACCCAACTTTCTAGCATTTGCAAGATGGGCTCCATGAATACTTTAATAGGCCTGTTGCAACAATATACAGTATATTCTTTGACTCTTGTAGAAACTGAAGATCAAACTCGTTCAATATTTTTTAAGATTACTTGTTTTAGTTCTTTTGCATTGAGGCCATCCTCGTTGCAGTTTTCTCAAACTTACATTCAGCATGTTTTAGCATGCAAATATACAGAGCTAGTGAATACCTGCTCACATTCTTCCTTGAAGAATTCCAATAAATCCATTCGGGTAACAACATCCAGGTCAACTGTAACCTCATCCAGTAAGAGGACCTGAAATGTCAATCAAGGGTTACAGCTTTAGATTGGATTGATTTTGAATTGGTGCATTAATAAATAAACACACTCACACAGCCACACTGTCACGCGCATAAATAAATCAAAATACATTAACCAATTATTGGATGTCATATTGGGCATCTGCTTACTTGAAGAGTAAATCTTGTTGAAATGCATATATTTAATTACTCTTTGTTTTCATAGAATACTATTGAAGTAAAAATTTTCATGAATACATAAATGACTTGATAATTCATCAAACTTCAATTTAATCCATAATATATATTTTTAACTACAAATAAATGCGGACTACGAGATTGCATAACTACAAATGTACAATTTCATCTAAAACTTAATATTCATGATCACTAATATAGTATCGCAATATTTAGCTAGTGGAATAATAAAATTTAATGTATGTGAGTTTTTAGAAGAATAGATTTTGCAAGAGTTACTCTTAAAGTGTGTACAATTCAAAAGACAACAAATTACTAGAATTCAGAGGGTTTTTTATTTCAAGAGATGGAGGCCAAGATAAACTGATAAAGTAGGTGTACAGAGTTCACACTCAGATGAAACCATTTACACACTAACATTGTCCACAACAGCATAACTACCACATACAAATTCCCTAGGAAATTTGATCCTTTATACCTTATATGGATGAAGAAGACCCAGACAGATCTGCACTCTACGCCGCTGCCCATCAGAAACCTTATGCATTCGCCACTGCAGATCAATATCAAGCAGCTCAATCAACTTGTCTCTCCTATCTGGATCAATGCCTTCTACTGTAAAAAGCAGGGGAGCATCTTAGTTTTTTTATACATCAAAATTAAAGAGCAATTGTTTTTGGATGACCAAATATCATGTGGAACCTGCATGCAACACTTGTATACATAGCATGATTTCAGTGTTCATTATTTTACTAAATTTTGTCCTTAATAGGAGGTTAAGGAAGGACTTCATGATATGGTATGATCATTTTTTCTCATGATATTTAAAATTTTTAAAAGCTAGAGATACGGTTGCATTTCATAATAAAGAAATGCGTGTTTGAAAACCCACCACCAAATATCATATGCTCTGCAGAGAAGTCTCCCTGGAGTGGAATGTCTCCCTAGATGACAGCAACAACATTAGTATTAGAAATGGAATTGACCAAAGCAAAGGCTACAAGGGTTACTAGAGGGGGCCAAGGCAAAGTCGTAAGGTCAATTCTTATGTCCATTACCCAAATAAATAAAGAGCTTACATGAAGAAATGTCAGAAAAATGTAAATTGTGTCAAAACTAAACTACTAGAGATCTAAAGATCTGAAGTGGGTCACTAGATTTTACTGCCATCAAGCTCTTGCTAGGACCTAAGCCCACATTATGACCAGGATGACAATACATGTGTGACTTATACAAAATGAAAACAAGCATTAGAGAAAACCAATCTATAGTTCAGGCTAAGCGAACACAGAGGGCAGTGCATGTATACTACAAACATGATCCCCACATTTGTCTTATAATACTTATCAAAAGCCTAAATGCTTGGCTTAAGTCCACCTGAAAAAGTGGGGACAAAATAATCAATTCAAATTAAATACAAAGGCCAGCCATTCATCAACGTTGCAGAATAGCTTCTACTCTTGAGAATTTGAAAACCGCCCTATTTTTGAAAGAGTTACATTTTCTATAGGTAAAATACATTATGAAATCAGGAACTAAACCCTGTCCTCAAAACTAAGATTATATCAATAAAAACTTCCATTAGGAAGGAATAGAAACAGGCTCAAGAGAAACAAGATTAAAAAGCACTCGGGTAACAAAAAAACACCAGCTCTTTCTCCCGATGCATTATTAGAGCTTAAAACCTTATACAGTAAAGGAAAGTTGGAATTGAAACATTAACTACAAATCCAACATTCAAGTCCTAAAGCATACAAGTGTGGTCCAGGTACATATATGAAATGTTTTATGATCAACTTATTGATCTTATCTACGGGCATAAACACTTGGAAGACTATGACCCTATTTGGATAAACGACTTAATTTGCAGTGTATAGCATAAATGTTTATCATGATAAACAGTTATAATTAAGTTATTTCTATTTCTATAACGAAAGATAAAATAAGTTTAAACTGTTTTCATATAAGCTATAACCTGTTCTGGAGAGCTTGTGAAAACAAGATGAAAACAACTTATAAACATGTCATAAGATGTTTTCATAGGTTCTAGCAAACACTCTCACAAGTGCTTATGTCAGCTTATAAACTTAAGTTTGCCAATTCAACAGGTCCTATACGGGAGTGCATATATAAACAACTAATGACATGGCCATAACTTATTTTCAGCTTCATTCTATAAGCTTTCCAAAATAACTAATTACTTACAATCTACATAAGCTTCATTCCACAAATCAGTCTCACAAGTGCTCAAGTCAACAAATAAACATAAATATATCAATTCAACAAGTCCTATTTAGGAGTGCTTATTGAAACAAGTTATGATAATATCATAAGTTGTTTTCAACTTCATTCTATAAGCTTTTCAAAATAATTACGAAAACAATTCACAACTTATATAAAAATAAGTTGACTCTACTTTACCTTTTGTTATAGAAAAAAAAAACCTTATACATAAGCACTTATATGATACAACATTATGAATCGAAGTTGTCTCACGATAATAAACCACCAGCAATTTCTTTATGGCAATATAACACAGCATTATGAATCAAAAATTGTCTCCGAATCCGAACAAATAATGAACTAACTGAACCCTATTTCGTGACAGCATTGAAAAATAAAAAAGAATAGAACATAAAATTCAAAACTCACAGCGCAGCCAACGTTTTTACTCCAAGATCCACCCAAATAAGCAAGATCTCCACTACAAACAAGCTGCGTATCATGAAAAGCGGAACAATTCAACACACGCACAACGTCTTTTCCTCCAACCATATGTTTCCCAGCCAAAATCTTCAGCAAAGTCGTCTTCCCTGCATCCAAAACGCGATTAACAAAGTTAACAAAGAGCTCCTAACAATTATAAACAATGACGACAGAACAATGTTTACCGGATCCGTTGGCACCGACGAGGAGGCACCGAGATCCAGGAGAGACGTGGAGGTTAAAATCGAGGAAAAGCGGCGGTAGTTGTTGTAGTCCGTCGTATGAGAATTGCATGCCTTGGACTTGGATTCCTCCGGAATTTTCATTCTCTTGTTGTTTTTCTTTCGCCATTGTGATTTGGAACTGTAACGGTGATAACTGTAAGTAGAAGTGGGGATGAAGATGGAGATGGAGGTTTTTAAGTTTTTCTAATTTGGAATTCGCGCCGATACAAAACGAACACGTTTGCGTCGGCTGGTTGTAAACGAAATCTGTGAATAAACGATAATCCACGTCGCTTCATTCTTCCACCCACCTCTTTCCATAATGATGGAAAAGTCGAACCTCGTGTTGTTTGGTGTAAACATTTAACAAAAAGAGAACAACACTTTTTTAATAGTCCTCCAAA
This sequence comes from Lathyrus sativus, assembly GCA_963859935.3. Lineage (NCBI taxonomy): Eukaryota > Viridiplantae > Streptophyta > Magnoliopsida > Fabales > Fabaceae > Lathyrus > Lathyrus sativus. The sequence continues at coordinate 467,181,402 of OZ012740.1, forward strand.
GTTAGTTTAAATAAATAAATAAATAAACAAAAGAGTCACTTCTTCGGTTTTAAAATAAATGTTAGTTTAAGATTTTTTCACACAGATTAAAGAATATAATAATATTATTATAAAATATTACATTTTATTAAATTAATTTTATTAATATGTGTGTTTTTCTTGAAAATCGGAAAACAACCGATGATCTTTCAAATTTAACTTTGGTTACTCACAAGATCGATCAGATTGATCCTAAAACATGTGCTAAAAAGGTTTTCTTCGGAAATCTATCTAAGTTTCGCACTTAGGCAATATTGGAGTGAAAGGCTCTACAAGGTATTTATTCGACTATTAAAGAAGAGAAGATAAAGTTTCCAACGATAAAAGATAAAAGATTTAGAAAAGAGGTTGAGAATGAAGGCGAAGTAAAATGCATAAAAAAGGGGGGGGGGGGGGGGGGGAGATTGCAAGACAAATAACGAAAGCTTAAAAAGGTTTGAACAAATAAAATAAATTTCATTGGAAAGTAAAGGCTGGTGTGTTTAAATCACGTACATTCTCTTCGATACTCTCTTTCTCTGCACTCGGATACTTGGAATAATTTTAAGAGTGACTTGTACAACAGTAAGTTACAACACACATGATTCTATGTCTAATACTTCCTATTTATAATAGTAGGAAATAACTACCAATAACATCCTATATCATCATCTTCCGCCACATGTCATAATGCATGGGTCTGTCGCCCTCATGACGCCACATGTCCTCTTAGTCATCAGCGAATGAAAACACTCCCTCCAATTTATTTAAATTTCAAATTTAGGATAACTACCCAACAACGTCATGGTCGAAGCCTTCATGATTTTCCTTAAGTCTTGTAAATGCTTCGACTCTTCTTCCTCAGATGTCCTACACTTTTCGACTAGCTCTCACCTTCAGCAAGATTCTAATACTTTCTCTAAAATAGTTTAACTTGCAAGGGGTGTCGAATTTAGGAGCTAACAAATTGCCCCCCAGAAAATGTCTTTTCGACCCCTATGTAGAAAAGTGCATTTTTTTGACAGCATCCAATTCGACGTCATTTACTTCAACTTACACGTGTCAAACAATGTATTTTGGCCAACTAGTGTCTGGGAAGATGAAAGGGGAAATCCTTCGACAACAGTCGAAACCCAAAGCGCAACGGGTGGTTCCGACTAAACATACGCTTGATACTTTTAAAGGGCACCTTCATGTTAGTATCGAAGATGTTCGCATCGAATCCGACATTCTTGAAGATCATCCCCCTTTCGATTTGGACTCTTTCATCTGAGCTTTATTGTTACTGACTGGCAGTGGCATGGTTTATTTTGCAGCTGCTCCTAAAAGAACTGCTCCAACACCAAAGATCGAAGGCAAGGTCGAAGACCAAAAGGTAATCTCCTGCAAGCCTTTGTTAGCTTGTTTTCCTTAATTGCTCCTAACATCTTTTGTCGTTTCAGGTTAGCCGGAAACCATCTACTCCACAAAAGAGACTCAAAGGGCTTCTGCCTAAATCATCATTGACTCAGACGATGAAGATAGATCTCCTCGTGAGAATGCCCAAATAAAGAGATGGCGAAAAGTTACCCACGGCCTAGATACCCCTGATGTTCCACCTGCTCCCTCAACAGTTAACATTTCCAAACTGAACACTCCCCCTCAAGATCCTGCGAAGGCTCCCACAGAGGATACCTTAATTCCATATATTGTTCCTATCGAAAGCGACAACTCAAGCCCTGCTGATGGAAACATTAAGGTATAATGTGCATTTAACTGTTTTCTTCTGGAACCTGATTTTTTTTCGTCTTGCTTTTCCTTATGTCTGTTTCTTCGTCCAGGCTGATGCCGGAGGTTTGGAAACTGCTCCACCCAAGTCTTCTTCGCCAATTTTTCCTTTGAACAGTCAAGGTGAGCCCACTTACCATCCTACCTCTGACTTGGGTTCTAGTATGAGTTCTCTTAATGAAATTAATAAACCCGAGTTTACCACAGTTCCCCCTTCACTGACAAAGACCACGACCCAACAATCTTAAACCGATGGATATGATCATGAAGAAGATAAGGTTTCAGCTAATCCTGATGTAGCCGATGGTGCAGAAACTCTTATGGAAGAGGATACAAATTTGGCTGACACAAACAACTCTCCTTTAGATCAAACAATGACCGTTGATGAAACAATCGCAGGGGAAGATGATTTCGTCGAAGACAAGACCATGCATCAGTCAGAACTAGACGAGTCTAGCGACAGGGGAACCGAAGATAAAATGGAAGAAGATGCCACAGAGGGAGATGAGAGTAAGGGAATGAAACCTAAAGAACATCCTGTCGATGGACCTACCCATGTTGAGGTGGCTAAAACTACTACTGCTGCTACTCTCAAGGAAAGTGAAGCAGTGCCCCTCAAGGGTGAGGCCAATCTTACCGCAACAGAACTTGATGCATTGAAGGTCTCTAACCCTCGACAATACATCAAACCCCTCTTGAGTAAGCGAAATAGTTCTTCTGGTAAGACTCCCAGCACTTCAACCTCTGAAGGCCAAATCTCGAGCCACCCAACTGATAGCATTCTCGAGAAGATCAATGGAAAGATCTTTAAAGGGGATCTTTTCTCTCTTTTGCAAATGGGCCCAGTCAACCACCTCTCCTTGAAGGCTCTCCTATAGCAAGTGGATCTCAAATTGATTTCCCCCGAGGTCGCTAATATCATCCAAGAAGTTGATATCTTGATTGATCAAGTCCATAAAGACTTTCGACTGTTGCCCCAGATTGAGAATGATCTTTTGACGAAGTCAGGTAGTGAAGCCGCTGCTTGGACCGCTGTTGCCGAATCTGAAGAAAAAATTACAGGATTGAAGGAGATAAAAGAGAAGAATCAACAGGAGATCACTACCAATGAGGCAAACATTGCTTGTTGGGAGCGCAAAATTAAAAAACTTCGCAATAAAATAGCAAAAGCCAAAAAGAAGAATGTTGAATTGGCTTCTTTTGATGATTCTTCCTTAGCAACTGAACTCGATCATGCTGTTAATTTTGCTAAGGAAGCCTATCGTTTGGAAGCAGAAATTGCTCAATTGAGAACAGACAAGGCCCTATGTCAGAAATGCCTCGAGCTTCAAAAGTCGAACAATCTTAGAATAGGGCAAATCTCCCTTTTTAATTTATTAAGCTTTTGTAATAGCCCATTTTTTGCTGGCCTCTGTAAGCCATGTTTTAATTTCATGTTGTAAGACACTAGGCCATTTTGGCGTTAACACCATTTATGGCTTCGTTTTATATTTAGTTGTTACTCTGTTGATACTTTAACCTCTTGAAGCGCAGGCTTATATTTTTTCAAATATTTTCCATTTACTTTTAATATTCTCCTATCCTCGTTCAGCTCTTCCACTTC